>CM050169.1:83055408-83370408 GCA_027410445.1 Discoglossus pictus
CAGAACCCAGCTCCCTCAGTACCCTTGGATGTATTCCATCAGGACCTGGGGCTTTATTAACATTTATTTTCTCCAACCTCTTTTGTATTTCTTCCTGCGTTAACCAATTATTTAGTAAAGGTAGTGTAGCCCCATTATGTTGCAGTGTCCCAACCACTGGTACCTCCCTTGTGTAAACCGACGAAAAGAACCTATTTAGCTCATCTGCCTTTTCCTGGTCGCTAATTATCAGATGGCCTGTGTCACATTGTAATGGTCCTATCGACTCCTTCCTGGCCTTCTTCCCATTAATATATTTATAAAATATTTTAGGGTTAGTCTTACTTTCCATTGCAACTGACTTCTCATTTTCTATTTTAGCCAGTCTAATAGCCCTTTTGCAAGCCTTGTTGATTTCCTTATAGTCACATAAAGTTGCCTCTGTTCCCTCCTCCTTGTATAATTTAAATGCATATTTCTTTTTCCTCATCATGATCTTTAAGTCATTGTTAAGCCACATGGGATGTGATTTACTCCTATTCATTTTATTTCCACATGGTACATGCTGATGAGTATGTTTATTTAGTAAGGATTTAAATGGGGTCCATTTATTTTCAGTATTCTTCCCTGTAAGTTCTTTGTCCCAGTCTATATGTTGTATTGCTGCCCGTAGCCCATTAAAGTTAGCCCTTTTAAAATTTAGAGTTTTTGTTGGCCCCTTACAACTCTGTTTTTTGTATTCAATCTCAAATGAGACTGTGTTGTGATCACTGTTCCCCAAGGGTTCCCCTATTTTTACATTTGATATTATATCAATATTACTTGTGATGACTAAATCCAAGATGGACCCATTTCTAGTAGGTTCTTGTATTACCTGGGCTAGATAATGATCCCTGAGTGTACTCAAGAACCTGCTCCCCTTAGCTGAGCTGCTGGTCTCGTTTATCCAGTTTATATCAGGGTAATTAAAGTCTCCCATTATTAGAACTTGCCCATGCTTAGCTGCATTTCCAATCTGTAACAATAATTGTATTTCCTCACTTTCAGCTATATTTTGGGGTTTATAGCATACTCCCACCAATATGCATTTAGAATTAGCTCCTCCACTATTTAGCTCAACCCACAAGGATTCAATGATGCCGTTAGTGCCAGCATAAATATCTTCTCTAACTATAGGCTTAAATTCAGGCTTAACATAAAGACAGATCCCTCCTCCTCTTTTACCATTTCCCCTATCTTTCCTAAATAGGTTATAACCATCCAGATTAACAGTCCAGTCATGAGATTCATCCCACCATGTTTCCGTAATCCCTTTTAAGCCCCATTTTTCTTGTACTGCTAATATTTCTAGCTCATCCATTTTCCCAGGCAAACTTCTTGCATTTGCAATCATACACTTTATGTTGCTATGGCTCTGCTGATGTGAAGTGCCTGCTACTGTATTTGAGGCCCCTATTAATATCTCCCTATTTTCTATTGTAACCCTCCCCCCTTCTCCTCCCCCATGGGTAAATAATTCATCCCTTTCCCTCTCTACCCTATTTACCCCAATACTTCTATATAGTCCCTCCCCCCCATCTACAAGTTTAAAAACTCCCCCAGCCGTTCTACCATCCTATTCCCTAGCACAAAAGCGCCCTCATCATTAAGGTGCAATCCATCCCTGCTATAGAGATTGTACCCAAGTGAGAAGTCAGCCCAGTGCTCTAAAAACCCAAAACCCTCTGCACTGCACCACTTTTTTAGCCACGCATTAACCTCCCTAAGCTCCTTCTGCCTCCCTGGGCTAGCACGTGGCACTGGTAGTATCTCAGAAAATACTACCTTGGAGGTCCTTGCTTTAAGCTTATTCCCTAATTCTCTAAAATCATTCTTTAGAACACTCCATCTTCCACTAACTTTGTCATTGGTACCAATATGTACCAAGACCGCCTGTTCATTACCAGCCCCTCCTAATAATTTATCCACCCGATCCACAACATGACGAACCCGAGCACCCCGGAGACAGCAAACTGTTCGATTGCTGGGATCTGGGTGACAAATTACCCTGTCTACCTTCCTAATAATAGAGTCCCCTACCACCAAAACATGTCTGTTGCTCTGCCTATTCTGCCCTCCCTCTCCTCCAGTAGAACTGTTCTCCCGGCTGTTAGAGGGAACCGCTCTATCTGGCATTGCCATTCCTGAATGGACATCCCCAACAGTTTCACTCAATCTGGCAAATCTGTTGGTGTTTGCCAACTCAGAACTGGCCTGCCTCCTCCTGTACCCCTGATTCTCCTTCTAACTGTAACCCAGCTACCTCCCTGGCCATCCTCACTAGCCCCAGCTCCTCCCTCCATACTAGGCCCAGCTAAACTGTGCTCCGTGAGCACCAACTCCCTTTCCAGTGGAGCAATATCACTAAGTGCTGCAATTCTCCTCTCCAGATCTTCAATTTGAGCTTCCAAAGAGGCAACATGCTCACACCTGTCACAGAGGTATGGACCCTGGATCATCTGTTCCAGTAGTGCATACATTTGGCAGGATGTACACTGAGTGAGGTTTCCACTGGACTGACTCATGATTATCAGTTACAAAAATACAGTGAGAAAACAAATCAATGTATTTGTATAAAGATTTATTTTCCACACCTTAAACCAAACAAAACAGAAACAATATGTACGTTTGTTTTCAGTTTTTTCTTATAATACCCCTTATTTGGATTTCCTCCTTTTATTTAATCTCCTACACACCAACTACACTTACACTAGAAATGATTGCAAGCTCCCAAGCTCTCCCTTCCCTTGTTAAAATAGACCCCGCCTACTTGCCTGTACAATGATAAAAGAGCACAGGATAGAAAACACGGTCCTGCCCCACAGAACCGATTCAACAGAAAACAACAAAATACACACAGATATAACTTACACAGCCCGAGCCACACCCACACTCACCTGTACTCTGATTAATGCAACAGACAGAAACTGTGCACTGACTTAGAGCAGATTCAAACCTGACCTCACACAAATGCACCCAGATATAACTATACAGGCCAAGCCACACCCACTCTCACCTGTACACTGATTAATGCAGACAGAAACTGTGCACTGACTTAGAGCAGATTCAAACCTGACCTCACACAAATTCACCCAGATATAACTACACAGGCCAAGCCACACCCACTCTCACCTGTACACTGATTAATGCAGACAGAAACTGTGCACTGACTTAGAGCAGATTCAAACCTATGTATATATATGTATATATATATATATATATATGTATATATATATATATATATATGTATATATATGTATGTATATATATGTATGTATATATATATATATATATATATATAGATATATATATATATACATATATGTATATGTATATGTATATCACGTATATAGTTGTGAGCGTATGGGCCGTTGCTCTCGCTTGCGGGCTCGCATAGCAAGGGCTGCGGGCCTCAGTTGCTGGGATGGAGCGCCTTCGGCGCTCCATCCCAGGAACTGAGGCCCTTGCCCGCAGCCCTCGCTGCCCTTGCCCGCAGCCCTCGCGGTCTGGACCGGTGACATGGGTGGAGTCCCTGGAGACACACACCAGTAGCACTGCTCGCTTCTACACAGAAGCAGGAGGACTTAACAGCAGATCCCCACGTGACCACTGCTGTACATCCACAGAGGCACTTCAATCAGAGCCCCTGGAGGCCTGCCTCAGACCCTCCAGATGTAAACGGAGCAGGGAGCAAAGCACAGGATGCCACCACCACCCCCAGCAGGGCCCCCTACATTCACAACGGAGCAGAGAGAAAGAGAACAATTCCTGCAACTCACAGAGTGTCAGCACGACAGAACCCTGAGCTGGAGTGACAGCACAAAGACTGTGTGCCAAGTCAGGTACTGGGGATGTAAATAGAGTCCTGCGGAGCACCATATTAAGGGGTCACAGAAATACCCAAGGCACCTTAAACCCAAGCCAGCTAATACCCAAAGACACCAGGGCCTCGGTTTCTGGCATGGAGCGCAAGTCGAGGGCCGCGGCTCGCCTCCCTGCCGCACCGATGCTCCCCAGCGGCCCACGGCAGGAGGGAGACAGGATGGGGCAAGGGAGGGACAGGATGGGGCAAGGGAGGGACAGGATGGGGCAAGGGAGGGACAGGATGGGGGAAGGGAGCCAGGAGAGGGGGGGGGGGCATAGAGACACAGGGGAGGGAGAAGGGGGCAAAGAGATACAGAGGGGGGAGAGATACAGGGGAGGTACAGGGGGGAGAGACACAGGGGAGGGAGATGAGGGGAATGAGAGACAGGGGAGGGAGATGAGGGGAATGAGAGACAGGGGAGGGAGAGAGGAGGGAATAAGACAGGGGAGGGATAGAGGGGGCAAAAAGTGACAGGGGAGGGATAGTGGGGGCAAAGAGTGACAGGGGAGGGATAGAGGGGGCAAAGAGTGACAGGGGAGGGATAGAGGGGGCAAAGAGTGACAGGGGAGGGATAGAGGGGGCAAAGAGTGACAGGGGAGGGATAGAGGGGGCAAAGAGTGACAGGGGAGGGATAGAGGGGGCAAAGAGTGACAGGGGTGGGATAGAGGGGGCAAAGAGTGACAGGGGTGGGATAGAGGGGGCAAAGAGTGACAGGGGAGGGATAGAGGGGGCACAGAGTGACAGGGGAGGGATAGAGGGGGCAAAGAGTGACAGGGGAGGGATAGATGGGGCAAAGAGTGACAGGGGAGGGATAGACGGGGCAAAGAGAGACAGGGGAGATATAGAGGGGGCAATGCGAGACAGGGAAGGGAGAGAGGGGGCAAAGAGAGACGGGGAGGGAGAGAGGGGGCAAAGAGAGACAGGGGAGATATAGAGGGGGCAAAGAGAGACAGGGGAGGGAGAGAGGGGGAAAAGAGAGACAGGAGGGGGAAGGGAAAGACATGGGAGAGAGAAATGTTTGGGAAAAAACTTGATCTTGACGTAATTTTTTGACGGGCAAGTCGCTAGTATATATATATATATATCTATATATCTATATATATATCTATATATATATATATATATATATATATATATATATATATATATATATATATATATATGCAAAAGAGAGTAAGACTAACACTAAAATATTTTTAAAGTATATTAATGGGAAGAAGTCGAGGAAGGAAGCTATAGGAACATTACAATGTGACACAGGCCGTCTGATAATTAGTGACCAAGAAAAGGCAGATGAGCTAAATAGGTTATTTTCTTCGGTATACACAAGGGAGGTACCAGTGGTTGGGACACGGCAACATAATGGGGATACAATACCTTTGCCAAATAATTGGTTAACACAGGAAGTAATCCAAAAGAGGTTGGAAAAAAATAAATGTTAATAAAGCCCCGGGTCCTGATGGAATACATCCAAGGGTACTAAGGGAACTGGGTTCTGTAATAGCCAAACCATTATATTTAATTTTTCAAGATTCACTCAACACAGGGTCTCTACCAGATGACTGGAGAAAAGCTGATGTGATACCTATATTTAAAAAGGGAACAAAAGCGAATCCGGGGAATTATAGACCAGTGAGCCTCACTTCTGTAGTGGGGAAGCTTTTAGAAGGGTTAATAAGGGATAATATACAAGAATATGTCTATTTGAACAGGATAATAAGTAGGAGTCAACATAGATTTATGAGGGATAGGTCATGTCAAACAAATCTAATTAGTTTCTATGAGGAGGTTAGTAGGAACCTGGATCAAGGCAACTCAGTGGATGTAGTCTTTTGGGATTTTGAAAAGGCTTTTGATACAGTGCCACATGGGAGACTATTTGTGCAAACTAAGAGATACAGGAGTTGCAGTAAATATCTGCTCATGGATTGAGAGCTGGCTAAAAGACAGGAAGCAAAGGGTTGTTGTAAATGGAACATATTCCGATTGGACTAATGTGGTAAGTGGGGTTCATCAGGGTTCAGTATTAGGTCCTCTCCTTTTTAACATATTTATTAATGACTTAGAGGTAGGATTGGAGTGTGGTGTCTCCATTTTCGCTGATGACACGAAGTTATGCAAGGTAATTAAATCAGATAGTGATGTGCTTTCCCTCCAAAGAGATTTACATAAAATTGAGGAATGGGCATCTAAATGGCAGATGAGATTTAATACGAATAAATGTAAAGTTATGCATCTGGGAAGGAAAAATAGCCATGCAATTTATAATCTTAATGGAGCAAATCTAGGTGTATCGGATATTGAAAGGGATTTGGGAGTGCTTGTGGACAACCACCTAGGTAACAGTGCTCAAAGCCAAGCAGCAGCTGCAAAGGCAAATAAAATATTAGCATGTATTAAGAAGGGTATAGAAGCCAGGGAAGCAAATATAATTCTGCCACTATACAAATCTCTAGTACGCCCTCATTTGGAATATGGAGTACAATTTTGGGCACCACTTCATAAAAAGGACATTTTAGAGCTGGAAAGGGTACAGAGGAGGGCAACAAAACTAATAAGGGGAATGGAGGGGCTAAGTTATGAAGAAAGACTAACCAAATTAAACTTATTTTCTCTAGAAAAAAGGCGTCTAAGAGGAGATATGATTACCCTATATAAATACATCCAGGGTCAGTATAAAGATTTGTCAATGGAGCTTTTTGTGCCAAAAGGTTTTCAACTGACAAGAGGACATCCCTTGAGGTTAGAAGTAAAAAGATTCCACCTTAAAGAAAGAAAAGGGTTCTTCACAGTAAGGGTGGTTAATCTGTGGAATTCTCTACCAAAGGAGGTGGTGACAGCGGATTTGATAGATAACTTCAAAAGGGGACTGGATTTATTTCTAATTAAAAACGGAATTCAGGGTTATCGTGGAGGCAGTATTGATCCAGGGAGAAGTCCGGTCGCCGGTGTCTGGGAACAGGAGGGAATTGATTTATTTATTTATTTATTTTTATATACAACTTATTAATTAATAGTTAATCCTCATATTGCAGATCAGAGGAGATCTTAAAAGGTTGAACTTGATGGACTGAAAGTCTTTTTTCAACCTTAAATACTATGTAACTATACTATGTATGTATATATATATATATATATATATATATATATACATATACACACATATACACATATAAATGTTTAGATTCCGCAAGGTTGAACTCATAAACCCTGCCTTTAAGTCCGATTTCAGGGAGCGTGATCATATTATCGGACAATAATTTAAGCAAGCCCCTAATTTACTTTGACACAGACAATACGAATTGTGACAGTCATCGTGACTTCAGTAAAACATGGAAGTTACACAATCTGCAATTGGAGGCTAAAAATTAGTGTCAAGCAATATTTACTGATGCGACTCACAATCAAGCAATCTAGCACACTATAAAATGCATTAGATCATTTGTTCTAGTCCATGTGGGTTTCATTATATGTATTAACCCCTTGATTCCCTGCATCGATATCATCAGAAATAACATTTAAAAATAATATGTTTTAACTGCATATTTGTGGGTTTCATATTGTTGTGCAATTAATTCTAATGTATTTCCATGCCTTCCCCTGCTTTTAAAGTACAGTAATGTGTGCTTAATTGCGGCTAAAGCTCTAATAAGTGTTTGAAAAAGCCCTTCTAAGTCCCATTTATTACTCGTTATATTTGACATAAAAGTGATTCTTTTTTCAGTTGCGGGTCAGACTATTCGCGATCTAGAGCTAATAGAATATTAATTTTGTGTAACTTTAGTTGGTGCCCGTAATATATGAGCTGTGCTTAAACCAATGGAGTTATAAGGCCAGTTTTGCTGGCCCGTAGTGATTGTGGCCTGGGAACTTGTAATCAGATTGTGAGTAGCTAATAGAATCTGTAGCAGTTTTAAGAGCAGTTTTAAAATGTGTACAATTTTACAAATTGCCCAATAGAATAGAGCCCATATTCCATCAAGCACAACCTTTTTTAGATTCCCTCTGATCCTTTTTCTTATATGAAATATTTTTTGATCCAGGGAAAGGCAAAAGAAAACAAAAATAAAATATTGAAGGGAAAAAAAGTGTCTCGCTCCCAAATGGCAATTACTGGATCGGTATAGCCCTATTTTAGTTTTCCAACAAACTTGTATGTCCTTTTTATTGAAAAATATACCCAACGCAGTATTTACAAATGGCACGTCCCTTTAATGTCCCCTGGAAAAATCAAAGCATGGATTATACTAAAAGACTGGTTTCTTATTGCTTTTCTTTAAAACTTGCTTGTTGCAAGTTTACTGAGAGGCTATAAGACAACCTTAGGAAATTCCTACCTGCTGGAATCTCTCTCTTCTAATTTATGGTTTGTGGACTCCTGTAAACTGAGAGCGATTGCTTTCTGGAGCTCGTCCTTATGTAGGAGGCCGATCTCACCTAAAAAACAAGATATCTGTGAGTACTACAGACGCAGGGTTATCAGAGAAAAATGCAGAACTTATGTCTGCACTGCTCTCCTTCAAAACTTACAGTTTAAAACTATGTAATGGCTTTTGTAACTGTATTAATGTGATCTAACAAAACTAACCTCAACACACCAGAATATTGTAAATAGTTTTTTTGCACAATTTACAAAATATATAATATGATAGAGGGTAAAAATGGTGTTGCTCAGTCATGTCCGACTCTCAGTGACCTCATGGACAACACACCATGCTGATCCACTTGGTTTTCATGGCAGAGATACTGGAGTGGGTTGCCAGTGAGTTGACATATTCTTCCCAACAGAGAAAGATAGTAGCATCATGGGGGTGGGGGGGACTTCCCAAGATGTTTTCTGTTTAATTTATCAGGGGTTTAGTGGGAGATATAAGTTGCTGGAGGAGGAGAAATCAGGAGAGACTGAATAAGACAACTGTAAAAGATTTAGCAAGCTTTGTTTTCTAATAAAAGCAGGAGTCATTCTATTTTAAAGATCATTACAAAGAAGAAAAAAAACCTTTACCGTGTTCTTTTACAAATACCTATCCGTCTGCTTTGTTTCTATCAAATAGAAAATATACTAAAAGGGGTACAAATGTAATCAAAATGTTTACAGGAGCCCTGAACCTACTGGAGGTTTCTGGTGTAACTGCTGCACTTCCAATGTTAGATGGCTCTGCAGTGGAGTCTCTGGAATCTGGTTCTGTGGCACATTCATCGGTGAGAAGGCTAACTGCTTGAGTGATGTCATTATTACTGGCCTGGGAATGAAACGTTCAAAAAACATCCGAATGTAAGAAAAGTACAAAAATAAAAAAACGTACAAACAAAATAATTACTAGGATAAGTGAAAAAATTTGACCACTTACAATATACAAATTAAAACTGGCACTTTAAAGGTATATGGAAGCTTGTGGGATTTCATGTATGTAAGATTATCTGATTGGACAGGTCTCAAATAATTTTGAGGAATTCTGTATATTTGTAATTCAAAGTACATTTGAATGGTCTTATCCGAGCTACACCCCCGAGGCACCTTTGTAGGCAGAGCGTCCTAGCCAATGAGCTGTGCGGAGTTGTGTCCTAGCGAATCAGATCTCAGTATCACAACTGCCTTCTGAACGGCTTTCTCGCTGAGAGGGAATCCGATACATTGTACCTGCCACAGCTAATTATGAATTTTATATTAATTTAGCTTGGAATTTCAGGGGCGTTTCTTCTCAAAATCAACCAGCTGAAAACATTTGCAAAATGTGCAATCCACGGCGCAATCCACTTTGCTTGCCGAGAGAGGGAGCCAGACACGGGGGGGGGGCTCGGAGCCAGACAGGGGAGGGGGGGGATGCCAGACACGGGAGGGGGGGGGGCGCACACAGGGGAGGGAAGGGGGGGTGGGGAGACAATTATTATCCAGTCACTTTTGACGGGCAAGTTACTAGTGATAAATAAATGTGCCACTTTAAAGAAAAATCGAAAATGGGCAAAACTATAGCTTTCTGTATTGAATGGATTATGCGATTATCTATAAAGTAGACCAAAGTTCTAAAACACACAATTTAGCTTCTACCTACATTACAAAAGGAACATCAATAAAAACAGGGCTTTCTTTACCCACATTGGAGCCATAGAGGTTTATTGTGAAGCTTTGCATGTGTGGATATTATAGCACATCAGTGCAGTTGTTTTGGGTTTGTGCTTCAGAAGTTAGATTGAAAGATTTTCAACATTGTCATTAAAGAAACTGACCTTCAGTGCTTCGTGGAGGAAAGAAGAATCGTGAATCCCTGTGATCTCCTTCAGCTGATTTAGCAACATCTTGCAGTGCTGGAAGAGGAATAATACAACTGGTCAAGATATTTTGCTTAACACATAACAGAGCTCTGCAGTATTATACGGACATGTATTTAAGCAAAGACCAGACCCCAGAAGAGGTGATGGTGGAATGAGTTCACATATGTCGTATCACATAACCGATGCATTTATTAATTATACAAATCAATGAAGGTTTGACGATGGCTTGAAAAATGTTACATATTGCTCTTACATTTTTTCAGCAATTCGGCACTTAATACACATATTCTTTTCCGGTTTAACCTTAATATCGAGTACCTTATTACTTTTAGGTCCTTTTCTTAGAAGTGTTAATAAGCTCTGTTTTTACTACCTAAAATCAAATAGTCCCTGTATGGGTTTGCCCGCAGCTCGTGCATACAAGGTTTGGTAAGTGATGTTCTAGCCAATTACAGAGTGTTTCTCAACATTTCTTAAATTGTTGAGAGACAATCCATGTTTGGTTAGTATATCTAGAACCAATAGAAACATTGTATGCCTGAGCTGTGGGGGGCAGACCTTTGCAGGGACTGCTTGGACAGTTTGAGTAAGTAATAAAATTATGTTTAGATATGCAAACATTTAGGTAGTTTATTTTAATATTTAAAACAGGAAATATAACAGGATATACAATCCCTTAAGCTCTACTTATTCTTTACATATGCCCATTGTTTTTAAGCCTCATACGCACCACTAATTAAATGAGTTTGATAATCGGTGGTTTAGGCTCAACATTTTGTCTGGTGTGGGGGGAGACTATCCATTATTAACAATAATAGGTTCTCACGGCAAATCACTTTTGTACATAAAAAAAAAAAATCTGTACCTAAACTATCTCAACCTCTTTGCAATTTTGAGAGAATTTGGGTTAAAAAAAAAAAAAAAAGGTTAAAAGCATTATGCAGCCTATTAAAGAATAGTATATTCAATGTTTTTATTCCAAATCGTTCTGCTAAACAGGATAATGAAGGAATTTCCCAAAAAAGGAAAATTTTATATCAATCCTTTGGTAAAGAGTTATCGAAAATAAGCAACTGAAATGCACAGGAACGACTAGCTGACTTTCTCAATGTCTGGGCGCGCCACCTCTCTGCTTCCCATATAGCAGCTGTTCGGTGGGACCAGCTGAGCAGACAATCACTGAACAGAATGGGTCAGGAGAGACGTGGATGTCACCAAATGTAAAAGTCAGACTCCCTGGGTCGTTATGTGCAGTGGGACATATAAGGAGGCAAGGGAATGCAGATGCGTTTGATGAGCTATTTTAAGGACAGTTAAGCATGCCATTTGTGTTTGTCATTCGCCCCGTCACATAGATAGGCCAGGCATGCATTGCTATACAAAAGATCTTCTTGTACTGTTTCCAGAATTGTTAGATATGGAAGGAAAGATATTTGAAATCAGATTAATCTAAACAAAATACAAATACTATATACAGACATTTCAGAAAATAAAAACCGGTATAATAAAAAAGCATAGCAATTCTTTACTTCAGCACAAAATATTAATATCCCCTTAGTGAATTAAACAAACTGGCCTGAACCCACCTTTCTGAGCATGTGAACTTCACAATTAAGAGAAGTGTGCTACATCAGAATAGACACTTTGAAAAATGAAAATGCATTGTAGACTAATTTGCATGTTCCCACCTAGTTTCCCAGAATGCAGTGCAATAATTATTTCTTGGAACAGCCAGTGAGAGGGAAATAGATACATTGATTTAACACTTGTAATCTAATCCTAAATCTTGGATTTGTTAACCTCCTATAGATTATCCCTAGTTGTCTTTGATATTCAGTATAGCTCTTAATCTCAAACCATTTCATTAAATTCCAATAATACAGTTTGAGACCTAAACATTTCCCATTCCAAGTATGTATTTAATTACCTGTACTGTGGTATGCATTACAGAAGATCAATAGAAAAGAAATAGGTGAATTACCAAATTATGCAAAATTATCTCATCATACAAGGTCCAGTCACATTATTATGACCACCAGCTAGTATCGCTGTGTGCAACATGGACAGCAGCGAGAGCGGGATAGTGAGTCTGTAAGATGCTGGAAGTTTGGCGAGGGTATCTGGAGCCTTAGAGACTGCACTGCATCCGACAGCTGCTGAAGAGTAAGTGATGGAGGATCTATACAGCGAACATGGCGATAGAGGGGGTCCCACAAGTGCTCAATGGGATTCATGTCTGGGAAATTTGGAGACCAGGGAAGTACTTGGAAGTCTTTGTCGTGCTCTTCCAACCACTCCTGGACAATTATGTCCATTTTACATGTTGCATTGTCCTGCTTGGAGATTCCATCTGCTCCAGAGAAGACCGTCATAATGTATGGGTGTACTTGATCTGCAAGGATGGATAGAAAACCCAATTGGTTGATAGTGCCTTCCAGGAGGTATGAGTGAACCCAGACAATGCCAAGTAAACATTTCCCAGACCATAACATTGCCGCCACCAGCTTGTGTTTTTCAAACAATGGTTGCAGAGGTTTTGCGCCAACGTCTGTCGAGTCGATGTAGTAGAATACGTTACTCTGAGACGGCAATACGGCAAGGTTCAATTTAGGTAATGTCATTCAAATTGAAGCGGTTTCTGATGATGAACCCTTGTCCGCATCGGTGCAGTGACCAGACTTTTGATTGGGAGCCCCATACGCAACAGGGTTTTGCTGTACTGTTTTAGACACACGTCTGGTAGCCCCCCTGATTCATTTGTACAATGATTTTGTCGGTTGAACCACACACAGCTTTGCAGCCGACTTGGTACTCTGCATTTTCAACTCCATTTATTCACAATGGTGCCATTTGTCCATTCACGGTACACTTTAACCCCAGCAGCAAGCAAACCGTTCACAAACTGCCCTGTCTCAAAAATACTGCAACCCTTGACCATCCCCTTTTCAAAGTTTGATAAATTGTATGTTTTACCCATGACAGCAATTACTGATATTTTTGCAAAGTGCTACATGTCACCTGATAAACCCACCAAGCCAACTCACGACAAATGCTGCATTGGATTCGCTACGCGCTGCTGACATCAAAAGGAGGAGGTGGACATAATACAAGTGTGTGTCAGCACATTATATGAGAACGCTAGATAAGGAAATTCGTTTATCAACAATGCAGAGAAGAAACCGGTATTGTAAATAGAAACTCTCCAAAGTTCATTATTTCAAATGAATGGAAGGTTATTCTTAAAAAATATGTTTCCACAATATGAGACCAGCAAGCTCGAACACTCATCGGTTAGCCCTTCGTATCGGATGGGTATGAGTATCCTCAGTGAGCGCAGGCAAAGTACAAATATTTAACCAAAAGCAAACATGTCCACATACTCCAGTTCATTCCCAATGTGTATCTCCCATTGCCCATTAATGTCCAAGGTTCCAGGGCCTGGATGCTCAAGTTAGCATGGGGAATTCCCAGGTGTGGTCAGGGTGTCAGGAAGTCTCATGCCTAATTCCTCAGGTATGTGTAGACTGCATGTAGACACATCTCCCACCCGGGGTGGGTTGTAAGCAAGCGCTGGTGGTGCCAGGAGGTGTAAAGGTGCAAAACCGACACTGGTATGCCACAATTCCAGAAAGTTGGTGATTCAAGCACAAGGAAAAGTAAGGGGAACAGATATAAGCTTAGCCTGGGCTCAGGTGGATCCTAGGCATTTGATATGGTCCCATGTCCATTGTCACAACTATAATTCATTAATTGCCAAAACCAGTGCTTGACAAATGTATAAAAAACTTAGAAGCTAGCCAATATATTAAAAAGCCAGATAATGGCCTTTCTAAATACCGTATTGGTCCGAATATAAGCCGCACCTTTTTTCCGATTTTTAAGTTTGCGAACTACTGGTGTGGCTTATATTCGCGACCGTAAAAAAAATCACTGCCGATTTGCAAGCTTGCGAGTTACGTGTGCAGCTTCTATTCGCGAACGTAAAATTACTACCGATTTGCGCGACTGCGAGTTAAGGGTGCCGATTTGCCAAGCTGAACAAAATATGATGTGGGGGGCAGAGTAAGCAGGCAAGTATCTAATTAAAAAAAAAAAAAAAAAAGTGCAACTTAGTAAAGGTTGGCTGCCGGTACTTTGAAAACTGTCAAACATCCAGTGACCAATAATGAAAGGTAGGGCTATGATCCTACAGTTGGACTGTAAATTTTAAAGATATGAGCCAATTCGATGCAGCAAACAAAGTATAAAACCTTTTTAGGTTATGAAGTATTTTTAACTGCACGGAAGTTAATACAAAAAGGATAAAGTGATATAAGTACAAATGTAAAAAGGTCATTGTATTTACAATGAATTATAATATTTTAGCCTTCAAAATTTTGCTTATCAGCGTATTTGTCTTAGCACGTAAATTACTTAGCGGCTCCTCAATCTGACTAGCTCCCAAGTTACACATAGCTTTAGCAGAATACTTGTCTATATTTTTATATTTGACCATTAGCAGCTTTCTAAACGTTCTCACCCTCTTTTCCTACAAGAACCTCCTGGATCAGCAACAACACACTATTTGTGAATGGAAATGATGGATTATACATTTGATTATTAAATCTGCAATTTAATGCACAACTGGAACAACAAAGTTATATGGAAGTTTCATGGATTATGAAGCATCTGATAGACTCAGTAGTAAAGTATAGGAAAACATTTTTTCATGGAAAAAAAAAACAGAACAAATATTAATAAAAAGGTTTCCTAAAGTTGCAAAATGTCTTCATGCAGTTTATTTTGATAAGAAACATCATGAAAATCCATACTAATTTAGCATAAAATTCATATTTTGTTGTGACCAGACATAACAACAACGTATCTGTTTACAGACTGATTCTCAACATTTTTTTTTTTTTTTAATGCTGCTGAGAGAATCTGTAAGTGGCTAGTACATCTAGTAACTATAGAAACATTGTATGCAAGAGCTGTGGGGGGAGATCTTTGCAGGAACTGTTTGGAAAGTGTGAGTAAATGAACAGATCTTTTTAGTACTTGTGGACCCTATACTGTTATATGTATGCACGATGTAGCTGTGTCTAAGTGGTTAGGGGGTTTCGGGTTAGGGTGGGTGAGTGGTGTAGGGGGTTAGGGTTAGTAAGTAAGGTTTAGGAGGTTAGGGTAAGAGGTTTAGGGGCTCTTGGTGTACTAGTACATTGTTACGCGAGCGCGCCAGGCGCCAGCAGGCTTCCCATGCACCCAGCACCAGGAGGCTTTCCGTGCGTACATGTAACAGGATAGATCCGTACTTGTTAATACAATTATGTTTAGATAAATACTTAAAGGTATATAAAAGTCAGGTGGGTTATGCATGTATATTATAGAATGCATCATAACCCAAAAATGTTTGCATGAAAACATGCAAACTGTTTTTGCATTAAAATAAAAAAAATGTGCTGGGATGAGGTTTACACCCACAACAGCTTCTGCAGTTGCTTCAGTGGCTGCTATAAACTGCAATGACGGGTACACCAATCTCTCATGTGTACCCTCATACACAGAGCATGTGCATGGCTGCATTCTTAAAGAGTTGGGGGAGGGGTTGATAAGCACATACATCTCTAAATAAGCTTATGCTTAGACAAAACAATGATAAAGCATGAAAAGTTGAACACAAATAAATACATTTTGATTTGATGTGACAGTCAAAGTATATCTCAAACCTTTTTATAAGCTGAGATGGTCACAGACTTTATAAAAATATAAATTATACAATAGTCTCGCAGACAGAACACAAGAAACAACACTGCATTAGACAGTACTCACTGCAGAGCTCAATACATTATATCACAGCTTTACATATTCAGTAAAGGAAGGAAAGGAAAGTGTCTGACATCATGTGACTTCCCACAGTAGGGCAGACTTCAGGTGATAACTGAGCATGTCTGTACAATCCCCAGGTAAAAAAGAAACATTGTATAAGATATGCTAATTTTCCCTGGGAATTTCAGGGGTTGTCAACATTGAGATAAAACTCTTTGCAAAAGCAAGAAAATTAGCAAACTTCAGGCTAACTGTTTAACTGTTTACTTTGGAATTTTTTCATGCAAACAATTTTCAGACACTATAAATCCCCCTTTATCAGATGAATTAATAACCCAGCTCACTTTAATATAACTTTAAGTAGTTTATTTTAATATTAAAAACAGGGAAGCTTCCATAATCCTTTGAACATCAGCTTTTTCCTGCTTTGAGACATATCACATATTATAGTTGTCGAACTACGAGACTTCTTCACGCTTCGCATGGTGCGTACAACGTTAAATCCGAGCACTTAGGCGATGAGCGCCGAAGATGCTCATCGCCTGCGAGCCACGCAAAGCGAGGCAAGCAGTCGAGGCAATGAAATACCCGGGACCTCCAAACACTTAGGAAACACAGGACCGCCTTAGGCTGCAAGCAGTTGAAGAACGCAGGACTTAGAAAAAAAAAAAGTTAACGGCCGAACTGCGCTACGCAAAAAACACACACACAAAAAAAAAAACATCACAAACACGGGGGAACAACCAGGACGTCTGGGAGTGAGGTGGAACGCAAATTTTAGTCGATTTTAGCAGAGTTTCGGCACTCTAAAATAGGCTAAGCGAGACCAACGGTGGCCCAAAAAAATGAACACGAAGCTACACGACCCTGGACCACGGAAAACACCGACAACCGTGTACCACTTTCACCCAGGAACGTACAAGGTACAAAATACACTATTACAAAGGACAGCAAGGGCTCACGAACCGCGTAGCACAGACAAACAACGCTATCTGCTGCAGGAAAATAAAAAGAGATTGTTACCTCTTCAGGCTATTGATTGTTACATATATTAGAAAAATGTAAACTATATTAATTTGTTATTCAATTAAATAGTATTAAAAAATAATATAGAGAGGGGCCAAAGGACACGTGAGGAGAGGCTCGCAATGAGCGCTGAAGGTCCTTAGAGTATAAAAAGCTTAACATTATGTACCAAACAGCATTGCCATGGCTTCAAATTTTATTGACCGTCATTTTTTGACAGGCAAATCGCTAGTTATCAAATAACCTCTTTCAGATGCAACAAATAAAATAATGTTTTTCAACAAGTGTAGGTTTGTTTGCAGTAGCGACTGCAGAAAATGAGGAATATAAATAATGTTATCAAGACATCTGGTAGACTCCTGAGCAGATCCTCTACAAGGCCCTGGACACCCAATGAGGGTTGGAGAGCAGCAGATCAACTGAAGACAAACACTAAATGTCACAAGCTTTAAAAGCTACAGCAAAATGTATTTTCTTCAAAAACGTATGTTATTGCTAATCAGTAACTAGATGCACAAATGTCACTCTACTTTATCTTGAAAGTATTAAGAGGAGCCAGTGGTTAGGGGATGTGGTCTTGAGGGGAAGGGAGATGCTTTGGGAAGGGATCTTGGGCTATTAAGAGGGGCCAGTGGATGGAGGAGTGGCTCTTAACGGGAAGTAGATGCTTTGGGAAGGGTTTCTCTGGTATCAATAATGGCCAGTGGCTGGAGGAAGGGAGCTGCTTTTGGTAGAAATTATTTGTGATATACATCAGAAACGTTGACCAACAAGCACAAATAAATACAGACAACTCATAAAGTACTTGTTATCAACTATCATTTTAAATGACACCAGAGATCTGGATCATTGGCAGGGGAAAGGGTACTTCTGTCAGGGCCTGTTTTGGAGGAGAGGGCATGCTTGCAGGCATTATTATTATTATTGTTATTTTTTATTCATATAAAGTAGAATAAAAATGAATTGATTTGGGGTTGGTATAGTATCTGAGTTAACTAATCAGTGTTATAGTTTATATTAATTGTTACATAACAGTATTAATAGCTACAAAAGTAACAGTGTTACACAAGTTAATGACAGTTTATATTAATAACTGTTTACATAGCAGACAAGTGATGTTCAATTGTCAGCTGCTCCTGACCTCGCATGACCGACCCTCCCCACTTCCTCTCCCCTCTCACTCCCTCCCCCCTGTCCCCTCTCACTCCCCCACTCCTGCCCTCTCCCCTCTCACTGCCTACCCACTTCCTCTCCCCTGTCCCCTCTCACTCCCTCTTCCGTGCCCTCTCAGTCCCTCCCTCCCCACTTCCCCCCTCACCCTCTCACTCCCTCCCAGCTTCCTCTCCCCTGTCCCCCTCTCACTCCCTCGCCGCTTCCTCTCCCCTTTCCCCCTCTCACTACCTCCCCACTCCATCCCCCTGGCCCCCTCTCACTTTCTCTCCACTTCCTCCCCCCTCTCACTTTCTCCCCACTTCCTCCCCCTGTCCCCCTCTCACTTTCTCCCCCCTGTCCCCCTCTCACTTTCTCTCCACTTCCTCCCCCCTGTGCCATTCTCACTTTCTCCCCACTTCCTCCCCCTGTCCCCCTCTCACTTTCTCCCCACTTCCTCCCCCTATCCCCCTCTCACTTTCTCCCCCGTCCCCCTCTCACTTTCTCCCCACTTCCTCCCCCCTCTCACTTTCTCCCCACTTCCTCCCCCTGTCCCCCTCTCACTTTCTCCCCCCTGTCCCCCTCTCACTTTCTCTCCACTTCCTCCCCCCTGTGCCATTCTCACTTTCTCCCCACTTCCTCCCCCTCTCACTTTCTCCCCACTTCCTCCCCCTATCCCCCTCTCACTTTCTCCCCACTTCCCTCCCCCCATCCCCCTGTCACTTTCTCCCCACTTCCCTCCCCCCTGCCCCCCTCTCACTTTCTCCCCACTTCCCTCCCCCTGTCCCCCTCTCACTTTCTCCCCACTTCCCCTCTCACTTTCTCCCCACTTCACTCCCCCCTGTCCCCCTCTCACTTTCTCCCCACTTCCTCCCCCTATCCCCCTCTCACTTTCTCCCCCGTCCCCCTCTCACTTTCTCCCCACTTCCCTCCCCCCGTCCCCCTGTCACTTTCTCCCCACTTCCCTCCCCCCTGCCCCCTCTCACTTTCTCCCCACTTCCCTCCCCCTGTCCCCCTCTCACTTTCTCCCCACTTCCCCCCTGTCCCCCTCTCATTTTCTCCCCACTTCCCTCCCCCCTGTCCCCCTCTCACTTTCTCCCCACTTCCCTCCCCCCTGTCCCCCTCTCACTTTCTCCCCACTTCCCCCCTGTCCCCCTCTCACTTTCTCCCCACTTTCCCCCCCTGTCCCCCTCTCACTTACTCCCCACTGTACCCCTCTCACTTCCCCCCCACTGTCCCCTTCTCACTTTCTCCCCCCTGTCCCCCTCTCACTTTCTCCCCCCTGTCCTCCTCCCACTTCCTTTTACTTTCTCCCCACTGTCCCCCTCAGTTCCCCACATTACTCCAGGTCCTCCTCTCTACCTCACCTTGCTGTGCTGGTTCTCGGTCTCCTCCTCTTCCTCCTCCTCCTCCTCTTCAGGCTGCCTCTCCGCGGTCATATTCTAAATGGCTGTCACCGAAAGCACGTTACCCGGCAACTCTTGCACGCGCAAACTATACGCCCACTTACTAGCTATGCGCGCGCCGGGACGAGCCCCTTTTTAGACCGCACGCTCACGAGAACACGCCCACAAAACTTTCGTGCATGAGAGCACGCCTATCTAACTGTTGCTGCCGAAGCGACACGCCCACAACACTATCTCGAGCCAGAGCGCTTTACGTGCACTATGCGTGTGCTCATGTTTGTTGTCTCCCATAGAGCGCTCATTAAATTGTTCTCAAGTTTTACCTCACATTTATCTCTTACTCAATACTTTTACATTTGCTCAAGTGTTACCTCATGATTAACTTTTACTAATATTCTACTTTTTGTTCAAGTTTTTATCTCATAATTAATTCCTACTAATTAATATTCTATATGTTGCTCAAGTTTTTACCTCATAATTAACTCTTACTAATTAATATTCTATATGTTGCTAATTTTACCTCATAATTAAATCATACTTATTAATAGTAAGATCAATCTTGACCCTTTTCCCCACATATAGACACAAATGTGAAAATAAAACATTCACATAATGTAATAATTTGTTGTGATCTATATCTTATTACTTAATATTTTATTACTTATTGTTAATATTCTCCTTTGAAGGAGTTGATAATGTGCAACTTGTTCTTGCAAAGTTTACAATAAATATATCTTTGCTTTAAAGATACATAGAAGTTTCCTGGGTTTCAAATGTTTTCTAAAAAACAGCAACTGATAAGTAGAAACATATGTATTATATTGAAAAGTTCAATGTACTTACATATTTATATGCTGAGTACTGCTACTGGAGAAAGAACCGGCAACCCACTCCAGTATCTTATCTAAGAAAACTTTATGGACAGGCACAATCAGAGACATAATGGTATGGCACCGGAAGATGAGCCTCTCAGGTCAGAAGGTACCTACCACATTACTGAGGAAAAGCAGAGGGCAAGTACAATTAGCACTAGATCTAATGAAGTGGTTGGGCCAAAACCGAAAGGACACCCAGCTGTGGATGTGTCTGGAGGGGAAAGTAAAGTCCGCTGCTACAAAGACCAATTCAGAATAGGAACCTGGAATGTTAGAACTATGAACCAAGGCAAACTACATTTTCTCAAGAATGAGATGACAAGGTTTGGAGAAGGCAAGAAGATCAGCTAAATCAATACTCCAGGAAATCAAGACAATTTGTTCACTAGAAGGTATGATCATGACGCTGAAGCTCAAATATTTTGTCCATATTATGAGACGGCAGGATTCCATAGAAAAGACTCTGATGCTGGGAAAGATTGAAGGCACAAGAAGAAGGGGACGACAGAGGCGGAGATGGATAGATGAGGTCACCGAAGCAATGAACATGAACCTGATGGAACTCAGAGGGGCAGTGACTAAGAGATGCACCTGGCGTGCTGTGGTCCAAAGAGTCATGGAGAGTCTGACGCGACTGAACGACTAAACAACAACAACTGCTATCTGGAATAGCCCATCTTAGGGGGGTTACATAACAGTGGGTACAGGTTGCACAGCATCTAGGTACAGGCTGTGACTTCCAGGAGCAAATGCTGCCAGTCACATGGTTGCTGTTGGTCACCCTTTGTGGCCCGCAGGGTTGCAACTGCGAGCCTCGCAAAGCGAGGCGAGCTGTTGACGCAAGACAGGCTGTCCCTCCTGCCCCACTGATCCCCCCTGCCCCACTGATTCCCCCTTCCCCACTAATGCCCCGGCTGCGGCTCTCCCCTGCCCCACTGATCCCCCCTGATCGGCCCGTACCTGCTTCCAAGGCTCGCAGCTCTGCCTGCTCCCTCCTCCGGCCTCTCCGGATCAGATGGGACCCCGCACTCACCTGGTTCCAAACCCTGCCAGTAGCTTGCGGCCCGTACTCATCGTCTTCTCCTCTGCGGCTCCCGTCCTCTGGGTCCTCTGGCCGGAATTACTTTCTGGATCAAGCCGGCCATCTCGCAGACAGGATGCACAATGCGCGGCTTCATCCACAAAGTGGTTCTGGCCAGAGGACTTAGAGAAGAAGACGGCGTGCGGCACTGCTGGCAGGGTTACATCCAGGTAGGAGACAATGGAGGGAAATGGAGACAAGGGAGGGAGAGGAGGGAGGGAAATTGAGACAAGGGAGGGAGAGGAGGGAGGGGGATGGAGACAAGGGAGGGAGAGGTGGGGGATGGAGACAAGGGAGGGAGAGGTGGGGGGAAAGTGAGAAAAGGGAGGGAGAGGAGGGGGGAATGGAGACAAGGGAGGGAGAGGAGGGGGGAATGGAGACAAGGGCGGTCGAGGAGGGGGAAATGGAGACAAGGGAGGGAGAGGAGTTGGAAATGGAGACAAGGGAGATGAGGGGGGAAATGGAGACAAGGGAGGGAGAGAAAGGGGAAAATGAAGGGGGAACAGAGATACAAGGGAGGGAGAGGGGGAAAGGAGATACAGGGAAAGGAGGAACAGGAGAGGGAGAGAGGGGGAAAGGAGACACAGGGGAAAGGAGAGGGGGGAAAGGAGACACAAGAGATGGGGCAAAGGGAGAGGGGAAAAGGATACATGGGGGGAGGGAGAGGGGGAAAGTGGGAACAGGAGAGGGAGAGAAGGGGAACAAGACACAGGGGAGGGAGAGGGGGAAAGGAGGCACGGGAGAGGGAGGGGGGAGTGTACATAGGGGAGGGAGAGAGGGGAAAGGAGGCACAGGAGATGGAGGGGGGAAACACGACACTAGGGAGAGAGGGGGTGAAGGAGACACAGGGGAGGGGGAAAGAAGACACAGGGGGGGGGGCCTCATTGCAGGCCGCATTTGCGGAGGGGGACATAAACTGCATTTGCGGAGGTGGGGGCTCTACAGCGCCTCACTTGCGGTTAAAAACAACCCAGAAAAGCAGGACTTTGAAAAAAATCAACCACGCTGCAGAACTTAGAAAAAAAACAATAACGCTCAATGAGGCAATATGGTCTCAGACAAATAAAATGAAGCCCTGCTAGTCTTAGAAAAATTAAAAGTACGAGGTCCCAAAAATACGGCCAAAACGCGTACATCAAAAAAAAAAAAACACTTAAAAATAAAAACAATACATAACAAGAACATCACACACATCACGGGGGGACAGCCAGGACGTCTGGGAGTGAGCTTGCACGCAAATTTAAGTTGCATTTAAGAAGTTTTGCCACTTGAAAATTGGCTAAGTGAGAAGAAAAATGGCGTCCGAAAAAATGAAAACGAGGCTAAAGGACACAGAGCCGCGAAAATCACTGCGTATGTGTATATTACATATATATATATATATATATATATATATGCACATATATATATATATATATATATATATGTATATACTGCAATACTCAATATGTATGTATATATATATATATATATATATATATATATATATACATATATATATATATATATATATATATATATATATATATATATATATATATATATATATATATATATATATATATACATATATATTTATATACTGTATATTTATGTATTGGACAAACATTTAAGTTAGATGTGCAAACTTTTCAGAGAAGTATTAGATAAAACAGAACAGGAATGTCAAGAAATAACAAACCCACATTTTTTATTTATCTGCGTAAATATTCAAAAGTAAGCAGCTTTTCCCCAAAATCCTGAATTTAAAATAAACTTTATATTGAATGTAAACTTTCCTTTAACGATATATAAATTAGCAGTGATACAAAGTAAAGTAGCAGAGATTATTTCAACAACTTAAATGTCATCCTCTCTTCAGTGGTTCGCCAGCTCCCATAACGTCACTATCTATCCCAAGAGGCCCAGCCAAAAATATATTTAGATCTGCCTCCCCACCTCCCAATTATATAACAGGTGCCATCCATGGAACCTACTAGATTTTCATTGGTGCTGCAGGAATGTCTAGAGGAAAGAAGCAGAAACATGTGCAAGGATATTATTCTCATATTAAAGGGATATAGAAGGTTCCTGTCTATTATATCCTTGTGTATGTATTTAATTTGTTTTATATACTTTGTTTATATATTTTGTTTTATTAAGAAGTGTTTATAAGCCCTGTCCTAGTCTATCACATCATTGCATGTTACAGTCATTGCATGGTCGTATCTGGCTAGTATGAGACACAGCACAGCAAGTACAGGGACTGTTTGTTTGATTGTAGGCAGTAAAAACAGAGTTTCTAAGCTAATAAAACAAAGTAAATACAAATAATTAGATACATACCTATATTCAATACCTATTTTCAATGCAGAAAACTTCCATCTCCCTTTAATAAAAAGTGTTAAATGTCCAGTTTAAATTAAATGATTGCAGCATTTATATAAAGGAATTATAACATATACTTGTCAGCTTCAATGAGATTTATAAAGCCCTTAAGGGACCCCAAAAATCAAGTTATTTTTTAGGTTATTCTTAAATACCATGAAACATTGGATATATATTAGTAAATTACAAATTATGAAGAAAGACTAACCAAATAAAAGTTATTTTATCTAGAAAAAAGGCATCTAAGTGGGGATATGATTACCTTATATAAATATACCCAGGGTCAATGGCAAATTTTCACTTTTTTTTTTTTTTCTGTTTGCTGGATCAATTAATAATTAATCTGCATATTGCAGATCAGAGGAGAACTTAGGTTGAACTTGATGAACTGAACAACTTTTTTCAACCTCAATTACTATGTAAATACGTAACTATATTGTTTCATCTATTTTTTTCTAAAGTCAATCAGTCCTGGGAAATTCCACATGGTTGTTACTGTGTTTATATGCAAATGAGCATGCTAATTAGGATTACAGTCTATCTTTCTCGGTAGTTGTAAAATAAAGAGCTGCAATGTTATCTGTCAGTTAGACCCCTCTCCCACCCTTATTAAGTTCTCTGAGCTGCACATACAGGAGCTGCAAAATTTATTCTAAATATTTGAGAAATTATTTACTGTAGAGAAAAACTGCTAGTACAATTTATAGCCAGTTTTTACTGTTCTTTAAAATTAAATTAACCTTCTGTTAGGGTGACAGAGTCAATTTAAATAAACAGCTTTCTGTATTCCCTGTATTTCTGCCATGTTACAGTTGATTGTCATTTTTAGGACTCAAAACTACAACATTGTGTTACATTTTAGAGAATAAACTGTTAAAGAGACATGGAAATATTGTCTTTCTTTGTTGCATGAGAAAGAAGATAAGGTATCAGTGTATTTTCTTCTTTTCAAATAATGGTCTCAGAAATGTAACTGCTCTTGGGATGTTGCCCTCTGCCAGCCAATGAGATCTACAGACTAAAGATTACCCTCTGCATTTATTTACTTTCAATAAAGTTTGAACAGGTATTATTTAACTAGTAAATTGCCCGTCAAAAATGACGGTATGATATATGATCTGCTTTGTCTCTCTTTCTGTGCCCTCTCTCTCCCTCTCTCTCTCTCTCTCTGAATCCTCTCCCTCCTCTCTTCCCCTCCTCTCCCTCTTCTCTCTTCCATCCTTCCCTCCTTTTCTCTCCCCCTCCCCTCCTTCCTCTATCTCCCCTGTGTCTCTCTCCCACTGTCCCCCACATGTCTCTCTACCCCCCTTTCCCTCCCCTTTCACTCTCTCCCGCCCTCTCCCACTGCCCTCCCTGTCTCTCTTTCTCTCTTTTCACTCCCCCTTTATATCCCCTGCGTCTCCCCCCTTCCCTCCCCTGTGTCTCTCACCCCTTCCCTGTGTCTCTTTCCCCCTTCCCTCCCTTCCCCAGTGTATTTTTTCCCTTTCCCCTCCCCAGTGTCTTTTCCCCCTTCCCCTCCCCAGTGTCTTTCCCCCCCTTCCCCTCCTCAGTGTCTTTTCCCCCTTCCCTCCCCACGCATCGTCGATACAGAGCTGCGCATGCACACAGAGTTTAATAAGTGTACTTATGTGTGTGCGTACTTATGGAGCGTTACACACATACATTGCCTTGCAAAAGTATTGTTAGGTATTTTAATTTCCTCATTATGAAATAATTAGCTAAGAATATCATGATTATAAAAAGTATATCAGCTTGCTTTTCCTTGTATCTTACTAGAATGTTTAAGTGGGAATTCTGTAGAAATGTTTAAGGTAATATTCCCACATCTGTTTCCTGTTTCCTCCCTTTGTCTCTGAGTCTACGGAGCACAAATATCTATAGGAAGTCGTGATTAGATAAAGATTGTTTTGCTGAGTTAGAGAGAAAAAGACACTTGCTTGCAAATATGTATTTAACCCTATTTTCAACTATGCTATTAGCTGTGACGTGTGTTATGCTATATAAGATTCTGACGCCCAAATAAATTCAGAGACTATTCTGATGGCACTCTGACTTCTGTGCATTATTTTCTCTCATTATATCTTGGTACCCAGATATAATAATATACACACATCAGAATACGTGATTACTCATTAATCTGGTCCTATCAAGTATTCACCCCCCTTGGCATTTTTCATGTTTTCAACATTGAAGATGTTTTTTTTGGCTTTTATTGTGACGCAAAAAACAAATAGGACAAAATAATAATAATAAAAAGTCAATGTCCATAACTATTCACCCCCTAAAGTCAATACTTTGTAGAGCCACCTTTTGCGGCAATCACAGCTCCAAGTTGCTTTGGATAAGTTTCTTAGAGCTTGCCACATCTTACCACTGGGGTTTTTGCCCATTCCTCCTTGCAAAACTGCTCCAGCTCCTTCAAGTTGATTGGTTTGCGATTGTGAACAGCAATCTTTAAGTCTGACCACAGATTTTCTATTAGATTGAGGTCTGGGCTTTGACTAGGCCATTCCAACACATTTACATGTTTCCCCTTAAACCCCTCAAGTGTTGCTTTAGCAGTGTGTTTGGGGTCATTGTCCTGCTGGAAGGTGAACATCCGTCCTAGGGGATGGTGTTCTTTGGATGATGTGATGTGTTGTGTTTGCGCCAGACATAGCATTATTCTTTGATGGCCGAAAAGTTCAATTTTAGTTTCATCAGACCAGAGCCCCTTACTCTATACATTTTGGGAGTCTCTCACATGCCTTTTCGCAAACTCAAAATGTGCCATTTTGTGTTTTGCTGAAAGTAATGGCTTTCTTCTGGCCACTCTGCCATAAAGCCCAACTCTATGGAGCGTACTGCTTATTGTTGTCCTATGTACAGATACTCCAGTCTCTGCTCTGGGACTCTGCAGCTCCTCCAGGGTTACCTTAGGTCTCTGTGCTGCCTCTCTGATTAATGTATATAATAAAGGACTAGAGAAATACAAAATAATAAATCTTTATTTATATTATTGGAGACAACGGCGGTTAAAAACTTCTTAAAAATCAAGGGAATGGGGGATAATTCCTTAAAAACATTAAATATTGACTCCCTTATTGTGCACACTAGATCAATCACTGAGAGATGAATACAGTCTTATAATCTCTCCTGTTTTGTCTTTATAGGTGCTTAGTATAAGTCTTTAGCTTGGCTTCCTACCTTTTATATATAGTTATATCTCAAAGAGATTCTTTTAAATATATATAGCCGGATTTGAGAATCCTATATGTAACCAGTCCATACATCAATGTGTGTAGTGCTTTATCATACTCTATTATTTATCCATGTAATATACTACAATATTGGTATCTAATCTCATTCACAGGTCTAGATATCGGGGATATCCCCTCTTGATTTTAGTATGGGATATACAACTCATTACCCAAGGGTATATATATATATATCTCTCTTCTTTTTGTGGTCTCTTTAAGTCTTTTTATATTTGCCACTTGGACTAAATATACCACTTTGTGATATATATTTTTTTGTGTATATTTGTACAGTGTATCACCATGGGTTAAGATGTATTTAGTATATCACCATGAGTTAAGATGTCATTTTTATGGCTCTCCTGTGTATTTTTAGTACAATTGTAGCATATATATAAGGTATAAAAATATTCCTAGCACTATACTAGGAGGTCAGTATTATCTCCATTAAGTTATCTCCGTGTATAGGCTTTCTGTATTGGCTCAGTCCTTATATCCCAAATAGCATTAGTATTTCTATCCCTTTTACAGAGTTTCTTGTTAGGTTGATCTTTGCTAATGGTTAGGACTTGGCATCGGGCTCTCCCGTATGCCAGAGCTAGAGCACAACATATATTTCTGGTGAGGACTCAATGATCACGGAGCTGCATTCAGCTATACTGGAAGCGCTTGCTAGTTTACAAAATTGGCGTCTGACGTCAGACGCTACCCTGACGTACGTTTCGTCACATGGGTGTGACTTTCTCAAAGGGGGAAGGCGATGTTCTCCACGGTGCCTCCTATTTATAGACGGAT
This sequence comes from Discoglossus pictus, assembly GCA_027410445.1. Taxonomy (NCBI): domain Eukaryota; kingdom Metazoa; phylum Chordata; class Amphibia; order Anura; family Alytidae; genus Discoglossus; species Discoglossus pictus. Next base: position 83,083,305 of record CM050169.1, read on the forward strand.
CGGTAGTCATGGTTACCCTTTACCTTTTTATGCAAGTGAAGGGGTAACATGTATAAGTTGGTCTGACAAGTCTAGCAAATTATATCTAAAGTCACTTCCTGATTCTTTTTGTCACATATATACTGGGTGTCCCTGATAGGGGCCCTCTATATACGTTTCTAAAGTTCATATATTTAGTATTGTTATTAGTCTGCATGAGTTCTCATGCTACAATCTAAACTGTAATAGTATTATATCATATATGTAAATAACGATATCATCATGGCTCCAATATTTTAATTGGTATATATTAATGATAAGAAATAGATCATCATTTACTTTTATATAGGGAATAGATCTCATATTCACCATTGCTATACTCTAAAGGGATGTTTTTAATTGTTATTATGAAATCATGACAGGAACATTTTGGATTCTATCTACATTTTAATCATATTAAAATGAGATTGGTATATATCTCTTAAAGTTTTTATAAGTATATTAGGATAAATATTTCCTTATTACCTTATTATGCAGAGATATACCTTGCATGTAATTCTACTTTTATCCATTCAATAAATTTCCTAAATAATATGAGATATATATTGTGTTAATATACTGTGTAATGTAGTTGTATAACTACTCTTGTGCTATATTTATATAGCCCTCTGGCTATATGAGTTGTATATAAAAAACAAATCTTGTATCTACATCATCCTTGTGCAATCTTAAAGTGATTAAATAATATTGTTGTGATCAATCTTAGTGAACTACATTATTAGTCATACACTGTACAGTGAAAAATTATTTTCATATAATATGAAAGTGTCCGAATTGGACATTGCATAGTGTATATAAAAAGTGCTGTTGGTTAAATCATAAATAAATTTAATGAATATTCGGTTTGAATGGACTTATGCGTAATGCCTCCTTCACTTATATAAGTTGGAGGTTATGATGTGTCTTTGTATAATATAGAAGAATCCAAGTAATTCTTCTATCATGACCTTTATTTCCATCATATTCTCAGAGTATATTTATTCCCCTTTTCCTTATAGGAGCTCATAGAAATGCCTTGAAGGAAAACCCTTCATTCAGGCCTTTGGGTGTTTGGGCCTGTAGCTCATATATCCATTTTGATTCTCTTCTAAGTAGTATATCATCTAGGTTCCCTTTCCTTGGGCCCAACTTGGCTGCATCTATAATCAAGAATTTTAGGACAGATGTATCTTTCTGATGTTTTGATTTTACATGACGTGCTATTGGTGTATCATAATCATTTGTAATTGAGCAGATATGTTCTCCTATTCTACGTCTGAATTCTCTGCTCGTTTTACCGACGTAGATTTTCATACAAATGCATTGTACCACATAAATGACCCCTTTAGTTTTACAATTATAGAACTCTTTTATGGGGTATTTTTTGCCTGATGTTGGATGGACAAATTCCTTGCTAGGTTTTATAAATTTACAGTATTTACATCGTCCACATCTGTAGCAGCCAATTAGGGGTTTCAGCCATGTTTTTTCCTTCTGTTTATGTTCTGAGAAATGGCTATGTACAAGAAGATCCCTTAGGTTCGGACTCCGTCTATATGTTATTGAACTTTGTGCGGAGACCTTGGTGTTTAGGTCCTCATCAGCCGTTAGTAAATACCAAAATTTTGAGAAGATGTTTTTAATTTCTCTTGCATTATGTCCATATGTGAGTATACATCGTATAACATCATCTTCTTCGCTAGAGGCCTTCTCTTTCTGTGTTGGTGGTTGTTCCACTTGTATCTTTTGCGTATATTTCTCTTGTGTATTTAGGAGATCTGTTCTTTTCACATTAAGGGCATGTTGATATGCTTTCTTAAGACATTTATTTGGATATCCCCTACTTTTGAAACGTTTCCTAAGTTTGTCGGCCTCTAACTTAAAAGAGATATCATCGCTGCAGTTCCTTCGGATACGCAGGTATTGGCCCTTTGGTATCCCTCTTTTTTGAGGTTCATGATGTTGACTTGACTCTGATTAATGCCCTCCTTGGCCGCTCTGTGAGTTTTGGTGGGCATTCGTCTCTTGGCAGATTTGCTGTTGTGCCATGTTCTTTCCATTTGCTTATGATAGATTTGATGGTGTTTTTGTATAACCTAACCCTGACTTGTACTTCTCAACAACATTGTCCCTTAGTTGTTTGGAGAGTTCCTTGGTCTTCATGGCAGTGTTTGGTTAGTGGTGCCTCTTGCTTAGGTGTTGTAGCCTCTGGGGCCTTTCAAAAAAGGTGTGTATATGTAATGACAGATCATGTGACACAGGTGGACATCATTTCACTAATTATGTGACTTCTGAAGGTAATTGATTTCACCAGAGCTTTTTATGGGCTTTATAACAAAGGCAGTGAATACATACGTACATGCCAATTTTCTGTTTTCTATTTCTAAAAAATAGTTTTATGTATACATTTTTCTTATTTCACTTCACTAACTTAGACTATTGTGTTCTGATCCATCACATGAAATTTAGATTAACAAAACAATGAACTTAAGGCTGTAATGTAACAAAATAGGTAAAAAGTCAAGGGGGGTGGAAAATTTAGCAAGGCACTGTACCACAATTAACATAGTTGACTGAAAACAAACAGCAATTATGTTCCATGCCCCTTAATCTCACTTACTTGTTAAGTGTTTCTTTCCTTCTTCTAAATTTAAGGCATCAGACGGACACTCCCAATATCAGCCAGGGTACTGGAACCATTACAAATGATGAGGAGCAAGATGAAGGACTAAAGATGAAGGCCTAGAGTATTTATGTGACTTCTCTCATCATACCAACCTGGACTCCAGAATCTAACTGATTCTTTAACTGACTCCTCACATTTCAAGGGATAACATTCCACTGTTGCCAGGGACACACTGACCATTACATGTCCACACTTACCATTACATGTCCACACTGACCATTACATGTCCACAGCCCATTTACATCATCATACAGTCCGTGTAAAGGGAGGAAAGCTATGGCAAGCTTGGACAAGCTATTAAAAAGCAAATATATATATTACTAACAACCAAGGTCTGCATAGTTAGAACTATGGTATTCCCAGTAGTAACCTTTGGATGTGAGAGCTGCATGATAAAGAAGGCTGAATGCCATAGAATTGACACCTATGACATGGAGAAGACCGCTTAAGAGTCCCTTGGACTGCAAGCACATCTAATAATTAATACTTCTGGAAATCAACACAAACTGTTCACTGGAAGGTTCACTGGAATCATGAGGTTGAAGCTCAAATATTTTGAACATATCTTGTGAAGACAGGATTCCCTGTTGGAGAAGATTGAAGGCACACAAAGAAGGGGGAGGCAGAGATGGATAGATGAGATCACTGAAGCAAAGAAAATGAGATTGATGGATCTCCAAGGGGTAATGGCTGACAGATGTGCCTGGCATCCATAGAGTTATGGAGAGTCAAACAAAACTGAACAACTAAACACACTACAGACTAAATACAATCCACTGGAGGAAGGTATGGCAACCCACTACAGTATCTTGCCATGAAAATCCCATGGATAAGTGCAACTAGAGATATGTTGGAATGACACTGGTAGACTTTTGCTTTTTGGGAGAAAGCCTATGGTAAATCTGGACAAAATATTAAAGACCACTTTAAATGGCAAATGTGAAAGCTTGAGGCTCATTCTCCATTCTGGCTTTTTTGGACACAAATTCATCCAAGGACATCTGTCTCTGCTTTCTACGACCATCCAGCAGATACTGGAAACAAGACACTGCCCCAATAATGCTGCATTGTACCTTTCTTCTCCTGACACTGTCCAGATCATTGGCCACAATATAATCCATAAGATCATGGATATACATCAAACTCTTGGTAAGGAACTCAGTGGAAAGTTATTTTGGTTCACCACTGGTTTGCTAAACTTCCTGAATGCCCTGTTCTGACAGTTGTTGGAGATCATTGTTTGTCAAGCTCTTGTATAAAGCTTTAACCTGGGCATCTGCATGTCCCAGTCCAGCCATATTGACCAGGTCTACTATCCTCGCAATGATGGGCTGTTCTGGTTCTAAATCCACACACAATTCTGGCCATATCTTCCTCCACACAGCTTTGAGACATTGCTGTGTCACTTCCTTCCTGGAGAAATCGATGTTCGTTATGACCTGCATGATGGTATACATTTTTCATGTGATTTTTTTACATATAAAGGAATTTCAGTTTCCTTACTAGCACATTAATTCCTTTGTTATATCTCTCCTGATTGCTATTGTCATGGCTTATTTTCTAACTCCTATAATTCTCCTTGACAAGTCAGACATAGGTGGTTCCACCGAAATAAGCATGTGTCTGGGATTTCATGTTCTCAAATTCACAAATTCTTTCTTGAAATGTGTAAACAAACAACTTTTATGACAAACTGATAAGGTATGTAGATATGGGTTTTTATTTAATATTTTAGGTTAATTAGGTTATTTCGGAAATGTTGCCCTTTTTGGTTTAAGTTTTTATGGAACAAGAGTACACCCTAATGGTCATATGTTATATTTACACTGTTTTACTATTAATACAATCCCATAATGCACTAGGAAAAGAATGGCGTAATCTATTCTACCATTGGTTAAATTAAACCATGTGACTGTAACTAGAAATGTAGCCACAGATAAGATGAGAATTTTCAATTCCACACGGGGTCTGCATTATAAACTGCAAATTGGTAAAGTATAGATTAATTTTAAGATATTTTTTAATTCAGTTGAAATAAGTATTATATTCAGTTTGTTATGAGTTTGCCAAATGGATACAAACCATAAAGGGTATTGTCAATCATAATCCGGATATGATTATTAATCCACAATTTTATTTTGTGTCTTATTTGTACAAAAACAAATAAATTGGTTTGCTTAACCTATTTATCCAACTGCAGTACACAATTCTCTGTTCTGATAACATAGTTACATAGTAATTGAGGTTGAAAAAAGACTTATAGCCCATCAAATTCAACCTATTTAGATCTCCTCTGATGTGCAATATCTTGATTAATTGTTAATTGATCCAGACGAAGGCAAACAGAAAAAAAAACAATAAAATGTTGCCAATTGTCTCAATTGGAAAAACAAATAAAAAGGGTAAAAAATTGATTTCCTTCCTGACCCCAGATACTGGCAATCGGACTCCTCCCTGGATCAATACTCCCTCTCTAATTATCCAGGATTACCCTGAATTCCCTTTTTTAAAAATATATATATATCCAATCCCTTTTTAAAGTTGTCTATTGAATCCTCTGTCACCACATCATCCCTATAAATACATTTAATTACATTTAATATCATAGAATATCTTTTTTTATCACTATAATCTAATATTTGTAATATTAGTCAATTCTCTACATGGGTTTTTCTACATATATTCTTATTGGTTATTTTATTATGTATATTGAATATGCATTTATGAATATGCCATGTCATTGAAGATCAATATCATGCATTCCTCTGTAGTATAAATACTGATTAGTAAGATTTCATGTATTGTTATTGATTTTGTATGACATATTATCTTTATATGGATATATCTTTAGTACACTCAGAGATCATTATCCTGCCCAGGTTATACAAGAACCTACTAGAAATGAGGCTATCTTGGATTTAGTTATCACAAATAATATTGATATAGTATCAAATGTGGAAATAGGGCAACCTTTGGGAAACAGTGATCACAAAAAAGTTTCATTTGAGATTGAATTAAAGAAACATAACTGAAAGGGGCTAACGAAAACTCTTAATTAAGACTCTTAATTTTAAAAGGGCAGATTTTAACGGTCTAAGGGCAGTGATACAACATATAGGCTGGGACAAAGAAGTGACAGGTAAAAATACTGAACATAAATGGACAATGTTCAAATCTTTACTAAAAAAACATGCTTATCACCATATACCATGTGGAAATAAAACTAGAAGGAGTAAATCACAACCCATGTGGCTTAGCAATGAATTAAAGATGAAGATGAGGAGTAAAAACAAAAGCGTTTAAATTACAAGAGGGGACAGAGACTGGTTTACGCAAGTACAATGAAATCAACAAGGCTTGGAAAAGGGCTATTAGACTGACTAAAATCGAAAATGAAAAGTTAGTTGCAAAGGAGACTAAGACTAACCCTAAAATATGTTTTAAATGTATTAATGGGAAGAAGGCCAGGAAGGAAGCTATAGGAACATTACAATGTGACATAGGGCGTCTGATAAGTAGTGACCAAGAAAAGGCAGATGAGCTAAATAGGTTATTTTCTTCGGTATACACAAGGGAGGTACCAGTGGTTGGTTCACTGCAACATAATGGGGCTACACTACCTTCACCAAATAACTGGTTATCAGGAAGAAATCCAAAAGAGGTTGAAAAAAATAAATCTTAATAAAGCCCCAGGTCCTGATGGAATACATCCAAGGGTACTGAGGGAACTGTATTCTGTAATAGCCAAACCATTATATCAAATGTTTCAGGATTCACTCAACACAGGGTCTCTACCAGATGACTGGAGAAAGGCAGAGGTGATACCTATATTTATGAAAGGAGCAAGAGCAAATTCCGGGGAATTATAGTCCAATGAGTCTCACTTCGGTAGTGGGAAAACTTTTAGAAGGCTTAATAAGGCATACTATACAGGAATATGTCTATTCAAACAGGATTATAAGTAGGAGCCAACATGGATTTATGAAGAATAGGTCATGTCAAACAAACCTAATTAGTTTCTATGAGGAGGTTAGTAGGAATTTAGAGAAGAGGAGAAGAAAAGTGCGAACCTGGACTAAGTAAGAGCCACAAATTCCTACTTCAGCCAACTAGAAAGAAGGTACAGAATACTTTTCATGCTCCCTTGTTTCTCATCATGTAGTTGTTAATTGTCTAATTAAATCTACATTACTCTACATTAAATCTACATTAAACATCTAACTAGTTTCTATGAGGAGGTTAGTAGGAACCTGGATCAAGGCAATTCAGTGGATGTAGTCTATTTGGATTTTGCAAAGGCTTTTGATACAGTGCCACATGGGAGACTATTGAGCAAACTAAGGGATGCAGGAATTGCCATACGTATTTGCTTATGGATTGAGAGATGGCTAAAAGACATCAAGTAAAGGGTTGTTGTAAATGGAACATACTCCGATTGGACTAATGTGGTAATTGGGGTTCCACTATTAGGCCCCCTCCTTTTTAACATTTTTGTGCCAAGAGGTTTTCTATTGACAAGGGGACATCCTTTGAGATTAGAAGTAAAAAGATTTCACCTTAAAGAAAGAAAAGGGTTACTCACAGTAAGGTGGTTAATCTGTGGAATTCTCTACCAAAGGAGGTGGTAACAACGGATTCGGTAGATAACTTTAAAAAGAGATTGGATATATTTTTAAATAAAAATGTCATTAAGGGCTATCCTGGATAAATAGAGAGGGAGTATTGATCCAGGGATGAATCCGATCGCCAGTAGCTGGGGTCAGGAAGCAATTTTATATTTTTTTCCCTATTGAGACAATTGGCAAAGTTTTGCTGTTTTTTTTTTCTGTTTGCCTTCCTCTGAATCAATTAACAATAAATCTGTGTATTGCAGATCAGAGGAGATCTAAAAAGGTTGAACTTGATGGACAAAAGTATTTTTTTCAACCTAAATTACTATGTAACTATGAAACTATTTTACTAGTTCTGACAGATTGTACGTTATTTTGCATAAAGTGTATATTTGACTGTAAATTGATACTGAAACTTATATTATCATTCTAATAATTTAGAAATGTTTGTCATAATAAAATTACTGACAGGTGGCAGGAAAACTAGTTCCACCGGGATGCAGCAATGGAGCAAGTTGGTAAGGTGGCTTGGAGCATTGTCCATCAACAGGAGTACATTAGCCTCAATTTCTTTACGCATGCACTAGTGTTGCACCAATGGACAGAAATGTTTGCTGAACCAGTTTTTGAAGATGTTCATGGTGATTCAAGCTTTACGGTAGAATTGCCAAATGACCCTCAGAGTGGATTTTGGAATCCCCATCATGGCTCTAGGTGTTTTTGAATGGTACACCAGCAATAGCTTGATCTTGAAACCGTCACTGTTCCCACCCAGAAGAAGTTTTAGATGCTCCATGGCTGCTTTGTACCCCAGTGCTCACTTCTGCTCATGTGAAATGAAGGTGAGGCTTGGCATTCGCTTCCACAACAGTCCAGTTTTGTCAATGTTAAATATCAGTTCTGGAGGATAATTGCCTCTTTCTATGATGCCCTTCAAAGTGGCTGGAAAAGAACAGGATGTTTCTCTTCTTGCAGCGGTTGAACCAACCTCTGCTGACTGAGAAGCTTTCAGTCACATCTGGTGTTTTGCTTTGCTTTGGATATATGCCCATGGATGCATCTTGCCTTCTCCATGATGATGACCTGGCTGAGAGGCATGTTGCGCTCTATTTCTCCATCAATCCAGATGGAAATCTGCTTCTTCATTTCCTCCAGGGTTTATCTAGACCAGATAATCTTCTTGACAGAAGATCCAGAGCTGGTGGTTGCTGAAGAGTTGATTTTCTACTTATGTTTCAGGATGTTGCAGGTTGTGGTGGTTGGCAACTTTAAATCTGCTCCAATGTCCACTTGGCATTCTCCTTTTTCAAGACGTCTAGCACCTTCATCTTCACATCCAGAGGAATGCTTTGGTGCTTCAGTTTGGCCTGTAAACCAGTACAAATAAAAGCAATTAATTACATAGTTACATAGTTACATAGTAATTAAGGTTGAAAAAAGACTTTCAGTCCATCAGGTTAACCTTTTAAGATCTCCTCTGATCTGCAATATGCAGATTAAATATTAATTAATTAGTTGTTAATTAATTAATAATCAATTATTTAATTATTTTTTTATTTTATTTGTATTCTTAGTTATTAATTAATCTAGAAGAAGGCAAACAGAAAAAAAAACCAAGTGAGACTTAGCCAATCGTCTCAAAGAAAAAAAGAAAAATGAATTTCTTCCTGACCCCAGATACTGGCGATCGGATTTCTTCCTGGATCAACACTGTCTCTCTAATCATCCATGATAACCCTGAATTCCCTTTTTAATTTGAAATAAATCCTGTCCCCTTTTAAAGTTGTCTATCAAATCCACTGTCACCACCTCCTCTTTTTACTTCTAACTTCTAACCTCAAGGGATGTCCTCTTGTCAGTTGAAAACCTCTTGGCACAAATATCTCCCTTGACAAATTTTTATACTGACCCTGGATGTATTTATATAAGGTAATCATATCTCCACTTACATGCCTTTTTTCTAGAGAAAATAAGTTTAATTTGATTAGTCTTTCTTCATAAATTAGCCCCTCCATTCCCCTTATTAGTTTTGTTGCCCTCCTCTGTACCTTTTCCAGCTCTAAAATGTCCTTTTTATGAAGTGGTGCCCAAAGTTGTACTCGATATTCCAAATGAGGGTGTACTAGAGATTTGTATAGTGGCAGAATTATATTTGCTTCCCTGGCTTCTATGCCCTTCTTAATACATGCTAATATTTTATTTGCCTTTGCAGCTGCTGCTTGGCTTTGTGCACTGTTACCTAGGTGGTTGTCCACAAGCACTCCCAAATCCCTTTCAATATCTGATACACCTAGATTTTCTCCATTAAGATTATAAATTGCATGGCTATTTTTCCTTCCCAGATGCATAGCTTTACATTTATTCGTATTAAATCTCATCTGCCATTTAGATGCCCATTTCTCAATTTTATGTAAATCCCTTTGGAGGGAAAGCACATCGTTATGTGATTTAATTACCTTGCACAACTTCGTGTCATCAGCAAAAATGGAGACACCACACTCCAATCCCACCTCTAAGTCATTGATAAATATGTTAAAAAGGAGAGGACCTAATACTGAACCCTGAGGAACCCCACTTACCACATTAGTCCAATCGGAGTATGTTCCATTTACAACAACCCTTTGCTTCCTGTCTTTTAGCCAGCTCTCAATCCATGAGCAGATATTTACTGCAACTCCTGTATCTCTTAGTTTGCCCAATAGTCTCCCATGTGGCACTGTATCAAAATCCAAAAGGACTACATCCACTGAGTTGCCTTGATCCAGGTTCCTACTAACCTCCTCATAGAAACTAGTTAGATGTTTAATGTAGATTTAATGTAGAGTAATGTAGATTTAATTAGACAATTAACAACTACATGATGAGAAACAAGGGAGCATGAAAAGTATTCTGTACCTTCTTTCTAGTTGGCTGAAGTAGGAATTTGTGGCTCTTACTTAGTCCAGGTTGGCACTTTTCTTCTCCTCTTTGCTCTCTCCTGCTGCTGTCTCATTTTAAGCTCCTGCGTCGTTCTGAGCTTTAAACTGCACCCAGTGAGGAAAAAACATTGTTATAGCAGGACATATCGTTCATCTGGAATCAGCGGCCAAAGAACAGCGATATATCGGGTTTAGAGCACAGTAGGGAATTACAGCAAAAACAGCAGTATCCCAGGGTTTAGTGTAAAGTGGCACAGTATTTTACATTATTACGCAAATGCACATCATATGAATATTAATTAGGTGCTATTATTTGCTAATTAGTAACACAATCAGCCTGTTTGTTTCTCTGGTGGTAATAATTACAGTTTGGTAATGTGTTTAGTTACCATTGTATTCTCTCTGTAAATATTATGTTCCCTGGTCCCTAAAGAGAATATTATGATTAAGATATAAGTGGTAGAACTATGTTTTTTTCCTGGTCAATGGGATGTCCAATCTCTGTTTGTGGCTGTTTGATCTGATGAAAGGCTGCCAAAAGTCTACTTTCTGCTCCAGTTGGGGAGATGTAGAAAGGAACCCAGTGCAAGGATGAAGAGCTGACCCATCACTCTAGACTTTTCTCATTTTACCTCTAAATCTTCCACCTTCCAATTTCAAATCATGATCTGTCGCTCTGGCAGTTTTTTTTTTTTAAACACGTTCCTCTTGATACATTTGAAGGAACACAGTTACTGCTCAGAGCACTGCAAACGGGTGAGAAAACACACTGCTGTACAATATAAAGTTGATGCCAGGATAGATAGGTACATTGGAGTTTTTCTCCCTTGAAAAGGACTACGTTGCAGCTTTTGGCTCTCAGCAAGCCCAAGTTTTCGCGACTCAGAGGCTTCACGCTGCTAGTGCACTTTGGCATCCATGCCAATCCTCTCTTCCTTTGCTATGCCCCATCTCCTCGGCTACCGGTGTCATCTCCTATGCCTCAGTCTCAACCCTCTCAGCCTTGTCTTTTCGGCTCATAACTTCATAACTTAGCCCCTCCATTCCCCTTATTCGTTTTGTTGTCCTTCTCTGTACTTTTTCCAGTTCTAAAATGTCCTTTTTATGAATTGGTGCCCAAAACTGTACTCCATATTCCAAATGAGGGCGTACTAGGGATTTGTATAGTGCTAGAATTATATTTGTTTCCCTGGTTTCTATACCCTTCTTAATACATGCTAATAGTTTATTTGCCTTTGCAGCTGCTGCTTGGCATTGAGAACTGTTACGTAGGGGGTTGTCCACAAGCACTCCCAAATTCCTTTCAATATCTGATACCCCTAGATTTGTTTTATTAAGTTTATAAATTGCATGGCTATTTTTCCTTCTCAGATGCATAACCTTAAATTTATTCATATTAAATCTCATCTGCCATTTAATTACCCATTTATGCAAATCCCTTTGGAGGGAAAGCACATCATTTTCTGATTTAATTACCTTGCACAATTTCGTGTCATCTGCAAAAATGGAGACAATACTTTCCAGTCCTACTTCTAAGTCATTGATAAATATGTTAAAAGGAGAGGACCTAATACTGACCCCTGAGGAACCCCGCTTACCACATTAGTCCAAACTGAGTATGTTCCATTTACAACAACTTTTTTGCTTCCTGTCTTCCTGTTCTCATCATGCTGAGAGTTTTTAACTGACTGAGCTTTTAATCCCAGCCAGCTCCAAAGACTCCAGTATACAGCCTATTGGCTGCAACTGCTTCACCCCCTGCTCTTTACTAATGTAGCCCACTGAAAGATGGCTATAAGGAGCACCAGAAGCCCATATAAATGTGAACATATATGGGTGAAAAAAACTGTAAGTGCAGTTTTACTTTATTTTCACTACTCTATCTGTATCTGATGAGCAGCTTGGATGACTTAAAAAAATACATTTAATTTTAGGTGGACATTTAAACCTTACATTTTTTTACATATATATATTTATTTTTCCATGCACATAATATTTATTGAAAAATCTGATTTTCCCACTACACTTCTGAACCACATAATGGATTTTAACCACGTTATAAGCACTCAGTGTAAGAAAGGACTTCATATGCCACAATGGTAGTAAATTGTATTTCACAAGTGTTAAATATCTCAATATATGGATTGCAGCCATTAGCAATATAATCTTACAGAAATAGTGCCAACTAGCAATGATTTTGCTATTTAATGCATGGAACCATTGGATGAATTGTAGTGTCTTATGTATGTTCATGCATGTGGTTTATCTTATGTGGGAACAGAGAATTTAATTTAATTAAAAGTTTCAATTATATTTGAGTAACTTCTTTAATGCCATTGGCATCGAGCCCCCTCATTACGTAGATGCAAGTTATTTTATGTACTTTTCCTTTTCTCAACCTATTCCATTGCATAGTTCCTAACCCAGGGCACCGCAAGTGTTTTTGTCCCGCGCCCGTAAATCTTGTTTTCCAGCCGCAAAGTCGGAAAACTGTAAATGCAAATATAAATTCAAGATAGCACTGTAAAGCTCTGTAAATGATAGGCATCATAATGGGGGACATGAGGATTAATAGCAACACCCTCTCAAGCTTGCACATCGCCCAAATCCGATATTTCATTTAAGGTTTATTTTCCATCCCAAGTCCAGCGGGCTCGTCCTTGTTAAAACCCGTACGGGTTCGGAGGTTGAAGGCCGCACACTCAAAGCATTGATATATATTCAATCCAGCACTGCAAAGCACTGTAAATGATGGGGAACACAATGGGGGGCATGAGGATTAATAGCAAAACATTCTCAAGCTTGCACATCGCCAAATTAAATCCGTCCAAGTCCCACGGATTTCAATGATCAAGCCCATAGCTCGTTATTCAAGCCTGTGCGGCCTTGGAGGGTGAATGTCCTCCAAGCCCGTAGCTCCTTATTAAAGCCTGTGCGAGCTTGGAGGGTGAATGTCCTCCAAGCTCGTAGCTCGTTTTTAAAGCCTGTACGTGCTTGGAGGTTGAAGGTATCCATTTTGTTTCGATTTTTGCACACTGCATGGCTTAAGACTGTAACCATAAAATGGAGGCCCAAGCATTACGGCCTCCAAATTAATAATTGTTAAAATTAGTTTAATATTCCTCATATGTTGGAATGGTCAACACACATACAGGTTCCGTTGTAGCCTCTAAAACAGCCCTATAATAGAATATGTCACCCCAACATTTGCGCGCACAGCAAATGTGTTTTGACAACATGTAGCTGACATGAGCACACCGACATCATTGGACAGTTCTAAGGTTTGGGACTATTGCGTGTCGATGAAAGGGCGCAAGTCATATGACTTCCATCAAATGTTCGCGAACGGGCGCACATCGGCGAACCCCATAGACTTCAATGGGCAGGCAAATTTCAAAACCCACAGGGACTCTTTCTGGCCACAATAGTGTTGGGAAAGTTGTTTCAAGGGGACTAACACCTGGACTGTGGCATGCCGGAGGGGGATCCATGGCAAAACTCCCACGTAAAATTACATAGTTGATGCAGAGTCTGGTTTTAAGCCATAAAGGGCATAAATCACCTAACATTCTTAAATTGTTTGTAATAACATGCTTTAAAACATCAGGTATGATGTTGTATCGATCAGGTAGTTTAAGGGTTACACCCGCTTCACAGTAACAGACCAATCTCCCCGTTTAATGCACCGCAAACAACCGCAAACAGTCCCTTTGCACAACCCCAAACTCCCCATTTGCACAAGGTTGGATACCAAGCTAGCCATGTCCCGTTCCTTGTCCTCACTGATGTCATTGAAGGTCTCTTCCTCCACCCAGCCACCAAAGGTCCCCGAAAGGTGACAACAAGCCCCCTGGGACGCCTGCTGTGTTTGGTCTTCCACCTCCTCAAAGCCACCTTCCTCCTCTGACTCCTCTACTTCAGACTCCCAGAGTCTGGGGGCTTCCACTGCCCAGCATGGAAGATTATACACAGGTCAGAGTCTGGGGGCTTCCACTGCACAGCATGGAAGATTATACACAGGTCAGAGTCTGGGGGCTTCCACTGCACAGCATGGAAGATTATATACAGGTCAGAGTCTGGGGGCTTCCACTGCTCAGCATGGAAGATTATACACAGGTCAGAGTCTGGGGGCTTCCACTGCACAGCATGGAAGATTATACGCGTTGCCTCTGTCTGCGTTATTATAAGGTGTGTACTGTTAAGTAGTACTATTCCTATCGGTTTAATCCCTGTTACGTCCACTATCAGGGGACGTGTATATGGCATGGATTTTTGGAAGCGGGAGATGGAAAAAGATGCTTGGTCGGTCCTCCCACTTCAAATTTGAGCCACGTATTCCATGTTTGGCAGCCGTCACCAGGTTTACCCAATGCGCAGTGTAGGTGATATACCTGCCCTGACCATGCTTTGCAGACCGGGTATCAGTGGTCAGATGGACCCTTGCCCCAACACTGTGTGCCAGAGATGCCATTACTTCTTTTTGCACAATCGAGTACAGGTTGGGGATTGCCTTTTGTGCAAATAAATTTCGGCCGGGTACCTTCCACTGCGGTGTCCCAATAGCTACAAATTTTTTGAACGCCTCAGACTCCACCAGCTTGTATGGTAAAAGCTGGCGGGCTAAGAGTTCAGACAAGCCAGCAGTCAGTTGCCGGGCAAGGGGGTGACTTTGTGACATTGGCTTCTTACACTCAAAGATGTCCTTGACAGACACCTGTGGGCAGATGAGCAGGGACTGCTCAGGGCGAGACACGGAGTGGCGGATGGTTGAGAGGGGGCAAGCAGGGCAGCAGTGGTTGACGTGGCTGAAGATGCTGGACCAGGAGGAGGATGGCGGCTTTGACTTTGTGTGCTGGTTGTACTCATGTATTGATCCCATAGGCGTTTGTGATGTGACATCATGTGCCTTCGCAAAGAAGTTGTACCTAGGTGGGTGTTATGACTTCCCACGACTCAGTTTCTTTTCGCACAGGTTGCAAATGGCATCGCTGTTGTCACAGGCAGACACACCAAAAAATTGCCACACTGCTGAGATCTGCAATGACGGCATTCTGGTGGTGGCAACAGCATGCGTTGACTGGCTTGCTGTTTGGCTGACCCCGGGTGCCGATGCATGCTGTCTGACTGTGCCCCTGCTTCCAACTCGTCTCCTCCTCCTATCTGTCTCCCCATCTGAACTTTCCTCCTGTTCTTCTTCTTTTATAGTGGGCACCCACGTGACATCCACGGACGCATCGTCATCATCAACCGCTTCACTTGTATCTGACAACTCAACAAAGGAAGCAGCACCGGGTACAACATCATCATCATCAGACCGTATGTGTGTAATGCTGCCTGACTGGGACATATCCCGGTTATCTACATCCTCTGGCACTAATGTTTGCGCATCACTCATTTCTTCCAACGGATGTGTAAATAACTCTGCTGACGGATCAAGTGAAGCGGCTGTGGTGCTAGTGTTGGTGGTGGCGGCAGACGGGCGAGTGGTAACTGGAGAGGTGCCCGAAGGTAAGCTGGAGGAGGATGGTGCGTCTAGGTTCCGAGCAGAAGCTGTAGAAGATTGGGTGTCCTGTGTTAGCCAGTCAACCATGTCCTCAGAACTTTTCAAGTTCAGGGTACGTTGCCTCTGAAAGGGAATCACATCACCACGACCACGACGGCCCCTGCGGGGTGGCATGCCTCTGCCTCGCATTGTTTTTTCGATTAGTGGTACTATGCTGTGACGAAGTGCCCTTCGCCACTTTGTCTTGGAGAGGACTGTTTGCCAGCCTCCTGCCCTGCGACTATGGCCCTGGGACATATTGCCCTTCGAACACAGTATTCGGCCATACCAGAGTGTATGTCACTCATTCTGGCTCTTTACATACAGGGGGGGGGTCATTCGGTACTTGCCCTGTGTGAACCATGATACCACAGATAGCTATGCCATGGAGCCCATTCATATAATGAAAGACTATGGGATAGACTTTAGCTACATGGCAATTGAACTGTGGGAAGATGATCTGAGCACTATTCGGTAGTTTTGTGTGCTCAGATCCCAGCTGTAACTGAACCCATCACTGTTTTACCCTGTTTATGGTTATTTAATTCTTGGTTAAAATATGATCCTAGTAATATACTGTAGGTATGTTGGTTTGTGCTCTGCAGAATATTGGCCCCAGGCTAGTGCAGACCTTGGCAGGAGAGATAATCCTGTTACAGATAAGGGAGTCGATTGTGTGGAGTGTTTTCATTCTCAGATAAGAACAAAGACGGCTGATTTAATCATTGCCTGATTATATCAAGTTGCCTCAGGGAGGGGTGACCACACCTATTGTCCTATATGTGTATTGTGTGGGGGATATGTGAAATGTCTGTGTGTTATGTGAAAAACATACTTTTACTAACTTTTGAACCCCTGGTCTGATTCATGCCATTTTTTAATATGGTGTTCCCCTGGGTGAGAGATATTGAACGGTGCTGGACTTAAAGGTGTACCCCCTGTTTTTGGGGTACATCCAGAATGTGGTTAAAATTGTGTCTGTTTTAATTGTGTTACCTGTTATCTGAGGGGAGGAGACGTGGGGGTTGAACCATGTATCTAATTGGCTGTGATAATTATGTGGGTGTAGCCCTTCAGAGGGCACCATGGCATAAAAGGAGATCCCCTGTCATTAAAGGATAGTTCTACTTGACCCTTCAAAACGTAGTCTCATCTCGTTATTGAAGGGGATCGCTATCATACTGGGGATTGCTATGCTTTTGCATACTCCCTTGAGCTGTAACTACTGAACGCTTGTTCCTGATGTGTCCTCCTTGGAGGAGAGCTCTTCCCCACACGGTCCTGGATGCTGGAGATTCATACAGGGTGGAAGGAAGACGGCGCGGCTCTAGCTAAACTACGGCGGTTGTGGAATCTGTGGTGGTTGAGCTGTCTGGTGCGGTACTTGTAGGCCTCGGTGCAAACTAGGACGCGTCTATCAACGGAGGTACCCAGTCGGGGTGCCAGTAGATCCGTTACATTGGTGGCAGTGGTGGGATGGCGTCCTAGTAAAAGGGAAAAGCAGCACAGAGACACCGGTAACGTTTGGAGTTACAAATTGAGGGCAACGCTAGTATCCGTACAGCGCCCCTGGCTACAGCAGGATGGAACCGGCTAGTTTTCGGACAGCGTTCCATGATGAGGATGAGGAGGAGGCCGCGGACTACAGGGATGCAGACAGAAAGGAACTCTGGTATGATGCCCTGGAAGATGCCCAATGGCGGCGAGGTGAGAGTCTCCCCAGTGATGAGCAGCGGCTACAGAAGCGTGTGGCGATGCGGATGTATCTATTGGGAGAGCAGCCCCTGGATGAGTGGGTGACAAGACTAGAGACCCTGGTACGGCGAGAGATCTGGCTAGACAACGCATACCAGGCCCTCTGGTGGCATACCGTTCGACTTACCCCCTGGACGGCTGAACACGACTTACCGGAGGGGGATGATTATGATGGCCTGGGTTTATTATGGGATGCCTTGGAGGACGACATTGATCTTGGTAGCACGGAGGGGTCTAGGTTTTGTGACATCTACGACTACCGGATGGGCATGTATGTCTGGGATGACGAAGGCGAGGTGAGCAAAGACATGACCCACCTGGTAACGAGAGAGTGGGAGCTGGAGCAGGACTACCAATACCTGCTCAGCTTCGTGCAGCCCCAACCTAATCGCCAAGCAGAACCAGACTTCATTGACTGGTCCTGGGATGATTTCCAGATGGCAGGTAGAGATGGGACCGAGGTCTCTCTACCGTCCCTACAGGGGGAAGAAGGTGTCGTCCTTCACCCCCAGCGGCAGTGTGAACCTCAGGGGGCAGAAGGTGTCGTCCTTCCCCCTAACCAGGGGAGGCACCAATCTCCCAGACGGCGCAGATGGGACCGTGGTCTATGCGCCCACAGCCTGTCCAGATCCCCAAATACCGTCACTGGGACAACCGGAGGAGGGGGTAAGTACAAATTCCCCTCCCTTGGTCCCTTGTACAGAGCAGGATGTCCTGCAGGTTATACCAGCAGAAGAGCTGGCATCAGGGCAGAGTGCCGCTGGCCTCTGCCCCTCAAGTACCCTCAGCGTGTTGCCCCATCACCACAGCGAAATATCCAGGTGCAGTGACGGTTTGTTGTGGGTGGGCTGCTCTTGCACTAGTTTATTGTGGGTTGGTGGATCGTCTAACGGAGGCACTGACCGGCAGAAGGTCAGGTGCTTGGTTAGACTTCCCCCAAAGGGGAGATGTGTGACGATGTCTTAGAGAGGACTGTTTGCCAGCCTCCTGCCCTGCGACTATGGCCCTGGGACATATTGCCCTTCAAACACAGTATTCGGCCATACCAGAGTGTATGTCACTCATTCTGGCCCTTTACATACAGGGGGGGTCATTCGGTACTTGCCCTGTGTGAACCATGATACCACAGATAGCTATGCCATGGAGCCCATTCATATAATGAAAGACTATTGGATAGACTTTAGCTACATGGCAATTGAACTGTGGGAAGATGATCTGAGCGCTATTCGGTAGTTTTGTGTGCTCAGATCCCAGCTGTAACTGAACCCATCACTGTTTTACCCTGTTTATGGTTATTTAATTCTTGGTTAAAATATGATCCTAGTAATATACTGTAGGTATGTTGGTTTGTGCTCTGCAGAATATTGGCCCCAGGCTAGTGCAGACCTTGGCAGGAGAGATAATCCTGTTACAGATAAGGGAGTCGATTGTGTGGAGTGTTTTCATTCTCAGATAAGAACAAAGACGGCTGATTTAATCATTGTCTGATTATATCAAGTTGCCTCAGGGAGGGGTGACCACACCTATTGTCCTATATGTGTATTGTGTGGGGGATATGTGAAATGTCTGTGTGTTATGTGAAAAACATACTTTTACTAACTTTTGAACCCCTGGTCTGATTCATGCCATTTTTTAATATGGTGTTCCCCTGGGTGAGAGATATTAAACGGTGCTGGACTTAAAGGTGTACCCCCTGTTTTTGGGGTACATCCAGAATGTGGTTAAAATTGTGTCTGTTTTAATTGTGTTACCTGTTATCTGAGGGGAGGAGACGTGGGGGTTGAACCATGTATCTAATTGGCTGTGATAATTATGTGGGTGTAGCCCTTCAGAGGGCACCATGGCATAAAAGGAGATCCCCTGTCATTAAAGGATAGTTCTACTTGACCCTTCAAAACGTAGTCTTATCTCGTTATTGGAGGGGATCGCTATCATACTGGGGATTGCTATGCTTTTGCATACTCCCTTGAGCTGTAACTACTGAACGCTTGTTCCTGATGTGTCCTCCTTGGAGGAGAGCTCTTCCCCACACGGTCCTGGATGCTGGAGATTCATACAGGGTGGAAGGAAGACGGCGCCGCTCCAGCTAAACTACGGCGGTTGTGGAGTCTGTGGTGGTTGAGGTGTCCGGTGCGGTGCTTGTAGGCCTCGGCGCAAACTAGGACGCGTCTATCAACGGAGGTACCCAGTCGGGGTGCCAGTAGATCCGTTACATTGGTGGCAGTGGTGGGATGGCGTCCTAGTAAGAGGAAAAGCAGCACAGAGACACCGGTAACGTTTGGAGTTACAAATTGAGGGCAACGCTAGTATCCGTACAGCGCCCCTGGCTACAGCAGGATGGAACCGGCTAGTTTTCGGACAGCGCTCCATGATGAGGATGAGGAGGAGGCCGCGGACTACAGGGATGCAGACAGAAAGGAACTCTGGTATGATGCCCTGGAAGATGCCCAATGGCGGCGAGGTGAGAGTCTCCCCAGTGATGAGCAGCGGCTACAGAAGCGTGTGGCGATGCGGATGTATCTATTGGGAGAGCAGCCTCTGGATGAGTGGGTGACAAGACTAGAGACCCTGGTACGGCGAGAGATCTGGCTAGACAACGCATACCAGGCCCTCTGGTGGCATACCGTTCGACTTACCCCCTGGACGGCTGAACACGACTTACCGGAGGGGGATGATTATGATGGCCTGGGTTTATTATGGGATGCCTTGGAGGACGACATTGATCTTGGCAGCACGGAGGGGTCTAGGTGTTGGGACATCTACGACTACCGGATGGGCATGTATGTCTGGGATGACGAAGGCGAGGTGAGCAAAGACATGACCCACCTGGTAACGAGAGAGTGGGAGCTGGAGCAGGACTACCAATACCTGCTCAGCTTCGTGCAGCCCCAACCTACTCGCCAAGCAGAACCAGACTTCATTGACTGGTCCTGGGATGACTTCCAGATGGCAGGTAGAGATGGGACCGAGGTCTCTCTACCGGCCCTACAGGGGGCAGAAGGTGTCGTCCTTCCCCCCCAGTGGCAGTGTGAACCCCAGCGGGCAGAAGGTGTCGTCCTTCCCCCCCAGCGGCAGTGTGAACCCCAGGGGGCAGAAGGTGTCGTCCTTCCCCCCCAGCGGCAGTGTGAACCCCAGGGGGCAGAAGGTGTCGTCCTTCCCCCCCAGCGGCAGTGTGAACCCCAGGGGGCAGAAGGTGTCGTCCTTCCCCCCCAGCGGCAGTGTGAACCCCAGGGGGCAGAAGGTGTCGTCCTTCTCCCCCAGCGGCAGTGTGAACCCCAGGGGGCAGAAGGTGTCGTCCTTCCCCCCCAGCGGCAATGTGAACCACAGGGGGCAGAAGGTGTCGTCCTTCCTCCCCAGCGGCAGTGTGAACCCCAGGGGGCAGAAGTTGTCGTCCTTCCCCCCCCAGTGGCAGTGTGAACCACAGGGGGCAGAAGGTGTCGTCCTTCCTCCCCAGCGACAGTTTACCCTAACCAGGGGAGACACCAATCTCCCAGACGGCGCAGATGGGACCGTGGTCTATGCGCCCACAGCCTGTCCAGATCCCCAAATACCGTCACTGGGACAACCGGAGGAGGGGGTAAGTACAAATTCCCCTCCCTTGGTCCCTTGTACAGAGCAGGATGTCCTGCAGGTTATACCAGCAGAAGAGCTGGCATCAGGGCAGAGTGCCGCTGGCCTCTGCCCCTCAAGTCCCCTCAGCGTGTTGCCCCATCACCACAGCGAAATATCCAGGTGCAGTGACGGTTTGTTGTGGGTGGGCTGCTCTTGCACTAGTTTATTGTGGGTTGGTGGATCGTCTAACGGAGGCACTGACCTGCAGAAGGTCAGGTGCTTGGTTAGACTTCCCCCCAAAGGGGAGATGTGTGACGATGTCTTGGAGAGGACTGTTTGCCAGCCTCCTGCCCTGCGACTATGGCCCTGGGACATATTGCCCTTCAAACACAGTATTCGGCCATACCAGAGTGTATGTCACTCATTCTGGCCCTTTACATACAGGGGGGGGGGGGGGTCATTCGGTACTTGCCCTGTGTGAACCATGATACCACAGATAGCTATGCCATGGAGCCCATTCATATAATGAAAGATTATGGGAAAGACTTTAGCTACATGGCAATTGAACTGTGGGAAGATGATCTGAGCACTATTCAGTAGTTTTGTGCGCTCAGATCCCAGCTGTAACTGAACCCATCACTGTTTTACCCTGTTTATGGTTATTTAATTCTTGGTTAAAATATGATCCTAGTAATATACTGTAGGTATGTTGGTTTGTGCTCTGCAGAATATTGGCCCCAGGCTAGTGCAGACCTTGGCAGGAGAGATAATCCTGTTACAGATAAGGGAGTCGATTGTGTGGAGTGTTTTCATTCTCAGATAAGAACAAAGACGGCTGATTTAATCATTGTCTGATTATATCAAGTTGCCTCAGGGAGGGGTGACCACACCTATTGTCCTATATGTGTATTGTGTGGGGGATATGTGAAATGTCTGTGTGTTATGTGAAAAACATACTTTTACTAACTTTTGAACCCCTGGTCTGATTCATGCCATTTTTTAATATGGTGTTCCCCTGGGTGAGAGATATTAAACGGTGCTGGACTTAAAGGTGTACCCCCTGTTTTTGGGGTACATCCAGAATGTGGTTAAAATTGTGTCTGTTTTAATTGTTACCTGTTATCTGAGGGGAGGAGACGTGGGGGTTGAACCATGTATCTAATTGGCTGTGATAATTATGTGGGTGTAGCCCTTCAGAGGGCACCATGGCATAAAAGGAGATCCCCTGTCATTAAAGGATAGTTCTACTTGACCCTTCAAAACGTAGTCTTATCTCGTTATTGGAGGGGATCGCTATCATACTGGGGATTGCTATGCTTTTGCATACTCCCTTGAGCTGTAACTACTGAACGCTTGTTCCTGATGTGTCCTCCTTGGAGGAGAGCTCTTCCCCACACGGTCCTGGATGCTGGAGATTCATACAGGGTGGAAGGAAGACGGCGCGGCTCCAGCTAAACTACGGCGGTTGTGGAGTCTGTGGTGGTTGAGGTGTCCGGTGCGGTGCTTGTAGGCCTCGGCGCAAACTAGGACGCGTCTATCAACGGAGGTACCCAGTCGGGGTGCCAGTAGATCCGTTACATTGGTGGCAGTGGTGGGATGGCGTCCTAGTAAGAGGAAAAGCAGCACAGAGACACCGGTAACGTTTGGAGTTACAAATTGAGGGCAACGCTAGTATCCGTACAGCGCCCCTGGCTACAGCAGGATGGAACCGGCTAGTTTTCGGACAGCGCTCCATGATGAGGATGAGGAGGAGGCCGCGGACTACAGGGATGCAGACAGAAAGGAACTCTGGTATGATGCCCTGGAAGATGCCCAATGGCGGCGAGGTGAGAGTCTCCCCAGTGATGAGCAGCGGCTACAGAAGCGTGTGGCGATGCGGATGTATCTATTGGGAGAGCAGCCTCTGGATGAGTGGGTGACAAGACTAGAGACCCTGGTACGGCGAGAGATCTGGCTAGACAACGCATACCAGGCCCTCTGGTGGCATACCGTTCGACTTACCCCCTGGACGGCTGAACACGACTTACCGGAGGGGGATGATTATGATGGCCTGGGTTTATTATGGGATGCCTTGGAGGACGACATTGATCTTGGCAGCACGGAGGGGTCTAGGTGTTGGGACATCTACGACTACCGGATGGGCATGTATGTCTGGGATGACGAAGGCGAGGTGAGCAAAGACATGACCCACCTGGTAACGAGAGAGTGGGAGCTGGAGCAGGACTACCAATACCTGCTCAGCTTCGTGCAGCCCCAACCTACTCGCCAAGCAGAACCAGACTTCATTGACTGGTCCTGGGATGACTTCCAGATGGCAGGTAGAGATGGGACCGAGGTCTCTCTACCGGCCCTACAGGGGGCAGAAGGTGTCGTCCTTCCCCCCCAGTGGCAGTGTGAACCCCAGCGGGCAGAAGGTGTCGTCCTTCCCCCCCAGCGGCAGTGTGAACCCCAGGGGGCAGAAGGTGTCGTCCTTCCCCCCCAGCGGCAGTGTGAACCCCAGGGGGCAGAAGGTGTCGTCCTTCCCCCCCAGCGGCAGTGTGAACGACAGGGGGCAGAAGGTGTCGTCCTTCCCCCCCAGCGGCAGTGTGAACCCCAGGGGGCAGAAGGTGTCGTCCTTCTCCCCCAGCGGCAGTGTGAACCCCAGGGGGCAGAAGGTGTCGTCCTTCCCCCCAGCGGCAATGTGAACCACAGGGGGCAGAAGGTGTCGTCCTTCCTCCCCAGCGGCAGTGTGAACCCCAGGGGGCAGAAGTTGTCGTCCTTCCCCCCCCAGTGGCAGTGTGAAAAACAGGGGGCAGAAGGTGTCGTCCTTCCTCCCCAGCGACAGTTTACCCTAACCAGGGGAGACACCAATCTCCCAGACGGCGCAGATGGGACCGTGGTCTATGCGCCCACAGCCTGTCCAGATCCCCAAATACCGTCACTGGGACAACCGGAGGAGGGGGTAAGTACAAATTCCCCTCCCTTGGTCCCTTGTACAGAGCAGGATGTCCTGCAGGTTATACCAGCAGAAGAGCTGGCATCAGGGCAGAGTGCCGCTGGCCTCTGCCCCTCAAGTCCCCTCAGCGTGTTGCCCCATCACCACAGCGAAATATCCAGGTGCAGTGACGGTTTGTTGTGGGTGGGCTGCTCTTGCACTAGTTTATTGTGGGTTGGTGGATCGTCTAACGGAGGCACTGACCTGCAGAAGGTCAGGTGCTTGGTTAGACTTCCCCCCAAAGGGGAGATGTGTGACGATGTCTTGGAGAGGACTGTTTGCCAGCCTCCTGCCCTGCGACTATGGCCCTGGGACATATTGCCCTTCAAACACAGTATTCGGCCATACCAGAGTGTATGTCACTCATTCTGGCCCTTTACATACAGGGGGGGGGGGGGGGGGGCCATTCGGTACTTGCCCTGTGTGAACCATGATACCACAGATAGCTATGCCATGGAGCCCATTCATATAATGAAAGATTATGGGAAAGACTTTAGCTACATGGCAATTGAACTGTGGGAAGATGATCTGAGCACTATTCAGTAGTTTTGTGCGCTCAGATCCCAGCTGTAACTGAACCCATCACTGTTTTACCCTGTTTATGGTTATTTAATTCTTGGTTAAAATATGATCCTAGTAATATACTGTAGGTATGTTGGTTTGTGCTCTGCAGAATATTGGCCCCAGGCTAGTGCAGACCTTGGCAGGAGAGATAATCCTGTTACAGATAAGGGAGTCGATTGTGTGGAGTGTTTTCATTCTCAGATAAGAACAAAGACGGCTGATTTAATCATTGTCTGATTATATCAAGTTGCCTCAGGGAGGGGTGATTACACCTATTGTCCTATATGTGTATTGTGTGGGGGATATGTGAAATGTCTGTGTGTTATGTGAAAAACATACTTTTACTAACTTTTGAACCCCTGGTCTGATTCATGCCATTTTTTAATATGGTGTTCCCCTGGGTGAGAGATATTGAACGGTGCTGGACTTAAAGGTGTACCCCCTGTTTTTGGGGTACATCCAGAATGTGGTTAAAATTGTGTCTGTTTTAATTGTTACCTGTTATCTGAGGGGAGGAGACGTGGGGGTTGAACCATGTATCTAATTGGCTGTGATAATTATGTGCATGTAGCCCTTCAGAGGGCACCATGGCATAAAAGGAGATCCCCCGTCATTAAAGGATAGTTCTACTTGACCCTTCAAAACGTAGTCTCATCTCGTTATTGGAGGGGATCGCTATCATACTGGGGATTGCTATGCTTTTGCATACTCCCTTGAGCTGTAACTACTGAACGCTTGTTCCTGATGTGTCCTCCTTGGAGGAGAGCTCTTCCCCACACGGTCCTGGATGCTGGAGATTCATACAGGGTGGAAGGAAGACGGCACGGCTCCAGCTAAACTACGGCGGTTGTGGAGTCTGTGGTGGTTGAGGTGTCCGGTGCGGTGCTTGTAGGCCTCGGCGCGAACTAGGACGCGTCTATCAACGGAGGTACCCAGTCGGGGTGCCAGTAGATCTGCGTGCAAGCTACTGTGACACCAAATATGAGTGTCACTGTGCACTGGCAAAAGTTGGCAGAGTAGATGCAATAGGCTTCACACACACGCCTGTAGGCAGGCAATTGCTATTCAATCTATTACAGTCAAAAAAGTGTTGTTTAATGTCACTGAGCACAATATAAGCTTTGAGCCTGACACAGGCAGGCAACTGAAATTAGATTACAGGAAAAAAATGGTTGTTTTCAATGTATGTTACACCACCAGGTATGAGTAGTGAAAATAAGCACAATATAAGCTGTTAGGTGTTAGCCTGTCACACACACACGCTGGCAGGCAGGCATAGATTACACCCAAAAAAATTATAAAATAAAATAAATGATGTTCAAAGTTTCCTCAGTGATAAAGTATAGGGGGCGAACCGAAAAGCGAATGTGTTCGCCGTTTGCGGCGAACACGAACATGAGAAAATTGCCGCGAATCGTTCTCTGGCGAACTGTTTGGGACATCACTACATATGACCTAATGCCATGAACACTTCTAACCCTTGTAGCTGCAGCCTAATCCTAACCCTTACACCCCGCAGTCTAATCCTAATCATTAGGTCCCCTAGCCTCCTGTCGGGCCTGTTGTTGTTGCTGCGTGCATGTTTTGGCGCGGAGATCACAGCGCACATTCGATACGCGCTCTAAAGTTGATCAAAGATAGAATACACATCTCGCTCATCACATCCACATTAGAGAACACAAACAGTGGCCAAATGAGACAGACACATGGCATATATCAAGTACCAGGGGAATATTTCAATATATGTGGTTAAGTTCTTCAGTTGTGTCTGACTCTCTGTGACCCTATAGACTGCAGCACCTTCATCTTGTTCTCTGCCTGTGCTGTTCTCAAAAGTTTTAATGCCAAAGAGATTGGAGTGGGTTGTCAGTTCCTCCTCTAGTGGATTGGGATTTGTCTGATCTCTCTGCCCACCTACAGTAGCTCACAGATTCATTCAGGTACACAAGCCGCTTCACCACCACCACTTAGCAACCCTCACCCATGTAAATTGATAAATAGCAGAACAGATTGGAAGTTCACCAAATGGGAATGACTAGACATCTGGCACATGGCCCCAACCAGGATGGGCGTAGCACAGATTATCCCTGATGGTGGTGAGTTTGCTGTCGATCCAAGAACCTCTGGACAGTCTCCCTTTGTGCTTGCGGCCCTTCCTGATGGGTCAGAGTAGATATGTGTGGTGTATGTTCCCCTGGTCCCCTACAGCATTGATAAGTGGTGGTGGTGTAGGGGCTTGTGTACTTGAATGAAGCTGTGAGCTATAACATGTAGGGCCACTGTAGGTGGGCACGTCATAGCAGAGAGATCAGACAAGGTCCAATCCACTTGAGAAGGAACTGACGAACCACACCAGAGACCTAGCTGAATGTGCTGCAGCTCTTAGGGTCACAGAGAGTCGGACACAACTGAAGAACTGAACAACATACATTGAAATGTTTCCCTGCTAACATTTTCGGTTCGCGAACCGCGAACGCGAACTGCTGCAAATATTTGCGAACCAGCGAACTCGGCGAACCGCCATAGACTTCAATGGGCAGGCGGATTTTAAAACCCACAGGGACTCTTTCTGGCCACAATAGTGATGGAAAAGTTGTTTTAAGGGGACTAACACCTGGACTGTGGCATGCCGGAGGGGGATCCATGTCAAAACTCCCACGAAAAATTACATAGTTGATGCAGAGTCTGGTTTTAATCCATAAAGGGCATAAAAAACCTAACATCCCCCTCCATCATTATCCTCCCCTGTGTTTCTTTCCCCCCTTCCTCATCACCCTCCTCTGTGTCTCATCCCCCCTCCCTCATCATCCTCCCACCTCCCTCAATATCCTCCCCTGTATCTCTTTACCCCCTCCCTCATCATCCTCCCCTGTGTCTCTTCCCCCCTCCATCATCATCCTCCCCTGTGTCTCTTTTCGAATCCGCTGTCACCACCTCCTCTGGTAGAGAATTCCACAGATTAACCACCCTTACTGTGAAGAACCCTTTTCTTTCTTTAAGTTGGAATCTTTTTACTTCTAACCTCAAGGGATGTCCTCTTGTCAGGTGAAAACCTCTTGGCACAAAAAGCTTCCTTGACAAATCTTTATACTGACCCTGGATGTATTTATATAAGGTAATCATATCTCCTCTTAGACGCCTTTTTTCTAGAGAAAATAAGTTTAATTTGGTTAGTCTTTCTTTATAACTTAGCCCCTCCATTCCCCTTATTAGTTTTGTTGCCCTCCTCTGTACCTTTTCCAGCTCTAAAATGTCCTTTTTATGAAGTGGTGCCCAAAATTGTACTCCATATTCCAAATGAGGGCGTACTAGAGATTTGTATAGTGGCAGAATTATATTTGCTTCCATGGCTTCTATACCCTTCTTAATACATGCTAATATTTTATTTGCCTTTGCAGCTGCTGCTTGGCTTTGAGCACTGTTACCTAGGTGGTTGTCCACAAGCACTCCCAAATCCATTTCAATATCTGATACACCTAGATTTGCTCAATTAAGATTTTAAATTGCATGGCTATTTTTCCCTCCCAGATGCATAACTTTACATTTATTCGTATTAAATCTCATCTGCCATTTAGATGCCAATTCCTCAATGTTATGTAAATCCCTTTGGAGAGAAAGCACATCACTATCTGATTTAATTACCTTGCACAACTTCGTGTCATCAGCGAAAATGGAGACACCACACTCCAATCCTACCTGTAAGTCATTAATAAATATGTTAAAAAGGAGAGGACCTAATACTGAACCCTGAGGAACCCCACTTACCACATTAGTCCAATCGGAGTATGTTCCATTTACAACAACCCTTTGCTTCCTGTCTTTAAGCCAGCTCTCAATCCATGAGCAGATATTTACTGCAAATCCTGTATCTCTTAGTTTGCACAATAGTCTCCCATGTGGCACTGTATCAAAAGATTTTTCAAAATCCAAAAAGACTACATCCACTGAGTTGCCTTGATCCAGGTTCCTACTAACCTCCTCATAGAAACTAATTATATTTGTTTGACATGACCTATCCCTTATAAATCCATGTTGTCTCCTATTTATAATCCTGTTGAAATAGACATATTCTTGTATATTATCCCTTATTAACCCTTCTAAAAGCTTCCCCACTACAGAAGTGAGGCTAACTGGTCTATAATTCCCCGAATTTGCTCTTGCTCCCTTTTTAAATATAGGTATCACATCAGCTTTTCTCCAGTCATCTGGTAGAGACCCTGTGTTGAGTGAATCTTGAAAAATTAAATATAATGGTTTGGCTATTACAGAACTCAGTTCCCTTAGTACCCTTGAATGTATTCCATCAGGACCCCGGGCTTTATTAACATTTATTTTTTCCAACCTCTTTTGGATTACTTCCTGTGTTAACCAATTATTTGGCAAAGGTAGTGTAGCCCCATTATGTTGCCGTGTCCCAACCACTGGTACCTCCCTTGTGTATACCGAAGAAAAGAACCTATTTAGCTCATCTGCCTTTTCTTGGTCACTAATTATCAGAAGGCCTGTGTCACATTGTAATGTTCCTATAGCTTCCTTCCTCGCCTTCTTCCCATTAATATACTTAAAAAATATTTTAGGGTTAGTCTTACTCTCTTTTGCAATACATTTTTCATTTTCTATTTTAGTCAGTCTAATCGCCCTTTTGCAAGCCTTGTTGACTTCCTTGTATTCCTGTAAAGCAGTCTCTGTCCCCTCTTGTTTGTATAATTTAAATGCCTGTTTTTTATTTCGTATCTTGATCTTTAAATCATTGTTAAGCCACATTGTATGGGATTTACTCCTTTTACTTTTATTCCCACACGGTATATGCCGATGTGTATGTATATTTAGTAAGGATTTAAATGTTGTCCATTTATGTTCAGTATTTTTACCTGCCAGTTCTCTGTACCAGTCTATACTTTGTAATGCTGCCAACAGACCGTTAAAATCTGCCCTTTTAAAATCTGCCCTTTTAAAATCATGAGTTTTCGTTGGCCCCTTAAAATTTTGTTTTTTTAATACAATCTCAAACGAGACTGTGTTTTGATCACTGTTTCCCAAAGGTTGCCCTATTCCAACATTTGATACTATATCAATATTATTTGTGATGCGTAAATCTAAGATAGCTTCATTTCTAGTAGGATCTTGTACAACCTGGGCCAGATAATGATCCCTGAGTGTACTCAAGAACCTGCTCCCCTTAGATGAACTGCTGGTCTCATTAATCCAGTTTATTTCAGGGTAATTAAAATCTCCCATTATTAGAACTTGACCATGCTTAGCTGCATTTTCATTCTGCAACAATAATTGTATTTCCTCACTTTCAGCTATATTGGGGGGTTTATAGCATACTCCTACTAATATTAATTTGGAATTTGCTGCTCCGCTATTTATCTCTACCTACAAACATTCAGCTTTATCACTAGGTCCACCATAAATATCTTCTCTGACTATAGGCTTAAATTCAGGCTTAACATACAGACAAATCCCTTTTCCTCATTTACAATTGCCTCTATCTTTCCTAAATAGGTTATAACTATCCAGATTAACAGTCCAGTCATGAGATTCATCCCACCACGTTTCAGTAATGCCTATTATATCCCATTTTTCATTAATTGCTAATAATTCTAACTCTCCAATTTTTCCTGGCAAGCTTCTGGCATTAGCAAGCATACACCTTATGTTATGAGTCTGTAGTTCTGAAGTGCCTGCCACTGTACTTTAATTACTCATTACTACCTCCCTATTGACTATACTACCCCTCCCCCCATCTCCTCCCCTATGAGTTGTTAATTCATCCCTTATATCCTCTACACTTTCTACCCCATTACTTATATCTAGTCCCTCCCCCCCAAGTACTAGTTTAAAAACTCCTCCAGCCTTTCTATCATCCTATCCCCTAGTACAAAAGCTCCCTCATCATTAAGGTGCAATCCATCCCTGCTATAGAGATTGTACTGAAGTGAGAAGTCAGCCCAGTGCTCTTAAAACCCAAACACCTCCTTAGTGCACCACATCTTTAGCCACGCATTAACTTCCCTAAGCTCCTTCTGCCTCCCTGGGCTAGCACGTGGCACTGGTAGTATCTCAGAAAATACCTTGGAGATCCTTGCCTTCAGCTTATTACATAGTTATCTAAAATCATTATTTAGGACACTCCATCTTCCACTAACTTTGTAATTGGTACCAATATGTACGAAGACCGCCGGTTTATTTCCAGCCCCTCCCAATAATTTGTCTACCCGATCAACAACATGACGAACCCGAGCACCGGGGAGACAGCAAACTGTTTGATTGCTGGGTTCTGGGTGACAAATCACCCTGTCTACCTTCCTAATAATAGAGTCCCCCACAACCAAAACCTGTCTGTTGCTCTGCCTATTCTGCCCTCCCTCTCCTCCAGTAAAGCTTTCCTCCCGGCTGTTAGAGGGAACAGCTCTATTTGGCATTGCCATTCCTGAATGGACATCCCCAACAGTTTCACTCAATCTAGCAAATATGTTGGTATTTGCCAACTCAGAACTGAACTGCCTCCTCCTGTTTCCCCTGCTTCCCCTTGTAACTGTAACCCAGCTACCTCCCTGGACATCCTCACTAGCCCCAGCTCAGCCCTCCACGACCCTCCATGCTAGGCCCAGCTAAACTGTGCTCAGTGAGGACCAACCCCCTTTCCATTGGAGCAACATCACTAAGTGCTGCAATTCTCCGCTCCAGATCTCCAATTTGAACTTCCAGAGAGGAAACATGCTCACACCTGTCACAGAGGTATGGACCCTGGATCATCTGTTCCAGTATTGTATACATATGACAGGATGTACACTGAGTGAGGTTAACACTGGACTGACTCATAATTATTATTATTGTCTACAAATTTCAGTGGGAAAAATAAAGAATATAAAATAATATATTTGTATAAAGTTTTCCTCCTTTGCACTATAAATCTGCCCTTTATTTTCTTTGAAGTCCCTACCCCTATTTAAACTCCTACACTTTCACTAGAAATGCACCTGATACCGAAAATGTTCGCAAGCTCACAAGTTCGCCCCTTCTGGGCACAATTAGTGCACTCTGCAATCAGCCTTTACTTGTAAGGTAAATCCACCTGTAAACAGGCTCCAAAACAGCTCACAAACCTTTTATACTAGTTTAGCAGTCAAGCCACACCCCTCTTACCTGGGCCCAATTAGTGCACTCTGCAATTTTTCAGTCTTTACCTGGGCACAATTAGTGCACTCTGCAATTTGTCAGTCTTTACCTGTAAATGAAAATCCACTTGTAACTCATGTTTTACTCTTGCTATTGAATTGCGTAGTGTGGCTTTAATCATATTATGCATGTTGCAGCATGGTTTGTCATATGGCATGTGCATGACCATTACAACATATGATAACCAAAGGATATTTAGCCAATGCGTGTTCATTATTGGGCTATTAACTGTATTGACACATATGCTAATTGGTGTTGGTGAAGGGGTTTGTGTACTTCAATAAAGCTGTGAGCTATACCACGTATGGCCAGTGTAGGTGGGTACGTCTTAGCAGAGAGGTCAGACTAATCCCAATCAACTAGAGAAGGAACTGGAAAACCACTCCAGTGTCACCTGTCCTATTCATTGTAGGCCCTCAGGGGAATGTTCCTACTCCACAGTGTTGCTAATCAGACTTGTCATGGGTATTAACCCTATATTAGTAGTAGATCTGATATTTGGGATTATATGATATCTAAAGCTATTCTGGCTCTTCAACAGTTTTATATGTATTGATCTATTGCATGTTAACTAGGGCTCATCAGTTTACATCTATAGGAATGTGACACTAATGTAATGCATGTAGATGTCACAGAACCCAAAATATTCATAACACACGGACAAAGTCAGAACGGTCTAACAAAGCTTTATTCTTTTATACAGACCACAATCAGCAGTGGTCAAGTTAGGCCATTCACATAACGGTATACCAAAGCTTTATTTTTTTACACATACCACAATCAGCAGTGGTCAAAATTGTGCATTCACATAACGGTATAACAAAGCTTTATGTGATAGACAGACCACAATAAGTAATGGTCAAGATTGGGTATTCACATAACAGTATAACAAAGCTTTATTTGCTAGACAGACCACAATCAGCAGTGGTCAAAACTGCATTAATATCATGGGTGTGGTGCGGGCGGGTCCTCGGAGAGCAAGAGGCTGGATAAAAAGGGGATACCTACAGGGGACAATCTAATAGTCTAAAATAAGCATGATGCATAGCACCTACCAGGGTCACATGCGGTCACTGCAATGGTGCAACTGGAATCTGAGGCAACGGTATGGCTGGTGGCAGACACATGGGAGGAGAGGAGGGGCCAGGCTGCTCCAGAGGGGGGGATTGGGAGATCCCCGTTGATGATGGGCTGGGGACCATCTCCTGCCTGAGCAGCGTGACCTGAAGGTGCTCCGATGTCATATGGTGCCTCCTCACCTCCCTGGACAGCCTGGCCAGCCTGTGCGTCATGTTGGAATTAAGGCTAGAGATGCTGGCCACCAACTGGAGCAGGCTGGCCTCCATCCCCTACATGCTGGCCTCCATCCTCTGCATGCTGGCCAGCTGCTCCTGCATAACAGCCAGCATCTCCACCTGCACAGCCTGGCTCTGCGTTGACGTCACTCCTGGGTGGGCCTGGTGAGGAGATGTAGTGGGGAGGGTCTGGTCCACACCTGTCGCCCGATGGCGACCAGACCAGCACACTGCTGTGTGGGGAAGTATGTGTCGTTCCAAGGGCGTGGGAGGGCCCCAGAGCAAGCAAAATTCTCTGGAGGATGGGCATAGTCCCAGGGCTTGTGGCGGGTGAATCACCCAGGTGAATGACCTGCCCATCCTCCGAACCAGGGCCCTCAGATCTTCCTTCCTCCTCCCCCTGTGCTGGATGTTCCTGGTAGGGGGCCGATGGCCCCGCCTCCTCTGGCTGGTCACAGGACCCAGACCCCATCCTGGATGCTGAGAGATAGAGAAGAAAGGTACATGTCATTAGTATGTTGATTAGTGCATTGATATGTGTTCATTTGTAATTATCTGACATCTAGCCTTGAATATGGATGATTCCCCTCTTTGCAACTCTGATTAGCTATCTTATACTAGCTGTTATCTATTCTTAGGTTTCTGTTCTTGATGTTTCTCGGCTCACAACGCTATCTGTATTACGGCTGCTGTCTGTAACTGCATAGTTACGGCTGCTGTCTGTAACTGTTTATTTAGAGCCCTATTCAATTGGACAAATTGCAATTGAATGAGGGCCATGGACTCTCTATTACAGGGGTGTCCAAACTCTTTCCTGGATTGAAAGATATCCTTTCTGTGCACAGGTGAGTCAATCAGGATGACTGAAGAAGCGATTGACTCACCTGTGCACAGCAGGGTTATCATCAAATCCAGGCATGTGTGTGCCCCTCCAGGACCGAGTTTGGACACACCTGCTCTATTGCTTGATTACTGTTGTGGTGACCAGGAATGTCAGTGATTTGTCAGCTTCCTGAATTTAATGATTCATCCATCTATCCCTTGTTAATTTCATGGAGCCGACATGTCAGTGTCATCATGTACATGTGTAGTGTGTGTGATGCACATGTGGTGCATGTTGGTGTATGTCATATTCACCTGCCATGGAGGCTGGGTCCTGCTGGGCACCGGGGCTGAAGCTCCAGCTGCGGCAGAGGATGCAAGAATGGCCCTTACAACATTCTCATGTCCCAGGTACTTGACCCTCCGCCCCTCGTCCTCCTGGGCCATCTTCCTCCTCACCACAGCCCTGATGTCGTCGAAACGGTGCTTGATAGACCGCAGACTCCATCAACGGTCCGCCACACCATTAACCAAATGGAGCACCTGCTGCCAAGCATCAGCCCTGGTCCCAGCCTTAACTTCCCTACCCCTGGAGGTGATGACAGGGCGGCACGGATTGCTTCCAGGAGGACCATATTTTCCTCCCGGCTATAGTTGTGGGCCCTGGACCACCCGCCAGCCTCTTGCTCCCCCAACTGGATTTGAGGACCCTCTCCACTCTCCACCTCCCTCCTCCTCCTCTCCACTCTCCTCCTCCCCTCCACCCTCCTCCTCCTCTCCACCCTCCTCCTCCTCCTCTCCCTACTCCCTCCTACTCCTCTCTCCTCCCTACTCCTTCCTCCTACTCTCCTCTCCTCCCTCCCCCTCCTTCCTCCTACTCTCCACTCCTCCCTCCTCTTCTCCTCCTCTTCTCCTCCCTCCTCTTCTCCTTCCTCCTCCTCCTCTTCTCCTCCTCCTCTCCTACTACCTCCTCCTCTCCTACTACCTCCTCCTCTTCTCCTCCTCCTACCTCCTCACTCCTCCTCTCCTCTTCCCCACCTCCCTGCCACTCCTCTCCCCCAAGAAATGTTTTAGTGGGTTTGCCTGCTCCCCCTCCCCCCATTCTGATTGCCTCTTTCTGCTTGTATATCATTGTTGTAACTGTAACTGTAGTAATCCACCTTAAGTGGACAGAGCCTGTGACAGAGCAGTGGGATGGGTGTACAGCACCTCTCACTCTGGCCTTTAGTTGCTCTGATGAAACAAGCTAGATCCAAACTTTCATAAACAGTGTGGAAGGGTCAGTTACAGTTCAC
The DNA here is from genome assembly GCA_027410445.1 of Discoglossus pictus. Classification (NCBI taxonomy): domain Eukaryota; kingdom Metazoa; phylum Chordata; class Amphibia; order Anura; family Alytidae; genus Discoglossus; species Discoglossus pictus. Next base: position 83,118,521 of record CM050169.1, read on the forward strand.
ATATATACAAGGTATGCAGCTATTTACTGTGTGCTTCTATCATGTGTGGGGAGTGGCCCATGTTTGAGGCCACTAATATCCTATCTGCATTATCCTCTGCACATATTCCTGGGCGTGATACCTATCCTGAAGCCATCTTCTGTACCAGAGGTAGAAAGAACTACATGGTCCTGCTGGGCTAGGCTAGAACTTGGTTCTTGTCAAGCCCCATTGAAGAAGCAGTTTGGAACACCTATGTGTATTGCAAATATGTGTAATCTGGAAATATGTGTAGGTCTTAAGTGTAGAAACGTATGAGATAGAATACGAAACATAAAAAAAAAAACTTACCTCCCTCCACCAAACTCCTCTCCCCACAAAAACCTCCTCTCCAAACCTAAAACAATAAAAAACACAATTGCACTTCTCTCCAATGTACTCAGTAAATGTAGAAAGTGTAAAAACCTAAAAATAAAATAAAATACAGCTTGACAGGATGAAAAGTATGTACAATGCAACTTACCTCCCTCCAAACTACTTCGTGCTGGACAATATCCCAACGAAACTCCAACAACCTATAAACAATAAAAAACACAATTGTACTTTTCTCCAGTGTATTCAGTAAATGTAGGAAGTGTCAAAACATAAAAATAAAATAAAATACGGCTTGACAGGATGAAAAGTATGTACAATGCAACTTACCTCCCTTCAAGCAATTCCTTTCTGGACAATATCCAACTCCAAAACAATCTTCAAAGCAAAAACTTATGAACATTAAAAAAACACAATTTTACTTCTTTACATCGTACTCCGTAAATGTAGTAACTGTAAATTCGTAAAAAGAACATAAACCACAACTTGATAATAAAGCAACTTACCTCCTCTAACCCACCAAGCTCCGGGAACTGCATGCTACTTCGGCCAAAATCGCAACACAGTCGAGGCGTGGACGCGAGTCATTCATATTTATACCCTCCTACTGTCAATCAAATGGTCTATCCCGTAAGTGATTGGCTGTGAGACCTGTGGCACGCTGCGTGATTCCGCTATTGGATGGTTCCTGCCGGGCGCGGCTAGTCCGTCCCCCTTCCAGCTTGCGTGCGTGCCTGAATGTCACGGCCTTACTACAGTCTCAAAGCTGTGAACGACCTCGATTCTCAAGGCCGTGATTCGCGCCTGGCTAGATATTGAATTTAAGGCCTCATCCATTGCGGGTCACACGATTCACTTAAGGCCTTGGAATGAAACAGGGCTGCAAGGGCCCTAAAAGTATTGATGAAGCAATAAAAGGCATTCACATTACTGGCAAAACAATCCCCAATGATCAAATATGTAAATAAAATATATATTTTTATTGTCATGTAAATCCTCAATATGGCTGCCATATTAACCCTTTAGCACTCACAAAGGCTAGAATGTGTCCCCTAAACATATCAACATCATCTGATTTACATCTCACTCATCACATCTACATTTGGGAACACAAATATTGGCTATATTTCAACGCCGCATTACATAGATCACGTAGCATGGGCCCAAATTACAATGTGGGCCAGAACATTAGGGGTTTCAAATTAAACTGGCTAAACCATCCATGATCAGGGAAATTGATAACATGATGAAGCTTAGATACACCAGTGAGCTATTCCATTGGTGAAATCTACCAGGATAATCACAGCTGCGATAGTTAGCAAGCTTTAAAACAACATCATCAGCCAGGAATTAGCAAGTCTGCACCATCATGGATAGCAGCCACCTGAGTGCGGTGTATAGGTATGTGAGTAGAGCGCAGCGTCGTAGGAATGGATATTTGTTTCGAATGTTGCAGAGTGGAAACCCAGATGTCAGGTGTGCGACTGAGGAGTGGCTGAGGCGTGACAAAGAGGGGCGGCTGGGAGTGAATGTGGGTGAGCGTGCTGATGCAATCCATGGTGGTCCGGAACCAAGCCAGGAAAGTGGCTCATCACAGGATATGCCTAGGGTCATGGTGGGGGGTCAGTTAGGGGAGACAGCTCCAGTGGCACAGACACAGGGGCAGATGAGGGCACCTGCAGACAGGGAGGAGGACCTTGATATGGGTGATCAGCTGTTGGGGGGGCCAGATGAGGGACCCCTAGAGGGTGTGGCACATCAAGTGGGTGCTCCTGCCCAGCCAGCCCCACAGCCCCTGCAAGGAGGCTTCGTGCACCCAGGGTGTACAGGGAGAGAGTCACATTAGAGGGGTTAATAACTGATGTGGAATGTATGAACGTCTTAGGCTAACCCGTGCCCGCCTGATAGGAGCTCATTGTGGTCCTGACGGAGAACCTGGAGCCTTCCTCACGGACCAATAGAGCCATCCCAGGCGTGACACGGATATCAGCCTCCATACACATCCTATCATCTGGTAGTTTTCAGACCACTGCTAGAATGTGTCCCCTAAACATATCAACATCATCTGATTTACATCTCACTCATCACATCTAAATTTGGGTACACAAATATTGGCTATATTTCAACGCCACATTACATAGATCCCGTAGCATCGGCCCAAATTAAAATGTGGGCCAGAACATTAGGGGTTACAAATTAAACTGGCTAAACCATCCATGATCAGGGAAATTGATAACATGATGAAGTTCAGATACACCAGTGAGCTATTCCATTGGTGTAATCCACCAGGATAATCACAGCTGCGGTAGTTCGCAAGCTTTAAAACAACATCATCAGCCAGGAATTAGCAAGTCTGAACCATCATGGATAGCAGCCACCTGAGTGCGGTGTATAGGTATGTGAGTAGAGCGCAGCGTCGTAGGAATGGATATTTGTTTCGAATGTTGCAGAGTGGAAACCCAGATGTCAGGTGTGCGAATGAGGAGTGGCTGAGGCGTGACAAAGAGGGGCGGCTGGGAGTGAATGTGGGTGAGCGTGCTGATGCAATCCATGGTGGTCCGGAACCAAGCCAGGAAAGTGGCTCATCACAGGATATGCCTAGGGTCATGGTGGGGGGTCAGTTAGGGGAGACAGCTCCAGTGGCACAGACACAGGGGCATATGAGGGCACCTGCAGACAGGGAGGAGGACCTTGATATGGGTGATCAGCTGTTGGGGGGGCCAGATGAGGGACCCCTAGAGGGTGTGGCACATCAAGTGGGTGCTCCTGCCCAGCCAGCCCCACAGCCCCTGCAAGGAGGCTTCGTGCACCCAGGGTGTACAGGGAGAGAGTCACATTAGAGGGGTTAATAACTGATGTGGAATGTATGAACGTCTTAGGCTAACCCGTGCCCGCCTGATAGGAGCTCATTGCGGTCCTGACAGAGAACCTGGAGCCTTCCTCACGGACCAATAGAGCCATCCCAGGCGTGACACGGATATCAGCCTCCATACACATCCTATCATCTGGTAGTTTTCAGACCACTGCTAGAATGTGTCCCCTAAACATATCAACATCATCTGATTTACATCTCACTCATCACATCTAAATTTGGGTACACAAATATTGGCTATATTTCAACGCCACATTACATAGATCCCGTAGCATCGGCCCAAATTAAAATGTGGGCCAGAACATTAGGGGTTACAAATTAAACTGGCTAAACCATCCATGATCAGGGAAATTGATAACATGATGAAGTTCAGATACACCAGTGAGCTATTCCATTGGTGTAATCCACCAGGATAATCACAGCTGCGGTAGTTCGCAAGCTTTAAAACAACATCATCAGCCAGGAATTAGCAAGTCTGAACCATCATGGATAGCAGCCACCTGAGTGCGGTGTATAGGTATGTGAGTAGAGCGCAGCGTCTTAGGAATGGATATTTGTTTCGAATGTTGCAGAGTGGAAACCCAGATGTCAGGTGTGCGAATGAGGAGTGGCTGAGGCGTGACAAAGAGGGGCGGCTGGGAGTGAATGTGGGTGAGCGTGCTGATGCAATCCATGGTGGTCCGGAACCAAGCCAGGAAAGTGGCTCATCACAGGATATGCCTAGGGTCATGGTGGGGGGTCAGTTAGGGGAGAGAGCTCCAGTGGCACAGACACAGGGGGATATGAGGGCACCTGCAGACAGGGAGGAGGACCTTGATATGGGTGATCAGCTGTTGGGGGGGCCAGATGAGGGACCCCTAGAGGGTGTGGCACATCAAGTGGGTGCTCCTGCCCAGCCAGCCCCACAGCCCCTGCAAGGAGGCTTCGTGCACCCAGGGTGTACAGGGAGAGAGTCACATTAGAGGGGTTAATAACTAATGTGGAAGTGTATGAACGTCTTAGGCTAACCCGTGCCCGCCTGATAGGAGCTCATTGCGGTCCTGACGGAGGACCTGGAGCCTTCCTCACGGACCAATAGAGCCATCCCAGGCGTGACACGGATATCAGCCTCAATACACATCCTATCATCTGGTAGTTTTCAGACCACTACTAGAATGTGTCCCCTAAACATATCAACATCATCTGATTTACATCTCACTCATCACATCTAAATTTGGGTACACAAATATTGGCTATATTTCAACGCCACATTACATAGATCACGTAGCATGGGCCCAAATTAAAATGTGGGCCAGAACATTAGGGGTTACAAATTAAACTGGCTAAACCATCCATGATCTGGGAAATTGATAACATGATGAAGTTCAGATACACCAGTGAGCTATTCCATTGGTGTAATCCACCAGGATAATCACAGCTGCGGTAGTTCGCAAGCTTTAAAACAACATCATCAGCCAGGAATTAGCAAGTCTGAACCATCACGGATAGCAGCCACCTGACTGCAGTGTACAGGTAAGTGAGTAGAGTGCAGCGTCGTAGGAATGGATATTTGTTTCGAATGTTGCAGAGTGGAAACCCAGTTGTCAGGTGTGCGACTGAGGTGTGGCTGAGGCGTGACAAAGAGGGGCGGCTGGGAGTGAATGTGGGTGAGCGTGCTGATGCAATCCATGGTGGTCTGGAACCAAGCCAGGAAAGTGGCTCATCACAGGATATGCCTAGGGTCATGGTGGGGGGTCAGTTAGGGGAGACAGCTCCAGTGGCACAGACACAGGGGCATATGAGGGCACCTGCAGACAGGGAGGAGGACCTTGATATGGGTGATCAGCTGTTGGGGGGGCCAGATGAGGGACCCCTAGAGGGTGTGGCACATCAAGTGGGTGCTCCTGCCCAGCCAGCCCCACAGCCCCTGCTAGGAGGCTTCGTGCACCCAGGGTGTACAGGGAGAGAGTCACATTAGAGGGGTTAATAACTGATGTGGAAGTGTTTGAAAGTGTTAGGCTAACCCGTGCCCGCTTGATAGGAGCTCATTGCGGTCCTGACGGATGACCTGGAGCCTTCCTCACGGACCAATAGAGCCATCCCAGGCGTGACACGGATATCAGCCTCCATACACATCCTATCATCTGGTAGTTTTCAGACCACTGCTAGAATGTGTCCCCTAAACATATCAACATCATCTGATTTACATCTCACTCATCACATCTAAATTTGGGAACCCAAATATTGGCTATATTTCAACGCCACATTACATAGATCACGTAGCATGGGCCCAAATTAAAATGTGGGCCAGAACATTAGGGGTTACAAATTAAACTGGCTAAACCATCCATGATCAGGGAAATTGATAACATGATGAAGTTCAGATACACCAGTGAGCTATTCCATTGGTGTAATCCACCAGGATAATCACAGCTGCGGTAGTTCGCAAGCTTTAAAACAACATCATCAGCCAGGAATTAGCAAGTCTGAACCATCACGGATAGCAGCCACCTGACTGCAGTGTATAGGTAAGTGAGTAGAGTGCAGCGTCGTAGGAATGGATATTTGTTTCGAATGTTGCAGAGTGGAAACCCAGTTGTCAGGTGTGCGACTGAGGTGTGGCTGAGGCGTGACAAAGAGGGGCGGCTGGGAGTGAATGTGGGTGAGCGTGCTGATGCAATCCATGGTGGTCTGGAACCAAGCCAGGAAAGTGGCTCATCACAGGATATGCCTAGGGTCATGGTGGGGGGTCAGTTAGGGGAGAGAGCTCCAGTGGCACAGACACAGGGGGATATGAGGGCACCTGCAGACAGGGAGGAGGACCTTGATATGGGTGATCAGCTGTTGGGGGGGCCAGATGAGGGACCCCTAGAGGGTGTGGCACATCAAGTGGGTGCTCCTGCCCAGCCAGCCCCACAGCCCCTGCTAGGAGGCTTCGTGCACCCAGGGTGTACAGGGAGAGAGTCACATTAGAGGGGTTAATAACTGATGTGGAAGTGTTTGAAAGTGTTAGGCTAACCCGTGCCCGCCTGATAGGAGCTCATTGCGGTCCTGACGGATGACCTGGAGCCTTCCTCACGGACCAATAGAGCCATCCCAGGCGTGACACGGATATCAGCCTCCATACACATCCTATCATCTGGTAGTTTTCAGACCACTGCTAGAATGTGTCCCCTAAACATATCAACATCATCTGATTTACATCTCACTCATCACATCTAAATTTGGGAACCCAAATATTGGCTATATTTCAACGCCACATTACATAGATCACGTAGCATGGGCCCAAATTAAAATGTGGGCCAGAACATTAGGGGTTACAAATTAAACTGGCTAAACCATCCATGATCAGGGAAATTGATAACATGATGAAGTTCAGATACACCAGTGAGCTATTCCATTGGTGTAATCCACCAGGATAATCACAGCTGCGGTAGTTCGCAAGCTTTAAAACAACATCATCAGCCAGGAATTAGCAAGTCTGAACCATCATGGATAGCAGCCACCTGAGTGCGTTGTATAGGTATGTGAGTAGAGTGCAGCGTCGTAGGAATGGATATTTGTTTCGAATGTTGCAGAGTGGAAACCCAGTTGTCAGGTGTGCGACTGAGGAGTGGCTGAGGCGTGACAAAGAGGGGCGGCTGGGAGTGAATGTGGTTGAGCGTGCTGATGCAATCCATGGTGGTCCGGAACCAAGCCAGGAAAGTGGCTCATCACAGGATATGCCTAGGGTCATGGTGGGGGGTCAGTTAGGGGAGAGAGCTCCAGTGGCACAGACACAAAGGGATATGAGGGCACCTGCAGACAGGGAGGAGGACCTTGATATGGGTGATCAGCTGTTGTTGGGGCCAGATGAGGGACCCCTAGAGGGTGTGGCACATCAAGTGGGTGCTCCTGCCCAGCCAGCCCCACAGCCCCTGCCAGGAGGCTTCGTGCACCCAGGGTGTCACATTAGAGAGTCACATTAGAGGGGTTAACTGATGTGGAAGTGTATGAGCGTTTTAGGCTAACCCGTGCCCGCCTGGAGGAGCTCAATGCGGTCCTGACAGAGGACCTGGAGCCTTCCTCACAGACCAATAAAGCCATCCCAGGCGTGACACGGATATTAGCCTCCATACACATCCTATCATCTGGTAGTTTTCAGACCACTGCTAGCATAGTAGAAGGAATGTCTCAGGCAAACCTTTCAAGGTGCCTGAGCACATTCCTCCATGCTACTGTTCCGAAAGCTGCCAGATACATCAGTTATCTTCACACTGTGGACGAGATCCTGAAGGTCAAAGCGGATTTCTTTCAAATAGGAGCTATGCCCAATGTGCTTGGTGCTATAGATTGTACACATGTAGCATTGATACCTCCTAGAGATCAGGAAGCGCAGTACAGAAATCGCAAACACTATCATTCCATCAATGTACAGGTTGTTTGTGATGCAGACATGCGCATACAAAATGTGCTTGCAGGCTTCCCAGGAAGTACTTATGATGCCCAGATCCTGCGTCATTCATCCGCCCATCGCTATTTTGAGTACGGACAAGCTCCACCTGGGTGGCTACTGGGTGAGTACCCATAAAGAATTGCAGGCAAGCATATGTTACCAAGAGTGAATCCCCTAACATATACATCATGTTCCACTGTAATGTTATTACGTTGTTGCGTGAAAAATGCGCGACGACGCATGCGCCAACAGACAAAATTGCGTCCCTCAATAGCGCGTCCGACACCTGCGAGCAGGAGTTAAGATAAGGACTTAAGGGTGGACTTAGGGGTTTTAGGGTAAGGGGTCTTTGGGCTAAGGGTTCGGGTACTGAGTGTTAGTGTTAGGCATGGGGTCTCAGTGGTTAGGGTTAGGTATGGGGTCTGAGGGCTCTGCTTGGAGGGTTTTCGGCCCATTAGGCGATAGATTCTACAACTTGCGCTCTTTTATCGATGCACATTTGCCACCCAATTTTCACCACCCAGGAGAGGTACAATGCGGTCCATGCCAGAACCCGTAATGTAATAGAGAGCACCTTTGGCCTCCTGAAGATGCGCTTCAGATGTTTACATTCCACTGGCGGGGCGCTACAGTATAAACCAGTGAAGGTTTGTCACATCATCATGGTCTGCTGTTGTCTGCACAATATAGCAGTACAGGCCAACTGTCTGGGGAACATTGATGATGCTCCGCTTGAACCGGCGGAGCGTCCAGTACCTCCCCCTGGTGAGGATAACGTTCAGGGGTCATGACTACGTGCCCACGTCATTCGGCAGTACTTCCCATGTAAGTCTGAAACCAATAACAACCAACTATAATGTACCTTGATTATGGTTACTAATACATCTCTTTTCTCCTTCCCCATTGTCATACAGAATATCCAGCAGTCCACAGTAGAGGATAGCTTTATGATCTAACATATGTCTTGTGATGCATTCTTAACACTGGATCAACTACAGCCTGCTCTAATATCCGTTAAGGATAAGTATGTGCACATTCCCATACACATCATATAAATTGATATCTGCAAACCTCAAGAAAATAAGCTAAATGGATGGTATGATATATTCCACAATGTCAATGGATATAGGCCTCACAATCGTATTCGAAAACCTCTTCACAGAACAGTAATGTTCCCATTGTCTGATCATGCTATTCCACATCCCATGGAGATCAATGCAATTCATAGCAATCTGGGAATATGAACATACCAGCATATTGTAAACCATAATCAATGTTCCTCATGGGATGCAAAGAGGGGATCTCTCCTGTTCTTTGTCAGCGAATGCTGGTAAATGCATTCCCAGTCAGATAACAGGAATGGTCTCAATGATGTGTTAACTAGGAATCATTGTGCAATATATCATATGGATTGTGCGACTCATATCATCATATTGCCATTACAGAACTGCTGTCGTGTGTCAACACATTGTTTACCCACACAGACATGGGAAACGACCTGTACAGCAACAGAACATCAGCTACATCAATGTCGTCTACATTGTAAGTGAGTATTTGTGGGAAACATGTGCATGTATGCATGAGAGGAAATGACTAATAACTCCATTAATGTAGGCCTAACTTTCTTTTCCCCAAGACATCCCCTATGTATTGCTGAAGCGGTCAGAAAAGTTTATCGAACCATGCAGACGTGTCCAGGGAGAACAGATCTCTTCGTTGAATACTCCACTTGACCCATCCAAGGTAAAGCACCACATGTGGATGTCCGAACATGCATCAACGTGTGGTAGCTGTGATCTTCCATTTCTATTACAGGCTGCACTGGTCTCTCTGTCTCTCTCTCTGTCTCTATGTCTGTCTGTCTGTCTCTCTCCTCATCACACCCACCCATGTTTAGCCTTAATTTATTGAGTCACACAAGTCTTAGACACCTGAACGATTAGCAACTTCTGCTAACTATTCTGATTAACCCTTTACACTATGTTTTATCTTGCCTTCCTCCTCACATCCCCTGCCTATTCCTCAGACTCTTCTTTACTTCTCCCCTTTTTGTCTACAACATAGCCATTTCACCTCTCATGCCCACCTCTACCCTTTTATTCACCCATCAGCTAATCTTACTCAAGCTGTGGTTAAACTATGTGTCTCCTGACTGTCCCATCTGCAAATTACATTATCTGTCCACTAGGGGCAGATACCTTATTACACAATAGTGCATCGCACTTTACATCTAATCTCTTTCCTCTCCAACTAATGCATAGCTTTCTACTTGACACAACTTCCTTCCTATGTATCTCTAACTTACTTATTAACCTTGCTATTCCTTATCTACTCTTCCCCATGTCCATTACCTTTAGATTGGAAGTGGCAAGTTTATAATCTTGTGGAGGCCTTTGGGAAGAAATCAGTTTTTACAAGACTTAACGCTCAAAACAGGGCCCTCCATTTTCTGTCGTTGTCAATATTACATACTATATATTTTCATGTTCTTCTCCCCTGTACAGCGCTATGGAATATGTTTGCACAATACAAATAAAAGATAATTATACTAATCATAAAATTCCCACATCAGGACAAATTAGACTTGGCCATCATTATCATCTGTCAAATGGTTAGCTTGTACGAGATACCAATACATAACATGTTAACATGTGTGCCGACATACAGTACCTGCATCTGTTGGTGGCTGATCATATGGCATATGTAAGGTTTCCACTAATATATTATTTGTGCGATTGTATTCCAGATCACGGTCAGAACAAGGCATGAAAATAAACATCCTGACATTCCATGGCCATGTCAATGTCCTCATGTATGTGCATGTGTCCGTTTCATTGCTTTGTTGGATCCAGTGTGATATCTGATTACCTTGACTTAATAGCTGATATGTGTCACGAGACAATTTCACTATACAATGCAGATGTGATGTGACATCTGTCAGCTGATGTTCCTGGTATATCCACAGCATGTGTATGCTCACATACTATACCTTGATTCATATGTACCTATTGCTTTAGACATTCTATCCTCTCCTCTACTTGGACTGTTGTGAAGCCTGCAGCACAAACCCTTCCAGATCTCTTCTTCAGTGCTGATGTGACCCTCCCTGTAGATATGGGGAAGAGTAAATCCAGGCTTGGGACTTAACAGTTAATGAGGTTACGTTTATCTTCAGTTATGCATATGCAACAACAGTGAGTACAGATGCTCAATCAGAGAACAAACTACACCTGATATTGCCTGGTTTGTTGGGAGTTCTCTGGAATAAGTAACATCCAAATGATATGGTCCTGGTCAGGTCCCCATTTTTTTGACCAGGGTTATTTATGTAGGGGCTGCTTATTGTTGCGTGAGAACTGACCTCATGGGCTCATAGCATTCACTGATTGAGCACTTATACTTCTGATGTTGCATCGGAGTGTCCGTTTAACACACAAGCATACATTTTGCTCTCCCCATATGTATATCACCTTATTCTGGATTATTGTGGTCTTTCCTTATTGACTGTTATATATGTAATAACAATAATGATATCAATTATATTGCCTCATGTTAGGTGATACACTGTAAATCCCCTGATCATCTATATCAATGTAATTCTCCCTGCCTGCATTCTGTTCTCATATCCCTATTTCCCTGTGTTACTTGGACTTTGTATCCTACCCCCCTTCACCATGATCCTTTGCATACCTGTGATGATTAGTCAACATGTGGCTTTGTGGCAAGCTTGCTTTGTTAATTTTTGTAAATAGTAAATATGATTTATCTGAGATGTTGTTTGTGTGTGCCTCGCCAATATTGATACCATAGCATTTCTGTAACATCAATGAAAGGACCTTCATACTCCACATCTGTGCTCTGTACCATCAGTTAGGGGTGTCAATAGAATTCTCACAGTGTGTTTGCATTACTGATCTCAACCATGAGGGAAGGTTGGTATTGACAATCTATATGACACAAAGCCAGACAAATATGAGACAGGTGTCTGTAAGTGGCTCACATCATAATAGTGAACGTACAGTATCTAACAAAAGTGAGTTCAAACCGTCACATTGTTGTTAAAAGCTTAGTATATCTTTTCATGTGACAACACTGAAGAAATGACACTCTGCTACAATGTAAATTCATTTTGCTGACCCATCAATAACTAAATACACAGCCATTAATTTCTAAACCATTGGCAACAAAATTGAGTACACCCCTAATTTGAAATGTCCAAATTGGCACTAAATGTCAGTAATGTTGTGTGGCCACCATTATTTGCCAGCACTGCCTTAACCCTCATGGGCAGGGAGTTCACCAGAGCTTCCCAGGTTGCCACTGGAGTCCTCTTCCACTCCTCAATGATACCATCACAGAGCTAGTTGATGCTAGAGACCTTGCACTAACACACCTTTAGTTTGAGGATGCCCCACAGATGCTTAATACGGTTTAGGTCTGGTGACAAGCTTGGCCAGTCCATCACCTTTACCTTCTTTAGCAAGGCAGTGTCATCTTGGAGATGTGTTTGTGTTTGTTATGTTATGCTGCCCTGCAGCCCAGTCTCCCAAGGGAGGGGATTATGCTATGCTTCAGTATGTCACAGTACATGTTGGCATTCATGGTTCCCTCAATGAACTGTAGCACCCCAGTGCCAGCAGCTGTCATGCAGGCCCCAACCATGACACTCCCACCACCAAAAGTATACATCTATACTGAGCAAAAGTAGTTGAAATAATCCCTAAATGACAGATAAATGGATAAGTCACAACGAACACAAAAACATTGATATGAGATGAAACCCTCAGTTTGAACATAAACAGCGATGCAGAGAGAGTGGAGGCAGCATCTGACATCATTAGGTAAATGCATATAGGGGGAATCCACACAACATATTATATAAAACATATATAGACATGTGTATATATGTTTGGTCTGGGCCTGCATGCGTGCTGCCAGCACTGGGGAGCTACAGTTCATTGAGGGAACCCATGAATGCCAACATGTACTGTGACATACTGAAGCAGAGCACGGTCCCCTCCCTTCGGAGACTGGGCAGCATGCCAGTATTCCAACATGATAACGACCCCAAACGCACCTCCAAGCTGACCACTGCCTGGCTAAAGAAGCTGAAGGTAAAAAGTTGATGGACTGGCCAAGCATGTCACCAGACCTAAACCCTATCGAGCATCTGTGGGGGCATCCTCAAATGGAAGGTGGGGAGTGCAAGGTCTCTAACATCCACCAGCTCCATGATATCATCATGAAGGAGTGGAAGAGGACTCCAGTGGCAACCTGTGAAGCTCTGGTGAACTCCTTCCCCATGAGGGTTAAGTCAGTGCATGAAAATAATGGTGGCCCCACAAAATATTGACACTTTCACTTAGGGGTGTACTCACTTTTGATATTTACCCTGAATGAATATCTCCATGTGTCAGAAACACGAATATCATGCATAGCCGTTACTGGAATCAAACTCAGGAATATAACCTCCACCCTCAGCTGCACTAGTGGCTGTTACCCCAACCCTACATTAACACAGGGCGGTATATTGAAGGAAGATGTATGTGCTAATCCAATAACGTTGTTTTGTAACATTCATCTGGTGTTTAACAATCATTGTACAGTACAAACGAAAACAAACAATGATAATGTGAGCAATACATAATATTTATTCTTATGTGTGAAAATTATAGAAAAAAAAAGTAAAATGAGAGGCAACCATTCCGACTGTTGATTTGAACCTAAAGAGATAAGAACAAGACATCAATTAGAACAATATATGCATTGACTGCAAAACCTCAACATCAATAGATCTTGGACATCAATTGCTTCTATATGCAACACAAACACGTTCTCACCTATTTCCGCTTTTGTTTCTGTGGCTCCTGACCCTCCTGGCCCTTAGCCTCCTTGGTCCTAGGCCGGCCACGACTTCTTTGAAGGGTGGCTGGATCTTCTGCCCCGGACGCTGGGGGTAAGGTCTGGGAGGTTGAGGAGGTAGGCTGGGGTGGAATGATTGCATCCACCTGGACAGCAATAGATCTGACCTGTCAGGCCTGTCCAGATGGCTGGCTTTCTGGGGCCATTTCGGCCCTTTACGCATAGTCCTCCAAGACTTGGTGGTGCCTCCTCAGCTCCTCAAATACGCGCTCATTGTGTTGTCTCATCTCCAGCATGAATTCTCTGTTTTGCTCCCGCTCATGCTGGAGATGAGTGAGGAAGTCATGGCACTGTGCCATTGACAGCGCCGGACTACCTGGCCTTTGTGACGATGTGTACCCAGACCATTGATTCCTTTGGCTTGAGGCGTGGCTGAGCGGTGTGGCCTGTGGGGCCGGAGTGGCCTGCGGGGTTGGAGTGGCCTGCAGGGTCGGAGTGGCCTGCGGGGCCAGTGTGGCTTGCGGGGCCGGTTGTAGCCACATGCCCTGCTGGGGCCCCATAAACTGCGGCTCCATGTGCCAGGGCACCATTATCTGCCGCTCCATGTGCTGGGGCACCAGTAGCTACGGCTCCATACCACATTGGCTGTCCCCACATGTCGGGTCTCCCAATTTGCCCAGCCCACATTGACTGGGACCCAGGCGCCTTCATCCTCCTGGCTGGAGGGGGCATTGTTGGAGCTGTTGGCTGCCATCTAGCTGAGGGCCCAGGTGGACTTTCCCCAAATGGTCCTGCTGCAGGTGGTCCTGCATTTGGCAAGGTGCAGGGCCCAGATTTCTTGTCCCTGAGATGGCAGGGTACGCTTGGCTGGTGCTGAAATGAGACAAGATTTGTATTTGAGTATTGTTGTTCTGAAAATTGATTGATGTGTGTTTCCATATCCCTGATCTCTTGATGACTTGTAATTGGCTGTGAATATGATTGATCTGCATCATTAGCATTGTGGATTCTGGATGGGTTCTTTCCTGTTATGTGACTGCGACTGCTGGCAGCAGCAGTTGGACCAAGGGGCTGATAGATGGTGCTGCCGCTGTTATATACATCATTTTCACCTTACACACAAGCACAAAAGCACTAGCCCTCATCCTAATCCGAAACCCTTACCTTAACCCCACCATAACCCACTAAATCTGCAGGATTATATAATCTCCAGTAAAATGCTGTGACATGTAGAGGCTGCTCACTGCTGCTACCAGCAGTCTCGGTCAGATAACTGGAAAGGTCCCATGGATCATATGAATATATGTAATGCTGGTGCTGTGTGCCAATTGCAGTTCATTAGGACACATGCTCATCTGAATCTGTTGGCCAGTGTGTGAGACAGACCAATCTGTGACCAATCCTCAGCAATGTATGTTAACATGCTAATTTAACATGGTCCAGATTAGGCTGGTACACGACACACACACATGCAGTCTGTATCCGCATATGCTGCAGTGTGCACATCCATAAATGTTGTCTCATGAGGATTTAAAATCAATCGGGATCTACAGCTATACCGGACCTATCCTGACGTATGTGCGCATCTCTGGAAGTGCGCCTCCACTGACTCTAGCTACGCCAGCTCAGCAGGCCGGGTAAGTGGTTATGGGTTTTGGGTTATGGCTACAGTTAGGGGGTATGGGTTAGAGGGTTAGGGTTAGAAAGTGGTGTTTAGGGGGTTAGGGTTAGAGGGTTAGGGG
Organism: Discoglossus pictus; assembly: GCA_027410445.1. NCBI lineage: Eukaryota > Metazoa > Chordata > Amphibia > Anura > Alytidae > Discoglossus > Discoglossus pictus. The sequence continues at coordinate 83,133,762 of CM050169.1, forward strand.
CTTTGGGTGTACCAACTATTTTTAACGGCTACATAGGGACTCGAGTCGGTGGCAGCACTCTTCCAGCACATACTGAAATGCCCACATAAAACAGGATACATCCGTTATACCTAGTTTCAAGATGTACATGGGTTCTAAGCAGTAGGAGTGTTAAGCCAAACAGCTATGAATGGGCAAGTTTAACATTTAGTAGAGAGTGACAGGGGAACTCATGACAATAAACAAACTATTGCAATGGAGTTGTCATGTATGCTTTATATGCACTCTGAACCAACAGCAAACATAACACTAACATCAATAGATTTGCAAAACGGTATTCACAATCAGTTGTGAGTAGAGGTATTGGACATATATTTAATTGCGAACAATTCTGACAAGTATATTTCTTCACACTGGATTTACAGGATTTTTGCGGCCTCATATATCTGTAGTCACAACCAGATATCTTACAGTGCAATTCAACGTCAGTTATCTGTGTGGGGTACATGTGCTTGCATATGAGGGTGTGAAGGTGTATACAGTACTCACATTGCAGGCTTTCTGACCCACCCGAGTCCACCAGGCCAAGGATGCCCACGACTGCCGCTGGCTCTATCATCTCCTTGACTGTGGCCTCCCAACCGGGGTAGGTAAAGGTAGCAGGAGGCCCGTACTCCTCTTAGGAGCGTATCAATCTCCATGAGGATGAAAGTTGGCTGCTCTTTTTTTCCCAACAGCAGCTTGCTGGCCAGCCTGTGGCTGGGGTCCATGCTCTCCCTGGCCTCTCCCTGCACTGCCTTCACTCTCTACCTCCATCTCTCCTCCCTCTCTGTATTTCTCAATCACTCTCTATCTCACATTTTCTATTGTAACCCACGGCCGTAAGCTCCTTGCTCAAGCCCGTACGGGTTTGGAGGGTGATTGACCTCCAAGCCCGTAGCTCGTTATTCAAACCTGTGCAGGCTTGCATGATAGATAGATAGAACACGGAGATTGAACATTAAATTAAATTTCATTATTTGCAGATTTGAGTGTAGGGGAATGTTGAGCTAATAATTCTAAGACCAAACATCACTTTCACTTTTAATAAAAATACAGGATGGCTTTTCTATGCTACGATTTGTAAGTAAGCCTTTACGACCCGTGGGTCTATTTTACCCATTTACGGACTTGACGGAGGCTAATCCTGCAGCCTTTGTGGGTCTGATGTGCCTGGAAATTGGACATGAATTACACAAAAATTATTTTCAGATTTGAGTGTAGGGGAATGTTGTGCTATGAATTCTAACACCTCCAATCACTTTCACGTCTCATCAATGTAAAGGTTGGCATTTTTATGTGCTTAATTGGTGCTCGTGGGACCTTTTTGGTGCAAGTAAGCTGCGGCTCGGTTTTACCTAATTACGGCCTTGACGAGAGGGTTCACGTAGCATTTGAATAGCAACCTTGGCTTTCTTGCGGCCGAAACTCTTGCGGCCGTGCAAGATCAAAGGCTTTCCTGCTGCGCGTGTGGCCGCAAGGGATAACAGGGCACCGGCCGCAAGCCTGCCGGAGCCCTCGGCCGCAAGGGAATAGAATAGGCACGTAGCCTGTGGCCGGTCCATGCAGCCACGCATCTCCTACGGCCGTTAATTGAATGAGGCCCCCAGTGTCTAACGCAATAGTCTTTACCCTCCTCTGCTTGGAACTTAAAGGAACATTAAAGTAAACATAGTTACATAGTTACATAGTTACATAGTAATTAAGGTTGAAAAAAGACTTTCAGTCCATCAAGTTCAACCTGTTAAGATCTCCTCTGATCTGCAATATGCGGATTAGTTATTAATTAAATTATTGATTAAATAATTATTAATAGTATAGTATTGGAGAATGAATAAAGAGTTAGTCCATCAAGTTCAACCTTTTTAGATCTCTATTGATCTTTTTAATTTGGACTATTTATTATTATTGTTAATTGTTAATTATTGTTAATTGATCCAGAGGAAGGCAAACATAAAAAAAAACCCATTGAAACTTTGCCAATTGTCTCATAAGGGGGAAAAAAAAGCAAACATGGTTTGCTTATTAAAATAGCTGCTAAGTTAATTGAGTTATGAGCTTTGGAAGTCAGTGCATTTAGGCTGCTCCACCCTCCCATCCATCTGCAGAATACATAATAAGCTGCACCACCCATTGCCACCAATTACAACCAGTGATGCAGAATAAGAGCCCTATTCTATTCAAGCAACTGAAATCTCAAAAAAAATAGTGGCGGAGTTAGTGAATGTAGGGCCCCCAGTGCTATTTTTTCTTGAAAGCATGCAGGGTGGGGGGTGGGGGGTTCATACTACAAGTCACTCTTGCATACATATACATGAATACACATATTTTCCATACATATACATATATACATAAATCCCCCCTCGTGTCTCCTTTCCCCATCTCCCTTTCCCCCCTCCTGTTTCTTTCCCCCCTCTCCCTCCCTTTTGTCTCTGTTTCCCCTCCTCTCCCTCCCTTGTCTCCTTTTCCCCTCCTCTGTGTCTCATATCTGGATGCATCTCTGCCAGCAGCACCGCACTCACCTCCTCTGCGGCTCCCGTCCTTTGTCCGATCTCTGCAATGCACTACACACATATATACCCACATACATACATATACACATGCATACACACACACATATATATTGTGACAAAGTTGCACAGAGATGTGGGAGAGTTCTGGAAGATGGCTGTGTGAGCCTGAGGCTGGATAGAGGTATTGCCAAATCCAGTACTTCAGGTGTTAAAAACTCTCTAAGTAATAATGCTACTACATGATTGTCTTTAATGTCTTCACCTATTGCATGTAGCTGTTCCACAATCTCTAGCATAGCATTCACATGTTCATGCATATCCTGGCTATTGTGCAGCCTTATGTAATACAGTTTGCGTAGTGGATATAGTTTACTGTTTAAGTTTGAACGATCATGCAGTTTATGTAATGCAGTCCACATACCTTTAGCTGTGTTTTCTTTTCTTATATATATGAGTTAATCATCCTCCACTAACGGGCTTATAACTGCTTTTGCTTGCCAGTTCTTTTTGTCCCATTCTTCAGGGTTGTCAGTGGGGTCTGTTTGTATCCAGTAGCTGCCATAAATCATCTTTGGATAACAGCATTTCAAGCTTGAATTTCCACAGCTGGTAGTTGGTATTGTTGAGCTTTGCTATTGCAAACTTCACATCTGAACTAATTGTCATCTTTAAGTAAATTGGATGCAGCTCTTGTTTCCTCACTCATTATTTACAGGGATCCTAGAGGCAACACTCACTTATTTGTGGTTTTCCTTTGTGTCTTTGTGTCTGGGCCCATAACCTGGTATATAGTGAAGAACCATGTTAGGCTTTACTTGTTTGGATAAACAGCAAACGTTTATAACATACTAGGAAATTGCCCGTCAAAAATTACGGGAATAAAATTGTAAGGCTAGCAATTCTGTTTTCCAAACATTGTGATGCTTTTGCTCCTCTGAGCACCTTTGGTGCTCATCGCAAGCCTCTCCCCCGTGTACTTCAACTTTCCTGCTTTGCTGTGATCACCTTCGGCCCTAATTGCAAGCCTCTCCCACTCGCTGTTCTAATTGCGTTCCCCTCGCTAAGCGCCTTCAGCGCACATCGTGTGTCTGGGAATGAGTACCTTCGGCGCTCATTGCGAGCCTTTCCCCCCGCCTACTGTACTGGGCCGCTCATTGCAGGGTTCGTTAACCTGCAAGTTTTGTGCTTGGGAATGGCATGTGTCTCTTTCCAGCATCTCCCCCTTTCCCTTCCCTGTGTGTTCCTCCTCTGTGTGTCTGCTGAATGTTTGCGTGTTATGCTCTGAATGCCGTTTGTTTTATTTTCAAAGTCCCGCGTGCCTGGCGTTGCTCAGCCTTGTTTTCATCCTGTTTCAGACTTTTTAAATTTTTCGGCTGCCATCTTTTTCCTTGCTTAGCCGATTTTTTATTGATGAAAACGGCAAATATGGTTCAAAATAGCTTTCAACCTCACTCCCAGGCTTCATGGCTCTCCCCCTGTGCTGTGTGTGAGTGTGTTTTTTAATTTGTTTATTATGCTTATTTTGGGGGGGTTTCGAGTCACGCGAGTAACTTACTTGAAACAGCAGCCAGCAGGATGAAAGGTAAAAAAGGAAGAGAGACAAAAACCAAGTGAAGAAAACAAAGAATACATATATACATACATATGTATATTTCCTTTACTTGCTGAGAATCCTGATTGAAAACACACATGTGCGATCGAGGTTGTAAACGCAATCCTGCTACACTCTCCGGAGGAGTGGGTGTTAACAAGGGGTCTCAAGGGGTACCAGGGCGATCTGTGGTAGGGTAGGGTCATTAGTGTTGTGGGTCAGGTTGGATGCCTCAGGGGGACCTCAAAAGTATGCAAAACATAAAAATGTAATACAAAAAAATGAAAACGAGGCTCCACGACCCCGGACCGCGCAAAACACTGCCAGCCAAGCCCTCACATTAAAAGATCTGAGATAAGCTCGGAAACCTACATTAACCCCTTGCTGCCTGGGTCCGATCGGACCCCCGATGTGTGCACACATTAAGCTCATGGTGGACCCCCGGCATTGTCCCAACATTAACCCTTGCACGGGGGATCACGATTGTGTCCCCCACTGCATTTAAAGGTTTAAATTCCCTGCCGTTGGTACTTAAAGGGCTTGCGGCACACAAACACTTAAAGCCGGCAACGGGGGTACTACAAGTACCCCAACCCGCACCTAAAACGAACACCCCAATGCTGGGGGTCCCCATTGGGACTCCCGGAGGGTCCCAAAATTAACCCCACATTAACCCTCGCAGTTGGGGTCCCCGATTGCACTCGATCAGAAACCCTTCGCTGCAATCAAAATTCTAATTTCCCGCCTTGCGGGTCCTTAAAGGACCATAAAGGTCCTAAAGGGACCCGCGAAACAAAAAAATTAACCCGTTGACTCATAGGGCTCTATACAGATCCCTGTGAGCCTATATATAACCCTGTCACTCATGGGGACAATACAGACCCCATAATCCCTTCATTAACCCTGTCACTCATGGGGGTCAATACACACCCCCATAATCCCTTAATTAACCCTGACACTCATGGGGGTCAATACTGACCCCCATCAGCCCTTAATTAACCCTGTCACTGATGGGGGTCAATACAAACCCCCATAATCCTTTAAATAACCATATCACTCATGGGGGTCAATAGAGACCTTCAAAATCCATTAATTAACCCTGTCACACATAGGGGTCAATACAGACCTCCATAAGCCCTTCATTAACCCTGTCACTCATGGGGGCCAATGCAGACCCCCATAATCCCTTAAGCCTTTCACTCATGGGGGTCAATACAGACCCTCATAAACCCTTAATTAACCCTGTCACTCATGGGGGTCAATACAGACCCCCATAATCATTTAATTAACCCTGTCACTCATGGGGGTCAATACAGAATCCCATAAACCCTGAATTAACATTTTCACTAATGGGGGTCAATACAGACCCCCATAAGCCACTAATTAACCCCATCAGTCCAATAGGGGTCTACATAGACCCCTATATGACACTAATTAACCCATGTAATAACACTATAAGTGCCATGAGGGTCATCCAGGACCCTCACAACACAAAGTGTAAGCACTACACTATAAACCCTAACTATACCCCATTAACCCAACCCTGGCCCTATTTAATGCTGACAGTACACATTTAACCCTAACAGTACCTATCTATCCATTACTGGGCCTATTTAACCCTAACTGGCCCTATTAAACCCCATCTAAGCCTATTTAACCCTGGCTCTTATGGGGGTCTATACAGACCCTCATAAGCCTCTATTTAACCCCATCAGTCCCATAAGGGTATATAAAGACCCTCATGGGGCAGTTAGAACTCTAACATTAACCCCATAATGACATTACAAAAAATAAAAAAAGATACATTTCAAAAAATAAAAGAAGCTATATTACAAAAAAAGCTACATTACACAAAATAAAAAAAACTACATTACAGCCCCCACTATAGAAAAAAAAAAAATTACACACCTGAAGAGGAAATACATACAAAATATATACATTACAATACAACAAAAATACAAATACAATACCCTTATCTAAAATACATACATACCCCTCTATCTAAAATACAATACCCCCTATCTAAAATACACACATAACCCCATATCTAAAATACAATACACCCTATTTTAAATACATACATACCCCCTATCTAAAATACATATATACCCCCCTATCTGAAATACATTCATACCCCTCTATCTAAAATACATACATACCCCTATATCTAAAATATATACATACCCCCCTATCTGAAATACATACCACCTATGTAACATACATTAAAGACGTCCCTTCATATCGCCACCCTAGGGAAAAAATTTTTTTGTACAACACAGTACATACTAAAAAAAAACATTCTAAATATTCTAAATATTCCACCCACCTTTCCAGCATGTCCCCATCCTTCTTATTTTCTGCTCCAGCATGGCCCCTGTTAAAAATAAACATTACATTAGTACAACATATACAAACACAAAATATAATAAACATAATATACATTAAACGTACCTTGCCGCACTGTCACCGTGCTCCTCCTCTTCTGCCCTGGCTGGGCCCTTCAAGAATCTGCGCTCTAAAAAAAATAAAATACAAACTCTGCACTAGCGGAGCTCCCCGACGTTAATGATTGGCAATGGCGCCTTCTGATTGGCTGAAAACGCTGGCAATCAAATTTCTGCCAATCAGAAGGTGCCAAGGTGTAAGCCAATCAGAATGGGATATATCCCCATATTCCATTCTGATTGGCTAATAATTCTGTCAATCTTTTTTAAATCAATCAGAAGGCTCTATTGCCTTCAGCCAATCACAATTGGATACACCCCCACGGGGTGATTGACAGTAGGCATCTGTGCATTCTGATTGGCTGCAGTCTAATTGACAGTGACAACAACCAATCAGAAGGTTCTATTCCCTTCAGCCAATCACAAAGGGATACACCCCCACAGGGTGATTGACTAAAGATATCTGCACCTTCTGATTGGCTGTAATCTGATTGACAATGACAACAGCCAATTAGAAGGTGCAGATGCCTTCAGCCAATCAACCCATTGGGGTATATCCCATTGTGTTTGGCAGAAGACAATAGAGCCTTCTGATTGGTGCATTAGCCAATGAGAATGGGATATGGGGGTGTATCCCATTCTGATTGGCTCAAACATTGTCACCTTCTGATTGGCTGACATTTGATTGACAGTGTTTTCAGCCAATCAGAAGGCGCCATTGCCAACTTTCTGGCGGAGAAGGCTGTAGGGGCCTCATTAGCGTTGGGGAGGTCTGCGAGTGCGGAGTTCTGTTAGATTTTTTAGTTTTTTTTGTTACAGCGCAGATTCTTGCAGAGCCAGCCGGGCCAGAAGAGGAGGAGCACGGGGACATTGCGCCAAGGTAAGTTCAATGTATATTATGTTTATTATTTTTTATTTTGTGTGTATATGTTGTAGTAATGTAATGTTTATTTTTAACAGGGGCCACCCCGGAGAAGAAAATAAAAAGGAGGGGGACATGCTGGAAAGGTGAGTTGAATATTTACAATATTTACAATGTTTATTTTTACTATGTACTGTGTTGTACTAATAGTTTTCTTTTTTTTTCTAGGGGGGCGATCTGAAGGGCCATCTGTAAAGGTAAGTGGTCTTAAATATTCTATTTTAGGTTAGATTTAGGCTTTGTGTATGTAGATAGGATTTAATGTATGTTACAAAGGGGGTATGCTAATATTTTAGACAGGGAGGTATGTATGTATGTATTTTAGATAGTAATATATATATTTTGTATGTATTTCTGTAGTGGGGGGTTGTAATGTAGCTTTTTTTTCTGTAATGTAGCTTTTTTATTTTTTGTGACTTAGGTTTTATTATTTTTTGTAAGTTAGGTTTTATTATTTTCTGTAATTAGTGCGGTGGGGTGTTTATTAGTGGGTAGGTATGTAGTGTAGGTAGGGGGGGTTAGTTTAGATTTAATGGTTTATTGGGGGGTATAGTGTAGTGTTTGTACTTACTGCCATGAGAGTCCTGTAGGACCCTCATGGCACTTATGGGGTTAATGTTAGGCTTCTAATTGTCCCATGAGGGTCTTTATATACCCTTATGGGACTAATGGGGCTCATGAGGTTCTGTATAGACCACCATAAGAGACCGGGTTAAAATAGTGTAATGCTTACATTTTGTGTCATGAGGGTCCAGAATGACCCTCATGGCACTTATAGTGTTATTACATTGGTTTATTAGTGTGCTATAGGGTCTTTATAGGTGAGGCACCCAGTACACTCACATTGTGTGACAAACAGCATTTCAACACTTTTTTATTGACGGGCAAGTCGCTAGTCATTATTATAATGGGTAAAAACATTGTGCAAGCAGTTAAATATATATGCCACTGCTTCAAATAAATAAATAAAAATATTTCAAATACTGTATATATGTATAAATATATATATATATATATATATATATATATATATATATATGTATGTAAAAATATATTGGGCACAATGTATTATGTATATATATATATATATATATATATGTGTGTGTGTTTAAAGCAACTGTTCCTAGTTCATATGGTTTCTTAAAATATGTATTAACCTCTTAATACAGCCTTATTAAATTGTGATTCTCCAATTGAAAAGGGCTCTATATAAGCACATAGCATATTTTTTTAGTTCTTCTGTAAAATAATGCTATTTGCTTATATAGAGCTCAATTGGCATAATTGCAATTTAATAAGGCTGATAATATGGTTTAATTCCACATACGTGTATATATGAATGTTAAGCGTCAAAATCTGATGAACTTCCATGCTTTTATACTGTTTTTTGGTGCTGCACTGTCTCTTTAACTGCTGATATAGCGATCAGAAATTGTTATAAAAATATTTGCGAGTGCTTAGTAAAGTTTGATTTGAATAGGTTTTCAGGGAAGGAGTAAACTTAATATTTCGGCAATGAGAGAATCAATGGAAAATGTTTGTTGGAATTTGTGGCTTTGTCTTGCTAAATCAGGGGTAGTTCTCTTGCAGTGATTCTGCAACAGGTGAATAGCATAGCTAGGGAGATTTACTTTGCACTTTTGTTTAGTCGTTCAGTCGCTTCCGACTCTCTGTGACCCTATGGACCACAGCACGCCAGGTCCACCTCTCAGTCACTGCCACTCTGAGCCCATCAAATTCATGTTCATTGTCATCCCCTTCTTCTTGTGCCTTCAATCTTTCCCAGCATCAGAGTCCTCTCTAGGGAAACCTGTCTTCTCATTATATGTCCAAAATATTTGAGCTTCAGCCTTAGGATCATACCTTCCAGTGAACAGTTTGCCTTGTTTTCTGAACAAAGAATTAGAAATGCAAAGTTACTGGGGTTGCTTGATCCCAGTATTTATTGGTACAAGTGAGTGAAGTGACAACCGGAGCCCTCCCAACCACTCTGTCAGATTGACGAAAGTGCACAATATACCTCATACCTATGAGGTAACCCAAGGTGAAGGCACTTACAAATACATGTTGTCTGCCTACCCAATATACCTTTGGTGATCTACACTAGGAGAGCCTGAGCCTCTTCCTCCTGCCCTTCTTGTTTGATTTCCTGAAGTACTACATTTTTGGATCTTCTTGTAGTCCATGGGACTCTAGGTAGTTTTCACCAACACCACAATTCAAAGGGGTCAATTCTACGGTGCTCAGTCTACTTTATGGCCCAGCTCTCACATCCGTATGTATAGTTCTAACAATGCAGACCTTTGTTGATAATTCTATATCTTTACTAGCGTGTCCAAGCTTGCCATAGCTTTCCTCCCCAGAAGCAAACATCTTTTAATTTCACGGCTACAGTAATCATCTGAAGAGATCTTGGATCCAAGGAAAATAAAATCTGTCACTGCCTCCACTTCTTCCCCGTCTAGTTGCCAGGAACTGAAATTGCCATTTGCCATGATCTTCATCTTTTTATCGTTGAGCAGCAGGACAACTTTTGCACTGTCTTATTTTAAACTCACAAATAGGTCCATTACTTTCTTCTCACTTTCACCTATCAAAGTAGTATCATCGGCGTATCTGATGTTTTTGATATTACTATCAGCAATATTGATTCCGTCTTTGGATTCATCCAGCCCGGCCTTACACATGATGTACTCTACGTATAAGTTGAATAAATAAGGTGACAACATACAACCTTGTAACTGCAGTGATTTGGTCCAGGTGAGAGGTGAGTGTTTTTTGCCTAGGTTAAACTTGCATATGAGTTTGGACCTTGTGTGTGACTGTTTGCAGGAGGAAAAGGGTCAAATTGTAGTATTTTTTGTCATTTGTAATTATGAGTCAGTCCAGCGGCAACCTCACTCAGTGTACATCCTGGATCAGATGATCCAGGGTCCATACCTCTGTGACAGATGTATGAGCATGTTACCTCTCTGGAAGCTCAAATGGGAGACCTGGAGAGGAGAATTGCAGCACTTAGTGATATTTCTACACTGGAAAGGGAGCTGATGTTCACTGAGCACAGGTTAGATGGGCCTAGCATGGAGGGTAGAGCTGGGGCTAGTGAAGATGAACAGGGAGGTTACAGTTAGAAGGGGAAGTAGGGGGATCAGAAGGAGGACGCAGGCCAGTACTGAGTTTGCAAGCACCAACAGATTTTTCAGATTGAATGAAATTGTTGGGGATGTCCATTCAGGAATGGCAATGCCAGATAGAGCTGTTCCCTCTAACAGCCGGGAGAACAGTTCTACTGGAGGATCGGGAAAGAAGACCAGGGATGAAACTATAGGAACATTAAAATGTGAAACAGGCCAACTGACAATTAGTGACCAGGAAAAGGAAGATGAGCTAAAGGGGTCCTTTTCTTCTGTATATGCAAGGGAGGTACCAGAGGTTAGGACTGCACACTGCAATAGAATGGGGAAACATTACCTTCACCAAATAATTGATTAACGCAGGAAGAAATACAAAAGAGGTTGGAAAAAAATAAATGTTAATAAAGCCCAGGCTCCTGATGGAATACATCCAAGGGTACTAAGGGAACTGGATTCTGTAATAGCCAAACCATTATATTTAATTTTTCAAGATTCACTCAACAGAGGGTCTCTACCAGATGACTGGAGAAAAGCAGATGTGATACCTATATTTAAAAAGGGAGCACGAGAAAATCCAGGGAATTATAGACCAGTAAACCTTACTTCTGTAGTGGGGAAGTTTTTAGAAGGGTTAATAAGGGACAATATACAAGAATATGTCTATTTGAACAAGATCATAAGTAGCAGTCAACTTGGATTTATGAAGGATAGGTCATGTCAGACCAATCTAATTAGTTTCTATGAGGAGGTTAGTAGGAACTTGGATCAAGGTAACTCAGTGGATGTAGTCATTTTGGATTAGGGAGAATTTTGATCGCCAGTCTCTGGGGTCAGGAAAGAATTTAGCTTTTCCCCTTATGAGACAGTTGCCAAAGTTTCAATGTTTTGTTTGCCTTCCTCTGGATCAATTAAAAACTATTAACAAATAGTCCACATATTAAAAGGATCAGAAGAGATCTAAAAAGGTTGAACTTGTTGGACTAACAGTCTTTATTCAACCTCAAATACTATGTAACTATGTAACTTATGTAGTGGGAAAGCTTTTAGAAGGGTTAATAAGGGATAATATACAAGAATATGTCTATTTGAACAGGATTATAAGAAGGAGTCAACATGGATTTATGAGGGCTTGGATTTGTGAAGCAAATTAATGAGTTCCTCCCAGGGGCATACCGTCTTTCGCGCCAGTGCTAAATGCGCCCTAATGTCAGAGTGCGCAAACTATATGAGCACACCACAAATGCGCCCTGGATTTAAAGGGAGCAAAGCCAATACCGTAACCCGGTCGGCCGGTGCGCAATTTAGCACGCGTGCAATTATATACAAAGGGAAAAGAGACAGAGAGTAGAGAAGAGAGAGATATGGGAAGAGAAAGCGAGATAGAAAGCCCCAAAGTGTCCTGCCCTATGATGCCCTACACTGCCCCCATCTAGGCCCTGCTACCCCCCGCTACCCTCTGCTGCCCTAGAATGCCCCATTTACTCTTCCCTTCTCTGTCTCTTTCCCCCTCTTCCTCCCCTGTGTCTCTTTTCCCCCACCTTTCCCCCTTCCCCCATCTTTCCCACTCCTCCCCATCTTTCCCCCTCCCCCTTCTTTCCCCCTTCCCCCCCTCTTCCTCCAATGACCCCCCTTTCCCCTCTCTTACCTTGATCTACTGGGCTCCTGATGTTACCTCCCCTACAGCGCGTCTTCTGGGTGTGCCTGGACCCGGCATGTGCTAATGACGTGACGTGTGCTGATGAACCAGTCCGGATAGAGCGCAGTGAGTAAACACTGAAGGAGCTGTAGGCAGAGTTAATGGACTCACATCATCTTGAAGAGAGATTTTGCTGAGAAAAGAAGGTAACGGTTTCCATGATTTATATGCTGGCTTAGCAACAAGACATACAGCATGGAGGGGAAGGGGGCCAGTGGATATATATGGCCCTTAAGCATGTAAATAAGCTGGCAAAGTACCTATAAGGAGTGTTTCTCGGGCTTAGCCAGGAGGTCTGCCAACCAGGAGAGGAGGAGTTGGGGGGTCTCCATTGGAAGCTACTTGTGCTAGTGCCTGTTGCCTAAGGATCTAATGCTGCAGGCGTGGGGGTTCCCCCGAAGAGAGGACTTTTGCATAGGGTACTTGCTATGTGAAACTTTAAGACTTATAGCAATAAGAGTCTGTCCTGCATTGCAGGATTATTTTGGAGCCATAAGAGCTAAAGCCCAATTGATGTAAGAATCTGTGACCAAGTAGATTGTAAGACCCTGGAAGGTTGTGTAATCTTGGGGGCAAAGAGTTAACTATACATTGGGGGACAGATTGTTCCAAGAGGCAAAATTGTCCAGAATTATTTTTTTACATCATATGTGCCTAGGTCTGTGTATAGCCGAGCTGAACTGGCCTTAAGTGGAGGTGTGCAACGGCAAACTGAAGAATATCCTACATATGTTCTGTTGTATTTGTGAGCTGGACATTGTTGATTAAACAGCATATTGACGAATAATGCAGAACATTATATATGTTTCCCATTGTTCACAATATAATTAGTCCTGAAGAGTAAAGTACATTGGACTCCCTTCATCTTTAGTCAAGGTTGATTGAACAACTGCTTACCTGATAACCGGCTATATGAATATATCTTTTTTTTATATAGTGCTGAGTAGCACAAGAATTTTGGACATTGTGGAAAGACTGCATTTCTGTAAAGTTTGTAAATTGTAAAAATCTGGGGCACTTAATAAGTTAGTTACACCTTAACTGGCTATCAGTTTCTATCTTACGCCCACAATAACATTTTACAACAGGAAAGGTTATATTTATGGGTGTTGGAGGTCAGGCTATCCAAGATTGATTGGTGGGATTTATATTCTCACTGTGTGAGTAAACAAGGTTCAAGTTTAAGGCCTTAAGGACGTGGAGGTTATTTCTCTTTTTCCTCTCCCTAATTGACCTATTACAATTGAGAGAGTGGGATATGGTAAATGGTACAATGATGGGGAAAAGAGATTTAGCAGCCTCCAGGGGCAAAAGTAAAGAGATGGAGAAAAAAAAGGTAGGCCCAGGTTCAAATACTTTTGTAACATCAAGAAACCCCGGTAAGAGGAAAAAAATAAATATCTCTAACTCTCAACCAAACCTATTTTCGGAAGAAAGTGAGTTAGTTACCTCAGCAGAAGACCTCCCCGTGAAATCTGTGTAGACAATCAAAGATTAGCGGCTAAGGTATCACTCCTGGAGGAGGAAGTCCAGACTCTTAAAAATTGATTCTGTAAGTTTGAAGACCACTCCAGGAGAAATAACTTGAGATTGAGAGGAGTTGCGGAAAAAATCCATGGTAGAGATATAAATGAATATGCCACTGTATTTTTTAATACACTAGTAAGCTCTGAGTGTCCTCAAGAAAAGAAAATTGTTAGGTTACACAGAATTCCCCTGCCTAAGAGTTTCGCAGGGGATAGAGATCAGGATGTTATAGTTAAATTACACTATTACTCATTTAAAGAGCTACTATTACAAGCTGGTAGAGAGATGAAACATTTTGATCCTCCTAATGAGAACTTGGAGATATTCCAAGATCTATCTAGTGAAACGTTAACTAAAAGGAGGGAATTCTTAAATATCATGAGATCTCTCAGAAGAGAAAAGATCCAATACAAATGGGGTCTCCCAGTAAAATTATTGGTAATCAAAGATGACCAAAGAGTGGTATTTAACTCAGCTTCTGAGGGTTCAAGATTTCTTGAACAATGGGCCTGCAGACAACGTCGGTAGCACCCAACTATGAGAATAAGATAACACTGCCTGAGTGGCCGAAAGTTTAAGTTTGTGGCTGAGGGGATCTAGGGGCTGGAGGAAACTGTTTAGGAAGTCCCTAAGATAATGTTATGGACTGTTTAAAAGAGTATAATATTATAGGGGAGGAGGTGGTTGGAAAAGCACAAAGGGAGTATATAGAGGGGATTATGAATCTTGGATGTTTAAACACGACTAGGGTCAATTGAATTCATTTGACAATAATTTGGTGCTGGCAGATGGTCCAGTATTATATCTCATGAGTTTAAAAAAAAAATGGCTTAAGCACCTTTCTCAGAGTTTTTGCACACAGGGTTAGGATAGGTAGATAAAGATTGGCTAAATTTAAATTTTGGTGCCATACAAACAGTTTGAAATAATTAAAGGTAGATAAATATAAGGGAGAGGTAGTATGGTATTGGATTATATGAGCAGCCAGCCAATAAGCGTATTGTGTTTTACTACAAGGGGAAGAGTGAGATAGCAAATTATCTCCAATTTTGTTTCTCCTAGAGGGGATGGTTCACTCCATTGGACTAACCAGAGTTTCTCCCATTTGGTTAGCCCATTACATCTATTATTACAGTATCCAATTTGATTCACTGTCTGGAGAAGTATTGTTTGTGTATTTACAAAATTCTGTGTGGAGGGAGGGTTAATGGGGGTGTATTGTTTGTAAAAGATGAGGAGATGACTTTGCTTGGCCAATGAAAGAATTGCACTTTGGGATTTTTTTTCGTTGACAAGGTGAGATGGCACCTAAGTAGAAAATATGGAGGAGAAGATAGCATAGGCGAGGGGTGGAATGTCAGTGACATTGAAATTACTTTTCCAAAATGCGAAGGGATTAAATGTTTCAGGTAAGAGGCACTCTGCATTGTATCACTTTGAAGAAGCTGCAGCAGACGTGGTCTGCTTGCAGGAAACCCACTAGGTGAAGGATAAAGAACCAAGTATAGGGAATAAGAACTTTGTCCTTCGATTTGATTCCTGTTTTAAGAAAAAAGCTAAGGGAGTGTCCACACTCTTTCACAATAGGAATGATATAATAACGGATATTGTGGAAAGAGATTTAGACGGCAGGTTTATAATGTGGATGGGCCAAATAAATTAGCAAAATTACACCATTGCTAACCTTTATGTACCTAATGCCAATCAGAATACTTTTTTAGCTAAAAAATTAAAAACCATCTTCAAGATTATAACAGGCAGGTTAATTATCTGTGGGGATCTAAATATGTGCCTATACCCACAATTGGACAGGAACTCTAGTGTAAATTCTGTTCCAGATAAGGATTCCTTGAGGAAAGCGAAGCGGTTTAATGAGATCTTGCTCAAATATAATATTTTTGATGCATGGAGGTTAGGTCATGCCGAAGAACGGGATTATACCTTTTTCTCGTGCCGACACAGGGCCTCATTCAATTAACGGCCATAAAATGGCCGCAATGCTGCGATTCCTTTCGGTCATCTTATCGCCCTGTGTAGCGCTACTGCTACCCTGCTATTCAAATGGACTGTGCCTCAAGGAGGTCGCACTTAAGGCCGTCCGCAAATCATGCAATCGGCCGCAAGTGTTTCCTGCGCACCCGTAAATCGTGTTTCAAGGCCGCAAAGTCGAAAAACTGTAAATGCAAATATAAATGCAAATGTAAATGATAGGCATCATAATGTCCCCCATTATGATGCCTATCATTTACAGAGCTTTACAGTGCTATCAAGATATCAAGATAGCCCTGTAAAGCTCTGTAAATAATAGGCATCATAATGGGGGACATGAGGATTAATAGCAACACCCTCTCAAGCTTGCACATCGCCCAAATCCAATATTTCATTTCCGTTTTTTTTTCCGTCCCAAGTCCCGCGGGCTCGTTCTTGTTAAAACCCCTACGGGTTCGGAGGTTGAGGGCCACAAACTCAAAGCATTGTAGAAGCCAATATATATTCAATCCAGCACTGGAAAGCACTGTAAATGATGGGGAACATAATGGGGGGCATGAGGATTAATAGCAAAACATTCTCAAGCTTGCACATCGCCAAATTATAATCTTTGATTTTAGGTTTAAAATCCATCCAAGTCCCACGGGCTTCAATGACCGAACCCATAGCTCGTTATTCAAGCTTGTGCGGGCTATTAATTCTAAGACCAAACATCACTTTCACTTTTAATAAAAGTACAGTATGGCTTTTCTATTTGCTTAATTAGTGCTACGATTTGTAAGTAAGCCCTTTACGAACTGTGGGTCTATTTTACCCATTTACGGACTTGACGGGGGCTAATTCCGCAGCCATTGCGGGTCTGATGTGCTCCAAGCCCATGGGACTCTGGACACGAAAATTGAACATGAATTACAATAAAAATTATTTTCAGATTTGAGTGTAGGGGAATATTGTGCTATGAATTCTAACACCTACAATCACTTTCACGTCTCATCAAAGTACAGGATGGCTTTTTTATGTGCTTAATTGGTGCTCTGATTTGTAAGTAAGAGCCTTGCAGGACCTTTTTGGTGTTAGTTAGCTGCGGCTCGGTTTTTGCTAATTACAGCCTTGACGGAAGGGTTCAAGTAGCATTTGAATAGCGACCTTGGCTTTCTTGCGGCCAAAACTCTTGTGGCTGCGTAAGATCAAAGGCTTTCCCTGCTGCGCGGGCGGCCACAAGGGATAACAGGGCGGCGGGCGCAAGCCTGCTGGAGCCCTCGGCCGCAAGGGAATAGAATTCGGAAGTAGTTTGCGACCGGTCCTTGCGGCCACGCATCTTCTACTGCCGTTAATTGAATGAGGCCCACAGTGTCTATGCTAGAACTGATTATTTTCTTGTAGATATAGATACTTGGGGGCTAGTAGATAAAGTAGAAATATGACCAATGTCCTGGTCGGACCATGGACATGTTAAATTAGAACTTTGACTACCTACCTAAATAAGAATCTTAATATAAATCCACATGTATTTCATTTGACTGAAGATAACATTAAAATTCAGAAAAAAATTGAAGAATTTTTCAGTTTAAATAAGGAGTCAATTTATTCTGATATAATGCTTTGGAACTCTCAAAAGGCGTTTTTTGAGAGGTCTTCTGAAGTCCAGAATGGTTAAGAAAACCAAGGAAAGAGGAAAGCCTCTGCATAAATTGTACCTAGATTTATATAAGCAAACTAGAGCAAAGAAAATCTTTCCAGATATGGGAATGATGGCAGAGATCAGAATTATACAGGCACAGATAGGAAAAATGTAGCAAGCCCAGTCTGATAGTAAAATATGGGAGTTTCAACAAAAAAACTATAACTTGAGAAACAAAGCAAATACTTTATTGGCAGATACCATTATAAGGAAAAACGATGATAAAAGGATAGAAAAAATGAAGGATTTCAAGGGCAAGTTGAAACGTAACCCAAGCGAAATAGGTACAATCCTAGCCGAGTATTACTGATCATTGTACAACTTAGAGAAAAACCCAGATTGGATTAAACCAATAATATATTGGAAATGGTTAAAAACCTAAATTTAAATACGATCTCAAAGGAACAGGGTAAGCTGTTGGATGAAGAGATCTCGGTCACTGAGATAGAAAAATGTGTTAAAGCATTGGAGTCTAATAAGGGGACCTGACTGTTTCCCAACCATTTACTATAAGTTATTTTTACCATCTCCAGGTGAATATATGGCAAAAGCCTTTAATGAAATCAAGGAGATGCTGGAAACAGCAATCATTTCAATTCCAAAGGAGGGGAAGGACTCAGCAATCTGTACAAACTATAGGCCGATATCTCTATTGAACATTGATATTAAAATGTATTCTAAGAATTTAGCTCTACGTTTAAACCCTCTACTACAGCAGCTCATAGACTCGGATCAGACAGGTTTTGTAAAAACCTGGCAGGGTCCAGATAATGTAAGAAAGCTCATAGATATATTAACACACACAAAGGTTAATAAAATTCCCATGGTCAATAGGGCTCGACGTGGAAAAGGCGCTTGACCGACTAAACTGGGACTTTATTAAAGTGGCGCTAGATGAAATGGGTTTTGGTAGGTTTGGGTCCAGGGCTATAATGGCTCTATATTCAAACCCCCTCAGCTTTTGTGAGGGGGCGAGACTTTAGATCAGTTCCTTTTGCACTTAAGAACGGGACCAGGCAGGGGTGCCCATTGTCCCCCTTGATTTGTTTTTATGTATTGAGGTACTAGCTCAACTGATAAGAAGCAATACAGATATTAAAGGGACAGAGTGTGGAGAGAACGAGATAAAACTAACTCTATTTGCAGGCGGCATTGCTGTTGTTCTATCTGATCCAGTCAACTCAATGAATCATCTTATGAGGAATCTGGATAGGTACGTTTTTTTTTATCATACTATAAGATCAATTCTACAAAATCAGAGGTACTATGGATGGACCTTAGTCAGTCAGTTAAAGATCAATTGAAAGAAGGGTATGCCCTTAGATGGGACCACAATCGCATTACTCATCTGGGGATTGATTTTACTCCTTGTTTAGTGTCTGTGATGAAGAACAATTTAGAGAAGATCTTTCTCCCTTTTTGTAGAAACCTCAAGACTTGGGCAGCCCGGAAATTGTCATGGATGGGTAGGATCGCGTGTGTGAAGATATTTATTCTACCTAAAATCACCTAAGTTTTAAAATCCATTCCTCTTTTTAGATCAAAAGGTATAATTAACAAATTTAAAAAAATGATTGACCGATTCTTTACTAGTGGGAGGAAAGCAAGATTGGGCAAAGATCTAGTTAAAAAGAAATATAGACATAGAGGGTTAGCCACTCCAAGCGTTTGGAAATATGCAGAGGCTATAAATCTTTATCACTTTATGAAATGGACAGAAAAGAGTTTGTCCAGATTGAAGAGGGCTTGTGCCCTGCAGTTAAATTAATCCACCTAATGTGGTAAGCATTTCAACGTAGGCAAACTATTATCCCTGGAGTGGCAAAGCAATGTGGGGTAAACTGGCAGAGAATCAACGCCAAGTTGGACCTGGCGCAGTTTCCCTCCCCGTTGACACCAATTGAGTTGCTGTATGAGCTAGACCCTAATGAAAATAGGGTGCAGTGGCACAAGTGGAACCTATCTATAATGGCAGATCTATATACAAAGGGAACGTTTATGATTTTTGAGGATTTAACACATTGCAATAAGATTCCGAAGTCTTTACGGTTACAGTATATTGTATTGAAGAAATTGGGTGCGAAATAGAGATACGGCCAGAGAGACGGTAGAAAACTCATCGTTTTTTAAATATTCTACTCAGAGGGTAAGAAGGAATTTTCTGTCTCTAACTGTTATAACATTATGGAAGAAGCCCGAGGGCTACATAAATCTAAAGCTATGAGAGGTTGGGAAATGAAACTTGCTATAAATAGGGATATCAAAGAGTGGTGCAAGGCTTGTTTGGTCACCAAAAGGAACACAATGAGCACTCCATATAGGGAAATTAAATTTAAAATAGTTCAGAAACGGTATATAGTGCCTGATTCGCTGTATGAATTTGATCCTATTGGCAATCAAGAAATATGCTGGAGAGGTTGCACTGAGAAAGGTTCCCAGAGCCATATGTAGTGGAAATGTGTGAAGATAAAGAATCCTCTGGGAAATGTGTGCAGATCACATCTCGAGGATAAGTAACAAAGATGTAAAACCTACTCCCAGGTTTTTTATTCCACATGTTTCCTAAGGAGTGGGAGGGGACTATAGTGAGCTTAGTGATGCATATCCTCCTTGCAGCTAAGTGGTGGATTGTACATACAGTAGATGGAAAAATGTACCTCTTTCTAGTTGGAATGAGGTCAGGGCCTTAATTGATCGCAATAGAGAAAAATGAACTGGATTATTTGGCACTTACCTCAGACATAAGGGGAAAAATCGATAAGAAATGGGCATTGTTGGACTTATATATGGCCAAAGATTCTTCAACTTTGGTTTAAGCAAAGAACCAACTATCATCTCCTCATCTACCTGTGAGTTTGTATGTGAATGGGTATGTGTGGGTTTCAGTGGTTTATATATGGATTATTGCTTGTTGAATATTTATGATGTATTATTTTTGTATAAGCTTTTGTAAAAAGAAAAAAAATATTAATTTGATTCTACGAGGAGGTAAGTAAGATCAAGGCAACTCAATGGATGTAGTATTTGTAGATTTTGCAAAGGCTTTAGGTACAGTGCCACATGGGAGACTATTGTGCAAACTAAGGGATACAGGAATTGTAGTAAATATAAGCACATGGATTGAAAGCTGGCTAAAAGACAAGAAGCAAAGGGTTGTAGTAAATGGAACATGCACAGATTGGACTAATGTGGTAAGTGGGGTTCTTCAGGCTTCAATATTAGGTCCTCTCCTTTTTAACATATTTATTAACGACTTAGAAGTAGGACTGGAAAGTATTGTCTCCATTTTTGCTGATGACACTAAGTTGTGCAAGGTATTTAAATCAGAAAATGATGTACTTTCCCTACAAAGGGATTTGCATACATTACAGCAGATGGGATTTAATACGAATAAACGTAAGGATATGCAACGGGGAAAGAGAAATAGCCATGCAATTTATAAACGCAGTGAAGCAAATCTAGGGGTATTGATATTGAAAGGGATTTGGGGGTGCTTGTGAACAACCACCTACTTAACAGTTCTCAATGCCAAGCAGCATCTGTAAAGGCAAGTAAAATATTAACATGTGTTAAGAAGGGTATAGAAGCAAGGGAAGCAAATATAATTCTGCCACTATACACATAGTACACTTTCAATTGGAATATGGAGTACAGTTTTGGGCACCACTTCATTTTAGAACTGGAAAAAGTACAGAGAAAGACAACAAAACTAATAAGGGAAATGGAGGGGCTAAGTTATGAAGAGACACTAAACAAATTAAACTTATTTTCTCTAGAAAAAAGGCGTCTAAGAAGAGATATGATTAACCTATAGGGTCAGTATAAAGATTTGTCAAGGGAGCTTATTGTGCCAAGAAATTTTCAACTGACAAGAATACATACTTTAAGGTTAGAAGTAAAAATATTCCACCTAAAAGAAAGAAAAGGTTTCTTCGCAGTAAGGGTGGTTAGTCTGTGGAATTCTCTACTAAAGGAGGTGGTAACAGTGGATTTGACAGATAACTTTAAAAAGGGACTGGATATATTTTTAATTAAAAAGGGCATTCGGGGTTATCCTGGATAATTAGAGAGAGAGTATTGATCTAGGGAGGAATCCAATCACCAGTATCTATGAGACAAATGGCAAAGTTTCACTTGGGTGTTTATCTGTTTGCCTTTCTCTTGACCAATGAACAATTAATCCACATATTGCAGATCAGAGGAGATCTTAAAAGGTTGAATTGGATGCAAAAAAAGTATTTTTTAGCGATGTCGCGAACATAAAATTTTCGGTTCGCAAACCGCGAACGCAAACCGCCGCAATAGTTCGCGAACCGGCGAACCGCCATAGACTTCAATGGGCAGACGGATTTTAAAACCCACAGCGACTCTTTCTGGCCACAATAGTGATGGGAAATTTGTTTCAAGGGGACTAACACCTGGACTGTGGCATGCCGGAGGGGGATACATGGCAAAACTCCCACGGAAAATTACATAGTTGATGAAGAGTCTGGTTTTAAGCCATAAAGGGCATAAATTACCTAACATTCCTAAATTGTTTGGAAAAACGTGCTTTATAACATCAGGTATGATGTTGTATCGATCAGGTAGTGTAAGGGTTAGGCCCGCTTCACAGTGACAGTACAAACTCCCCGTTTAACGCACCGCAAACAACCGCAAACAGTCCATTTGCACAACCGCAAACTCCCCATTTGCACAAGGTTGGATACCAAGCTAGCCATGTCCCGTTCCTTGTCCTCACTGATGTCATTGAAGGTCTCTTCCTCCATCCAGCCACCAAGGGTCCCCAAAAGGTGAAAACAAGCCCCCTGGGACGCCTGCTGTGTTTGGTCTTCCACCTCCTCAAAGCCACCTTCCTCCTCGTACTCCTCTTCTTCAGACTCCTCTCACTGCGTTGCCTCTCTCTGCATTATTATAAGGTGTGTTAAGTAGTACTACTCTTATCAGTTTAATACCTGTTACAGCACATATAAGGGGGGGGGGGGGGGGTGTAAGGCCTGGATTTTTAGAACCAGGAGATGGAAAAAGATGCTTTGTTGGTCGTATCACTTCAATTTTGGGGCATGGCACGTGCAGTCAAAAGTGCCACCAGATAGGAGTGGCGTTTTTGTAAGTACTACTCTTATCAGTTTAATACTTGTTACGTCACCTATCAGGGAGCGTGTATAAGGCCTGGATTTTTAGAACCAGGAGATGGAAAAAGATGCTTTGTTGGTCGTATCACTTCAATTTTGGGGCACGGCACGTGCAATCAAAGGTGCCACCAGATAGGAGTGGCGTGTTTGTAAGTACTACTCTTATCAGTTTAATACCTGTTACAGCACAAATCAGGGGGCGTGTATAAGGCCTGGATTTTTAGAACCAGGAGATGGAAAAAGATGCTTTGTTGGTCGTATCACTTCAATTTTGGGGCACGGCACGTGCAATCAAAGGTGCCACCAGATAGGAGTGGCGTGTTTGTAAGTACTACTCTTATCAATTTAATACCTGTTACAGCACAAATCAGGGGGCGTGTATAAGGCCTGGATTTTTAGAACCAGGAGATGGAAAAAGATGCTTTGTTGGTCGTATCACTTCAATTTTGGGGCACTTTGTGACATTAGCTTCTTACGCTCAAACATGTCCTTTACAGGCACCTGACTATGGGCAGATGAGCAGGAACTGCTCAAGGCGAGAGATGGAGTGGCGGATGGTTGAGAGGGGGCAAGGAGGACAGCAGTGGTTGATGTGGCTTATGATGGTGCACCAGGAGGAGGATGGCGGCTTTGAGTTTGTGTGCTGCTTGTACTCATGTGTTGGGCTGGAGTCACCCAAACATTAGGTCTCAACCTGTAGAGGATAAGGGAACCAGGCTACTCTAGACCTCATTCATCATTACAGGTTTTGACAGATCGGTACTATGCGTGCAAGCTACTGTGACAACAGATATGAGTGGCACTGTGCCCTTGCAGAAGTTGGCAGAGTAGACGCTGTAGGTCTGACACACACGCTTGCAGACAACTAACTGCTATGCAATCTATTACAGTAGAAACATTTTTTTTTGTTTTAAATGTACACTACTGTTACACCAGATATGAGTGGTGTATTAAGTAGTACTACTCCTATCAGTTTAATCCCTGTTATGTGCCTTTTTTGGGGGTTTGGTTGTTGAAGCCACAGTGCAGCACCAGAGGCCAGAAAAATTAGGCATGTACACATGCCTGAAAAATTAGGTATTGTTGACCTTGCAGCGAGCAGAGAAGAAGGTAGGCCTGATTCAACGCCCCATCCCTGCATATCCACACTCAGAGATTCAGGGGGCGACCCTTACAAGGCCTTGAGCCGAAGATATAAAGGGGGGCCATCCCAAATAAGCACACAAGCGGGGACAAAGGTAGTGAAGGGGACATAGAGGCCCATGGACTGACGGTCGCCATCTTGGCAGGAAAAGGGCCCAGCAATTAAGCCAAACTGACCCAGCACAGGCAGCTACTTGAGTCAAACGCTGTACAATTACACCTTAATAAAGCTGAAACATGCAGCAGCAGGGATTCTAAACGGCCACACGTGGACAAGGAGGCTAACAGCCCCCACAGTCTCTGCACCACTCTTTTTAACAGATAACCCAAGAGGCTAACCAGGGACCTTGCCCACATAAAAAACTGAATTTTATTGGAGGAATTATTAGTGTCTTTACCCCCCAAGGGAGGACATAATATACGGTATCTTTAGAATACCTGATGGCCAAACCTCCTTTAGCCCCAATGCTATCCAAGAAACATTTCAAAACTTCTATCAGACCATATATTCATCCCAATCCCGCTGCAGCGGATCTGACATAGAGTCCTTCCTACTACAGCAAGAAGTCCACAAAATACCTGTACCTCAATTGGACAGCTTGAACCTAGACATATCCCAAGAGGAAGTTAAATCTACAATCCAAGATCTTAAATTTGGCAAGTCGCCAGGGCCAGACGGTTTTACTCATCTGTACTATAAGAAATTTGAGCCCTTGCTTACCCCCGCACTTAACATCTTTGTTTAACGCTATACTAAATGGAGAACCTATGCCCCCTTAATTGAATCAGGCCGACCTCATAGTCTTTCCAAAAGAGGGTAGGGACCCTTTAGAGGTTAAAAATTATCGCCCCATACCCCTGATAAATGTGGATGTCAAGATCCTAGCTAAAATTATGGCCAAACGAATATCTAACTTTTTACTGGACTAAATACACAAGGACCAAACGGGGTTCATTCCTTTCAGAGAGGAAAGAGATAATGTTACGATGGTTCTGAACGCCCAGTTCTTGGCTCAACAGTACAACATCCCAGTTTGCCCTTTAGCCCTAGACATAGAGAAGGCTTTTTATACGGTGGAATGGCCATATATGTACAAAATGCTAGATAAGTTTGGATTTGAGGGACACTTTCTCAACCTGCTCAGAAGGTACTACGACTCACCAGTAGCTAACTTAAAGATACCAGGGAAATCCAAGTACAGAGAGGGACCAGGCAGGGATGCCCACTCTCCCCACTGCTCTTTGCTCTTGCCATTGAACCCCTAGCGCAGGCAATCAGAACCAACCATGCCATCCAGGGGTTTGAAGTAGGACACCATCAGTTTAAGTGTTCACTTTTCGCGGACGATATGCTTTGCACCCTGACCAAGCCCCTTCTCTCTATACCAGCACTCATGTCCACTATAAAAGACTTCAGCAAAATCTCGGGCCTCCAATCCTTGCAAAAGGATATTTCTCTTTCAATGGAATCCTGCTTACTGGGGATACACATAAAAAACTTATCTCAATCCTAGAACAAGCTATTCCAATTAATGGCTTTAGCATTCAAAATACACATAGCTACCCGGGCCCGTATGGATTTGCAAATCTCTAATACCAAACTTTTATAGACTTGTTATTACCCCACTTAGCCACACTTTTCAATCAAATTTTAGAAGGCTCTCCCATGCCACAAGAACTAAACCATGCAAATATGATATGTTTCCCGAAAGAACGACGAGACCCATTAGAACTTAAAAATTACTGCCCCATATCACTCCTAAATGGGGATATAAAAATGTTGTCCAAATTAATGGCAAACAGGATTTTGCGATTTCTCCCCTCCATAATCCATAAAGACCAAACAGGGTTTATCCCCCATAGACAAACGGGGGACAATATCAGACAGACACAAAATGTAATCTCATGGTCATCCCAACATCAAATACCCACATGCCTTTTGGCGTTAGATATAGAAAAGGCATTTGATACGTTGGAATGGCCTTATTTAAAAGCAGTATTACAGAAATTTGGGTTTGCAGGCAAATTTATGAACTTGATAGATACATACTACAAATCCCCGTCAGCCAGATTAAAACTCCCGGGAGATCGCTTACAACACATAAAGATTCAAAGGGGAAAAAACAAATTTTTAGATTTATTTGGAATCATAAAGCCCTGAGGATCTCAAAAAATAATATGTATAGACCAAAAGGGAAAGGGGGCCTATCGTGCCCGAATCTCAAACTGTATTACAAGGCAGCGCAGCTGGCTTTCATTCCTCTGGTGCATTCTCCAAAACACATCAGCCGCTCTGGGTATTTATGGAAAATGTAAGCATGTCACCTTATACATGGGATACAGTAATATGGATTCCAGGCCTGTATACTTTTTTGAGAAACTTGAAAAACCCGTTGATTAAGCACTCATTAAAAATATGGACGGAGATGAACTGGACACAAAAACTGGACACTCAGGTATCAGATCTTACCCCTATCGTACCCAATTCCCACTTTAAGATACATCTTCCGGAAAGCTCTCTCAGTTGGTGGAAGTCTCAGAACCTACTAAGGGTTGGTCCATGGTGGCATGACGACAAAATAATGACCTTTGAGCGGGTGAGAGATAGATACAATTTACCCCTGGCTAAACACTATAATTTTTGCAGGATACATCATTTTATATATACGATAAGTGGTAGGGGAACTCCCCAAAGAAACACCTGGCTATTTAAAAAATGTAGGGATTCCCCCTTTCAGCCTGGTATTATTAGCCTCATGTATGAACTATTTAATGAAAACTCATGGGCAAACAAACCAGACTATACCAAAGCCTGGGAGAGGGATTTGGGCACCGAGTTGGCAGACAGCACATGGGATAAAAGTTGGCAAGGCTTAAGTAGGGGATCTTTAAATTATAGTCTGCTTAAGACTTCAATAAAGGTCCTACACAGGACATATATTACTCCTTTTAAGCTAAATAAATGGGATCCAAAACGGAGCAGATCATGTTTTAGGAACAGTGATAATGAGGCTACATTTATTCATGTCTGGTGGGAGTGTTCGGCAGTCATAAGACTATGGGAAGAAACATGCTTACTAGCTTCTAAAATGTTTAAGATTCAGATTTCTGCTAATATAGAAAACTGCATGCTGGGTGTTCCGCATGTCTGTCTCTGGCCCGCTCAAAGTAGGCTATTAAAGTTCATCATGTTGGCCACAAAGAACCATATAGCCAGACAATGGAAATCGGATACCCTACACTTTCAGGTGGTTAAAAATAAATTAAACTTTATCCTTATAAATGAACACCTTACCCATTTAGTAGACAACTCCATGGATACATTTTGAGATATATGGTCTCCGTGGCTGCAATTAAGGGATAGCATATCATCTGGAGACAATTAAAGAAATTTAGGTCCGGAATAGGGGCTCCCCTAAATGGGAGAGGATATTCTCAAGAGAACGGGATGGATGGAGGTGTGTGTGGATCCTTAGAGGGGCGGAGGACGGAGGTAAGTGCTATATTTTACATCATATTTATGTAAAAAAGGAGGATGTTTGTGGATGTTTCCCTTTCCGAACATGTTAAATGTTAAAACTATTTTTTTTCCCCCACCAATTATAGTCGGATTCAAGACTTAAAGGACATCTACTTAAAACAAACTGAATTAAACCTATATTAATAACTGAAAAGTAAAAAAATATATATATTTTTAGGCTACAGGTACAACCAAATCCAGATAACACACTAGCCCTGGATATGGTATAAGCTCCAAGATTATGGAATGGAAAGGGGTAAACTGAGTATTAATAAAGATAAGGTAACTCAGTGATGTATTAACATGTATGGATGTATATGTAACATGGAAATGGTTGTTTGAATATGATATATTACCTGACCGAATAAAATATTTTTTGAAAGAAAAAATACACATAGCTAGTAATTGGAAAACCCCAAATTAAAACTTTCAGGAATTAAAAAAAAAATCAACTATTTACTGCTCAACGAGAGATTTAACCATGTAGTCTTGGATAGAATCACCCAGTTCCAGACAATTTGGAATCCCTGGATAACATCCCCATTTAGTGCCCCCCTAATATAATAAAACATTTGTTAATGGTTGAAGCGACTCATGGGGAAGGACCGGAGTAAGGGGGGGCCCTGGAGGAGACCCTTCAGAAGCAACCGGCGGCAAAATCATCCGAGGAAAGGAGAGGTCGCCTACTGAAACCTGCCCTAGGGTAACCCAAGGGCGATTGAGCAGATTAGATATTTTAAATAATAAGCTACTGCTGGAGTGATGATAGATAATAGGACTTTGGTGTTAACTGCTGATATACTCTTTACTATTGTCTGTTTTACCATGTCTTAGGTTTTTCTTAAAAATTGCAATCACAGTAAAAAAAAAGAAAATGTATTAACCAAAAAAGTAAAAATAAGAAGGCCTAGCCAGCTAATTTTAACAAAATGTCTTCATTGTAAATATGTACTTTTGCACAACTGACATAAAAATTTAAATAAAAAAATTAGGTATTGTTGCAGCCAGAAAAATTGACCTTTGTTCCCCAGGCAGAAAGTGCCATAAAACATTGCGTCTTCTTGAACCCTAGTTGGTGGCGGATAAGTCACGCAAGTCATTCGGCATTCACAGATAACATACAGCATGGACCATTTTTAGCCGAAGGCAGCGCATCTCATCAGGCCTTTTTCAGTCAAATGTATTGTCCAGTGTCAGTCCCTTCTGGATCCATCCCTCATTCATCTTTATAAAGGTGAGGCAATCTAGACTTTTTTGCCCTAGGCGACTTCTCTTCTCGGTGACAAAACCTCCTGCTGCACTGAAGGTCCTTTCTGACAGGACACTTGAAGCGGGGCAAGACAGAAGTTCTATGGCAAATTGGTATAGCTCAGGCCACAGGGCAAGCGTGCACACCCAGTAGTCAAGGGGTTCATCGCTCCTCAGAGTGTCGATATCTGCAGTTAATGCGAGGTAGTCTGCTACCTGTCGGTCAAGTCGTTCTCTGAGGGTGGATCCCGAAGGGCTGATGCAATGCGTAGGACTGAAAAAGGTCTGCATGTCCTCCATCAACAACACGTCTTTTAAACGTCCTGTCCTTGCCGGCGTGGTCGTGGGAGGTGGATTACTTTCACCTCTTCCCCTGTTATATTGCCCTTGTGCTGTGACATCACCCTTATATGCTGTGTAAAGCATACTTGTTAATTTGTTTTGGACCTGCTGCATCCTTTCTGACTTGCGGTAATTTGGTAACATTTCAAGTACTTTCTGCTTATACCGGGGGTCTAGTAGCGTGAACACCCAGTACAGGTCGTTCCCCTTCAGCCTTTTTATATGACGGTCCTGCGACAGGCACGACAGTATGAAAGACCCCATTTGCACAAGGTTGGATGCCGAGCTACCCATGTCCCGTTCCTCGTCCTCAGTGATCTCGCTGAAGATATGTTCTACCCCCCAGCCACGTACAACACCACGAGAACCAGATAGGTGACAACGAGCACCCTGGGATGCCTCTTGTGATTGTTCTTCCTCCTCCCCCTCAAAGCCACATTCCTCCTCTGACTCCTCTTCCTCACAATCCTCTTCCAGCGTTGCCGCAGGTCCAGCAAGCGATGCTGATAAGGCTGTTTCTGGTGGTGATGGTGACCACAACTCTTCCTCTTCCTCGTCACGCTCATCTACGGCCTGATCCAGCACTCTTCCCAGGGCATGCTCCAGGAAGAAAACAAATGGTATGATGTCGCTGATGGTGCGACTGCCAAGGTTTGTCAACTCCTCAAAAGGACGCATGAGCCTACAGGCATTGCGCATGAGCGTCCAGTAACGTGGCAAAAAAATCCCCAGCCCTGCAGAGGCTGTCCTTGCCTGTTGGAGCAGGGCGGTCGAACATTGTTGAATTCCAACATGTGAGGATGTCACAAATCAAGCGCCTCACTGGCATGTTGTTTCGCCGCTGGATATCTGAAAAGTGCGCCATGGCCATGTAGGAATGCCTGAAATGGCCACACACCTTTCTGGCCTGCTTCAGGACGTCCTGTAAGCCTGGATACTTATGGACAAAGCGTTGTACAATCAGATTACACACACTTGCCATGCACGGCACATGTGTCAACTTGCCCAAATTCAATGTCGCCAACAAATTTCTTCCGTTGTCACAAACCACTTTGCCGATCTCCAGTTGGTGCGGAGTCATCCACTGATCCACCTGCGCTTTCAGGGCGGACAGGAGTGATGGTCCGGTGTGACTCTCTGCTTTCAGGGAAGTCAACCCCAAGACGGCGTGACACTGCCGTATCCGGGATGTGAAATAGTATCTGGGGAGCTGGGGGGGTGCCGTTGATGTGGAGCAAGACACAGCAGAAGAGGACTCAACTGAGGAAGTTATGGAAGAGGATGGAGTAGGAGGAGTAGAGGAGGTGGCAGCAGGCCTGCCTGCAAGTCGTGGCGGTGTCACCAACACCTCTACAGAGCCACTCATACCATGATTGGCAGACGTCATCAGGTTTGCCCAATGCGTAGTGTCAGTGGTCAGATGGACCCTTGCCCCAACACTGTGTGCCAGAGATGCCATTACTTCCTTTTGCACAATCGAGTACAGGTTGGGGATTGCCTTTTGGGCAAAGAAATCTCGTCCGGGTACCTTCCACTGCGGTGTCCCAATCGCTACAAATTTTTGGTAAAAGCTGGCGGGCTAAGAGTTCAGGCAAGCCAGCTGTCAGACGCCGGGCAAGGGGGTGACTTTGTGGCATTGACTTCTTACGCTCAAACATGCCCTTGACAGACACCTGACTGTGGGGAGATGAGCAGGAACAGCAAGAGGCGAGAGACGGAGTGGCGGATAGTTGAGAGGGGGTAAGGAGGACAGCAGTGGTTGACGTGGATGAAGATGCTGGACCAGGAGGAGGATGGCGGCTTTGAGTTTGTGTGCTGCTTGTACTCATGTGTTGATCCCATTGGCGTTTGTGATGTGACATCATGTGCCTTCGCAAAGCAGTTGTACCTAGGTGGGTGTTGGACTTCCCACGACTCAGTTTCTTTTCGCACAGGTTGCAAATGGCATCGCTGTTGTCAGAGGCAGACGCACAAAAAAAATGCCACACTGCTGAGCTCGGTGGGGATGGCATTCTGGTGGTGGCAACAGCATGCGTTGATTAGCGTGCTGTCTGACTGTGCCACTAGCTCGTTGCGATTACCTCCCTCTGCTTCCAACTCGTCTCCTCCTCCTCTCTGTCTCCCCATCTGAACTTTCCCCTTGTTCTTCTTCTCTTCTAGCGGGCACCCACGTGACATCCACGGACGCATCGTCATCATCATCACCCGCCTCACTTGCATATGACAACTGAACAAAGGAAGCAGCAGTGGGTACATCATCATAATCCCATCGTACGTACATGTGTGTAATGCTGCCTGACTGAGACATATCCCTGTTATCTTCATCCTCTGGCAATAATGGTTACGCATCACTCATTTCTTCAAACTGATGTGTAAATAACTCTTCTGACTGATCAATTGAATTGGCTGTCGTGCTAGTGTTGGTGGTGGCAGCAGGCGGGTGAGTGGTAACTTGAGAGGTGCCCGAAGCTAAGCTGGAGGAGGATGGTGCGTCAATGTTCCAAGCGGAAGCTGTAGAAGATTGGGTGTCCTGTGTTAGCCAGCCAACTACGTCCTCTGAACTTTTCAAGTTCAGGGTAACTGGCCTCTGAACACTGGGCATTATTGTAGGGCCAAAGGGAATCACGACGGCCTCTGCGGGGTGTCTTGCCTCTGCCTGTAATTTTTTTTTAAATGTAGACTGCTGGTACCCCAACTACATTGGATTGGTTGAACTTGGCACAGTGTATTTTAAAATTATGAGAAACATGTTCTGTAAACTAAATAAAAAACATTTTAGGAGGTTAAGACAAAAAGAAACTGGATGTGGGGATAACCAGCAGAGCACACCATCTACAGCCCACTGGGAGACAAACTCATCCATTCCCCCAGTGGACAAAGCCAGGTGGTACTCTGCCCGGATACGGGAGCGCACCAGCACCCGGAACATGGCCTCAGGTGACAAGGGAACCCCCCCTATCAAACACTGCTTCCTGGACTTATATATAGCCAATTTGGCTAATGCCAGGAGCAGGTTGACGAGGAGGTCCCTGGCCTTATTCCCCCGGACCCTGGGCGCACAAAAATAAAAATGTGAGGGGAGAAATGCAGCCAGAACTGCAGGAGGAGGCCCCTCAAGAGTGACAAGAGGGGCTGCAGTCTGGCGCAACTAAAATAAATATGATACACGGACTCTCCCTTGCCACAGAATGGACAAGTGGAGGGAGAGTCCGTGAATTTAGCTAAGTACTCTCCCGTGCTCAGTGCACCATGGAGCACTCTCCAACTCAAGTCCCCGGTGGGTCGTGGAACTAAATCAGAATAAAGTTCCCTCCACCGGGGCCTCTTGCCCTCGTCAGCTGGTAGGACCCGCCTCCAGATGGTATCGGGACGGGTCACGAGGGCAAGGAAGTGCACTGTATGGAGCACGAGAGAATATAAGCTCTTCCTCGGCATGCCGCGAAAGCATGCCGAGGGTATGTCCCTCAACTTTGAGAGGTTGGGGACAGGAGGAGCCTGAGGGGAAACACGGGGCTTGTGTCCAATGCAAACAGCCGGAGCAGGGGTGTTGAAAGGTGCATGTGGCACTCCGGCCTGCAAAGCCCCGCGAAGGAAGGTGCGCGAGTCGGGGGAGATGGCATCCCTAATCTCCTGGAGCAAGCGCCCTGAGACTTTGGGCGTTACATATCCCAAACGGAGCGCAAGCTCCTGGGGTGACACCCAATCAGAACGCCCGTATTCTAGGAGATCCCCGACTCGGGTCATCCGTGCATGACTAAGGCAGCGGATGATACAGGGGGACTGTAACATTGGAGCCCCCACTGCTGGATTAAATAGCAGGGGCTCCGTGAATATTTCATCCCCCAAAGGCACGCCCTGCCTGATCACGGAGACCATGCTCCAGGCCTTGAGGGTTTCCTGGTAGTAAGCCGGCAACACAGAGAGGTCTCTCCCAAACCCCTCGGGCCTGATCAGAAATAATTGCCGGTCATACCCTAGGTTGCGCAACTGGCGATAAAAGCTGGATGCCAGTGCGCACCACTGCGGAGAGGGATCTGCATATAGGTATCTCTGCAGGTACTGAAGGCGGAAGGTGGACAACTGGGAGCACACACAAACTACTCCCTGTCCACCCTCCACCAAAGGCAGACTTGCCACCCCTGCAGAGACCCAATGCCTTCCCATCCAGAGGAAATCTAACAAATTCCTCTGGATATTGGTGACAAACTCGGGGGTCGGACTCAGACAAATCAGCCGGTGCCAGATCTGAGAAGCCACCAGCTGATTCACCACTAGAGTCCGCCCCCTAAGGGAAAGCATTTTTGCTAGACCCCTCCATCGTCCCAGACGAGAGAGGACACTGCCCTCTAACTCCCTCCAGTTGTCTGGGACGGAAGCGTCCGCAGCGGACAGGTAGACCCCCAGATATTTAATGACATCTGCCTCCCACGGGATGTCACGAAACGTGGGAGGCAAAGAGTCTACCTGTAAATTACCCTCTAAAAGGCCTGTGCATTTGGACCAGTTGATCTGAGCGGAGGAGGCAGCTGAATATACCTCCTGGCACTGTTTTGCAAGCTCAAGATCAACTGGATCCTGGGCCACGAGGAGCACATCGTCAGCATAAGCTGAAAGGACAATCCGCATGTCTGGATCTTTTAGCACCAGCCCTTTGAGCCTTTTCCTCAGTAGGCAGAGGAAAGGCTCAATGGCCAGTGCATATAACTGTCCAGACAAGGGACATCCTTGACGCACCCCTCGTCCAAATACCAAAAGTGCTGTTAGGGACCAATTGATTTTAAGTAAACACTCTGCAGAGGCGTACAGCGTTCATATAAAGCCCACAAACTGTGGGCCAAAGCCGTACGCTTGCAGAGTGGCTATGAGGTAACCATGGTCCTCCCTGTCAAACGCCTTCTCTTGATCTAAAGAGAGAAAGGCGAGTGACAGACCAGTCCTGCGAGAATAATGCAATAGATCCCGGACCAGAAAGATACTATCAAAGATAGTCCGGCCCGGGATCGCATAGGACTGGTCAGGGTGAACCAATTCTGCCAGCACAGACCCAAGTCTAAGCGAGATGGCTTTAGCTACAATCTTGTAGTCTGTGCTGAGCAGAGAGACCGGTCGCCAGTTCTTAATAAGCCGGAGATCCCCCTTTTTGGGCAGCAGGGCAAGTACTGCCCTGCGACAAGACAGGGGCATCTCCCCGGTCTCCAGGGCTTCCCCAAGGACCAGATGGAAATCAGGTCCCAGAGTCTCCCAGAAAAATTGGAAAAACTCTACAGTCAGTCCGTCCAGTCCTGGAGACTTCTCACAGGACATGGCACGGAGGGCTTCAGAGAGCTCTTGAAAAGATAGTGGTATATCAAGCCGCTCTCTTACACCCTCACTGACTGTGGGGAGCCCCTCCCATAACACCCTGCAGGAGTCTGGAGAAATGGGATCCGGAGAGTAAAGATCTTTATAAAAGTTCCGGGCTCTATCCCGGATACTCTCCGGATCTGTAAGGGGGTCACCGTCTTCATCTAGAAGACAGGTGATGTGCCTACTGTTACCCCCCTTTTTCTCCAGTGAGTAGAAGAGGCGCGAGCCGCGGTCTAGATCTTTGAGAAAACCTAAGCGGCTGCGCACGTATGCCCCCTTGGCCTGGTGTCGTTCCAGGTCACAGAGGACACCCTTCCTCTCTACATACTCGCTCTGCAGGGATTGGTCCCTACAAGTGAACAGCCTCTGCTCCAGATGGAGTACCTCCCCCCGGAGTGACTCTAACCCAGCTTCGCGCTGCCCACTCGCACCCTTGGTATATTCCTGACACAGAAGTCGCAAATGAACCTTGCCCACGTCCCACCACAGTTTTAACGTGGCAAAGTCCCCCTTGCAA
Organism: Discoglossus pictus; assembly: GCA_027410445.1. Classification (NCBI taxonomy): domain Eukaryota; kingdom Metazoa; phylum Chordata; class Amphibia; order Anura; family Alytidae; genus Discoglossus; species Discoglossus pictus. Next base: position 83,168,528 of record CM050169.1, read on the forward strand.
CCCCTCCAGTCCGTCCAAAACTCCCGGATCAATGTCATGAGCCCCTGGTCCTTCAACAAAGCATTGTTGAAGTGCCAATAGGCGGCTCGTGGCGCTGTTGGCGTTAGCGCCACCGTCACAGACACACAGTTGTGGTCTGTGAACGGAGCCAGCCTAATGGCACAAGAACCGACTCGTGACATATAGTGACTAGATATATATAGTCTGTCGATCCGGGAGTGGGACACCAGACCGGCTCTCACCCTGACGTAGGTGAAACCGTCTGATGCCCCTGGGTTCTGCTCTCGCCAGATGTCCTCCAGGGAGAAGCGGGCGATGATCTCCAGCAGCGCTGACGCAGAAGGCGGGTACGGCTCTGGACTATTCCGGTCCAGAGCGTCGAGGGTGCAATTGAAATCACCCCCGAGTACCAAACACTCATCTGCATCAACCGTCTGGGACAGTCTGGCGAGGAACCTCGCTCTCTCGGGCCCTCCAGCAGGGGCATATATATTAACTAGGTTAATAATGCTACCCTGCTCTCGGACCCGGAGGTGGATTAGACGGCCTGGGATAACAGCTTTCACAAGCAGCAGCTCTGGCTGAAAAGACTCTGAGAACAGGGTCACCACTCCACATGACGCCGATGTGAAGTGGCTGAAGAAGACCCTGCCTCTCCATTCCAGTTGCCACGAGGCCTCAGCCTCTGGAGTGGTGTGAGTTTCCTGCAGGAAGCTCACAGAGTACCCTCCCTGATATAAATAGGAGAGTACCTGAAACCTGCGGAAACTGTCTTGACAGCCATTGGTATTTAGCGTGCTGATGTGCAAAGCCATTACTGCGTGTCAGGAATTGTGCGTTCCTCAGACCCTTGAGACTGCTGATAGGACACGCACATTTTATAGAATTTCCGGACGCGGAGATGCTCCGCAGTCCTAGAATTCTTGGCCCTAGTGCTGACCACTAGATATTGCTGGAGAGAGTGGAGAATAAACGACATATTCTTCCACCTCTCCAAGGCCAGCCGCACCTTCCTTTTCTTTTGTCCATGAAGGGTGCTCTCAAGGAATAGATCTATTTCCTTGACAGGGATAACCCACCCAGAATCTGATGTTCCTTCTAGTGGGTCACCCCTGGGCTCCTCTTGGCTGAGGGCTTTTACTCCATCCTCCCCGGCTGGAGTCAGTTTCCTCAGCTTTATTCTCAGGGACCCCCTCTTAGATGATACAGAAGGAGTCCCTTTAGCACCCTTCAAGGTAAATAATGGACCCTTGGATTGCTGCTGCACCCCTGTAGCTTCAGGAGTGCATTCAGGGGTAGCTGGCTGGACAGCAGTGGCTGGCATGGCTTCCTTAATGGAAGCCTTGGAGGCTTTATATGCCTCCTCTGCCAGTTCCACCGCTGCTTGCTCAGCTTGGATGGCACCGATGTTAGGGTCAGTGGACGGCTGAGGAGGGTAGACAGGCTCTCCCATGATGTTAACAGGAAAACCTGTTTTATCACCCTCCCCCATTTCCACTTCCCCTTGTGCCACATCCCCCCTGACAGACAAATCCATGGGGTCCTGAATGGGGGTCATGCCTATATTCCCCCCTCCAGTAGTGACTCGGCCTGGGGCTCTAACAAAGCCCGAGGTACGTCACTAGAGAGTGACACTGGAGGAGGAGACTGACTGGTGCCCTTGAAGCTCAGCACCTCAGGGACACTGACTACCCATTCAGCAGGGGCTTTGTTGGGACCCCCCTCAAAGGCCAGAGGCAGAACCTGATCTTTCTTGTCTACCCCTGCCTCACTTGGGAGACCCTCTTGCCCCTGCTTTTCCTCCAGACCCTTTTCCACATTAACCCCTATAGGGTCTGGAGAGAGAGATGTGTGGTCTGGCACCGGCTGGCTGAGCTTAATAACCGGGCCAGACAATGTCACCGGATGAGGAGGAGATGTTTTGTTCCTCTTCTTGCTTTTAGAGGGAGGTGCTCCACTATAGAGCACTTCCCACTTATCAGCAACCTCCCTGTTGGTTTTATGCTTCCTCTTCCTGGGGACGTCACTCCTGGAAGAGGAGCTGCCACTAGCTGCCTCCCCTGCAGAGGGCTTATTATCCCTCTGCTTACACTGTGCCCCCACACTAACTGATGTAATTATGATGGGGGCAGATTGGGACTTGGGAGATTCAGCTGTGACACTGGGAGGACCGGTGACATTCTTCCCCTTTTCCCCCGTGTCTGCAGTCTTGCTGGAGACCACAGACACAGATGGCTTTTTTGTGGAAGAAGGGGGTTTGGAGGCCGTGGTGGTGGCTTGAGGAACGGCCTCCTTGCCTGAGCTCTGTGGGGGGGCTATGACCCTTGAGGTCCCCGCTTTTATGGGCTCAGCGGGGATGGGTGCCGTACTGACGGAGGTGCCATTTGCTGGGGCTGGGGCATGATGCTTTACATTAGGACAATTCCTACGTGTATGCCCCAACCCCTTGCAATGATAGCACTGCACCTCCGTAGTGCTGTAAAAAATCCTGTACAGCACCCCCTCAAATGGAACCCCAAAAGACCCCTCTATGTTTTCTGCGCCCTGAGGCAGGCACATTTGTACCTGCCTCTTGAAAGAGAGCACATGACGAAGTGCTCTCTCTCTGCACCCCAGGGGAATTTTAATAAATGGTGTTTTTACTTCCCCTAGGGTTAGCAGGTGGGGGCGCAGGAGGGAGTCTGGTAGGAAGGGGGGCACATTAGAGAGTATTACTTTTGTGCCCAACCCTTCCAGGGGTTCTATTGGGACATATAATCCCCCCACTGTGATGCCTCTCTGTACAAGAATGTGAGAAGCAGCCAGCGTACGGGTAAAGAAAACTGCTTTCCCGTACATTTTGCTGGCTGCTACTATAACAGAGGGGCTGATGACGTTAGCTGCAGCACGCAGATAGATATCAATGCTGTAGACCCCAGACATCTGACATTTAACCCCATGCTTCCTAGTGATCTGCCCCTCAGCCCCAGCGGTGGTATTACTGGGGCCAGCAGAAACCACCTGTGACCAGGTATTAGCCACAGGGGTAGGTCTGCTGGCAGAACCACCAGGAGCTGGGGCTGCCTTATCTGCCTGGGGCCTATGCTGTGCAGTGCTGCAGCTAGGATTTTCAGGGGCCATTATTCCCCCTTTTGACCCCTGAGGCTTCTTAGTGGTCTTATCCCTCATGTTTAGACCCTTTTTTTTTTTAGTTTATTTGTTTTATTTATTTTTATTTTGTGTTTTATGATTTTTTACTGTTTGCTTTTTTTTTTTTTTTTATATAAAAGTGGGAAAAAGAAACAAAAAGACAAAACTAAGGGAGACAAAACTAAGGGAGAGAGAGAGGTGATGCTTGGCAGTGGAAGGGTTAATGGCCTGTTGCAAGTTGTCTAATTGCAAAAACACAGAGAACACAGAGGCCTTTTAACCCCTCTGTGTCTCTGTGTCAGATGTTAAAAAAAAAAAAAAAAAAAAACCTTTTCAACAAAAATTCTAATTGTTCCCCCCCCACTGCCTAGAAAGATGTTACTTGTTTTCTCTCCCCCAAAACATAAAACCCAACACCAAACAAACAAAACTTCAATAAAACCTAATAAACTTTTTAAAAGAAAAAAAGTCAAAGTAACAAAGCTCCAGGAGTGAAGGTGTAGTGCTAAGGGAGGGGTGTGGCAAAGTATCCAGGAGACAGCTCACTCTCCTGGGATAGAGGGCTGAGCCTGGCTCCCAGAAAACTAAAACTTAAATTAAACTAAGAAAAATACCACAAAAACTCCCAAAAATGAACAACACCGTGCACAAAGTGCTTATAAACAGAAAGGTGTTAAAGACCCTAAAAAGGACTAAGACCCTAAAAAGCCTTTTGTTTAGAGCTCAAGCATGCACACAACATGCTCTCTGAGAACTTGGCACAGTGTATTTTAAAATTATGAGAAAACATTTTCTGTAAACTAAATAAAAATCATATTAGGAGGTTGAAAGAAAAAGAAACCGGATGGGGGGATACCGAGCAGAGCACACCATCTACAGCCCACTGGGAGACAAACTCATCCATTCCCCCCGTAGACAAAGCCAGGTGGTATTCTGCCCGGATACGGGAGCGCACCAGCACCCGGAACATGGCCTCAGGTGACAAGGGAACCCCCCCTATCAAACACTGCTTCCTGGACTTATATATAGCCAACTTGGCTAATGCCAGGAGCAGGTTGACGAGGAGGTCCCTGGCCTTATTGCCCCGGGACACTGGGCGCCCAAAAATAAAAATGTGAGGGGAGAAATGCAGCCAGAACTGCAGGAGGAGGCCCCTCAAGAGTGACAAGAGGGGCTGCAGTCTGGCGCAACTAAAATAAACATGATACACGGACTCTCCCTTGCCACAGAATGGACAAGTGGAGGGAGAGTCCGTGAATTTAGCTAAGTACTCTCCCGTGCTCAGTGCACCATGGAGCACTCTCCAACTCAAGTCCCCGGTGGGTCGTGGAACTAAATCAGAATAAAGTTCCCTCCACCGGGGCCTCTTGCCCTCGTCAGCTGGTAGGACCCGCCTCCAGATGGTATCGGGACGGGTCACGAGGGCAAGGAAGTGCACTGTATGGAGCACGAGAGAATATAAGCTCTTCCTCGGCATGCCGCGAAAGCATGCCGAGGGTATGTCCCTCAACCTCGAGAGGTTGGGGACAGGAGGAGCCTGAGGGGAAACACGGGGCTTGTGTCCAATGCAAACAGCCGGAGAAGGGGTGTTGAAAGGTGCATGTGGCACTCCGGCCTGCAAAGCCCCGCGAAGGAAGGTGCGCGAGTCGGGGGAGATGGCATCTCTAATCTCCTGGAGCAAGCGCCCTGAGACTTTGGGCGTCACATATCCCAAACGGAGCGCAAGCTCCTGGGGTGACACCCAATCAGAACGCCCGTATTCCAGGAGATCCCCGACTCGGGTCATCCGTGCATGACTAACGCGGCGGATGATAATGGGGGACTGTAACATTGGAGCCCCCACTGCTGCATTAAATAGCAGGGGCTCTGTGAATATTTCATCCCCCAAAGGCACGCCCTGCCTGGTCACGGAGACCATGCTCCAGGCCTTGAGGGTTTCCTGGTAGTATGCCGGCAAAACCGAGAGGTCTCTCCCAAACCCCTCGGGCCTGATCAGAAATAATTGCCGGTCATACCCCAGGTTGCGCAACTGGCGATAAAAGCTGGATGCCAGTGCGCACCACTGCGGAGAGGGATCTGCATATAGGTATCTCTGCAGGTACTGAAGGCGGAAGGTGGACAACTGGGAGCACACACAAACTACTCCCTGTCCACCCTCCACCAAAGGCAGACTTGCCACCCCTGCAGAGACCCAATGCCTTCCCATCCAGAGGAAATCTAACAAATTCCTCTGGATATTGGTGACAAACTCGGGGGTCGGACTCAGACAAATCAGCCGGTGCCAGATCTGAGAAGCCACCAGCTGATTCACCACTAGAGTCCGCCCCCTAAGGGAAAGCATTTTTGCTAGACCCCTCCATCGTCCCAGACGAGAGAGGACACTGCCCTCTAACTCCCTCCAGTTGTCTGGGACGGAAGCGTCCGCAGCGGACAGGTAGACCCCCAGATATTTAATGACATCTGCCTCCCACGTGATGTCACGAAACGTGGGAGGCAAAGAGTCCACCTGTAAATTACCCTCTAAAAGGCCTGTGCATTTGGACCAGTTGATCTGAGCGGAGGAGGCAGCTGAATATACCTCCTGGCACTGTTTTGCAAGCTCAAGATCAACTGGATCCTGGGCCACGAGGAGCACATCGTCAGCATAAGCTGAAAGGACAATCCGCATGTCTGGATCTTTTAGCACCAGCCCTGTGAGCCTTTTCCTCAGTAGGCAGAGGAAAGGCTCAATGGCCAGTGCATATAACTGTCCAGACAAGGGACATCCTTGACGCACCCCTCGTCCAAATACCAAAGGTGCTGTTAGGGACCAATTGATTTTAAGTAAACACTCTGCAGAGGCGTACAGCGTTCTTATAAAGCCCACAAACTGTGGGCCAAAGCCGTACGCTTGCAGAGTGGCTATGAGGTAACCATGGTCCACCCTGTCAAACGCCTTCTCTTGATCTAAAGAGAGAAAGGCGAGTGACAGACCAGTCCTGCGAGAATAATGCAATAGATCCCGGACCAGAAAGATACTATCAAAGATAGTCCGGCCCGGGATCGCATAGGACTGGTCAGGGTGAACCAATTCTGCCAGCACAGACCCAAGTCTAAGCGAGATGGCTTTAGCTACAATCTTGTAGTCCGTGCTGAGCAGAGAGACCGGTCGCCAGTTCTTAATAAGCCGGAGATCCCCCTTTTTGGGCAGCAGGGCAAGTACTGCCCTGCGACAAGACAGGGGCATCTCCCCGGTCTCCAGGGCTTCCCCAAGGACCAGATGGAAATCAGGTCCCAGAGTCTCCCAGAAAAATTGGAAAAACTCTACAGTCAGTCCGTCCAGTCCTGGAGACTTTTCACAGGACATGGCACGGAGGGCTTCAGAGAGCTCTTGAAAAGATAGTGGTATATCAAGCCACTCTCTTACACCCTCACTGACTGTGGGGAGCCCCTCCCATAGCACCCTGCAGGCGTCTGGAGAAATGGGATCCGGAGAGTAAAGATCTTTATAAAAGTTCCGGGCTCTATCCCGGATACTCTCCGGATCTGTAAGGGGGGCACCGTCTTCATCTAGAAGACAGGTGATGTGCCTACTGTTACCCCCCTTTTTCTCCAGTGAGTAGAAGAGGCGCGAGCCGCGGTCTAGATCTTTGAGAAAACCTAAGCGGCTGCGCACGTATGCCCCCTTGGCCTGGTGTCGTTCCAGGTCACAGAGGACACCCTTCCTCTCTACATACTCGCTCTGCAGGGATTGGTCCCTACAAGTGAACAGCCTCTGCTCCAGATGGAGTACCTCCCCCCGGAGTGACTCCAACTCAGCTTCGCGCTGCCCACTCGCACCCTTGGTATATTCCTGACACAGAAGTCGCAAATGAACCTTGCCCACGTCCCACCACAGTTTTAACGTGGCAAAGTCCCCCTTGCAACCCCTCCAGTCCGTCCAAAACTCCCGGATCAATGTCACGAGCCCCTGGTCCTTCAACAAAGCATTGTTGAAGTGCCAATAGGCGGCTCGTGGCGCTGTTGGCGTTAGCGCCACTGTCACAGACACACAGTTGTGGTCTGTGAACGGAGCCAGCCTAATGGCACAAGAACCGACTCGTGACATATAGTGACTAGATATATATAGTCTGTCGATCCGGGAGTGGGACACCAGACCGGCTCTCACCCTGACGTAGGTGAAACCGTCTGATGCCCCTGGGTTCTGCTCTCGCCAGATGTCCTCCAGGGAGAAGCGGGCGATGATCTCCCGCAGGGCAGACGCAGAAGGCGGGTACGGCTCTGGTCTATTCCGGTCCAGAGCGTCGAGGGTGCAGTTGAAATCACCCCCGAGTACCAAACACTCATCTGCGTCAACCGTCTCCAAAAACTGGGACAGTCTGGCGAGGAACCTCACTCTCTCGAGCCCTCCAGCAGGGGCATATATATTAACTAGGTTAATGATGCTACCCTGCTCTCGGACCCGGAGGTGGATTAGACGGCCTGGGATAACAGCTTTCACAAGCAGCAGCTCTGGCTGAAAAGACTCTGAGAACAGGGTCACCACTCCACATGACGCCGATGTGAAGTGGCTGAAGAAGACCCTGCCTCTCCACTCCAGTTGCCACGAGGCCTCAGCCTCTGGAGTGGTGTGAGTTTCCTGCAGGAAGCTCACAGAGTACCCTCCCTGATATAAATAGGAGAGTACCTGGAACCTGCGGAAACTGTCTTGACAGCCATTGGTATTCAGCGTGCTGATGTGCAAAGCCATTACTGCGTGTCAGGAATTGTGCGTTCCTCAGACCCTTGAGACTGCTGATAGGACACGCACATTTTATAGAATTTCCGGACGCGGAGATGCTCCGCAGTCCCAGAATTCTTGGCCCTAGTGCTGACCACTAGATATTGCTGGAGAGAGTGGAGAATAAACGACATATTCTTCCACCTCTCCAAGGCCAGCCGCACCTTCCTTTTCTTTTGTCCATGAAGGGTGCTCTCAAGGAATAGATCTATTTCCTTGACAGGGATAACCCACCCAGAATCTGATGTTCCTTCTAGTGGGTCACCCCTGGGCTCCTCTTGGCTGAGGGCTTTTACTCTATCCTCCCCGGCTGGAGTCAGTTTCCTCAGCTTTATTCTCAGGGACCCCCTCTTAGATGATACAGAAGGAGTCCCTTTAGCACCCTTCAAGGTAAATAATGGACCCTTGGATTGCTGCTGCACCCCTGTAGCTTCAGGAGTGCATTCAGGGGTAGCTGGCTGGACAGCAGTGGCTGGCATGGTTTCCTTAATGGAAGCCTTGGAGGCTTTATATGCTTCCTCTGCCAGTTCCACCGCTGCTTGCTCAGCTTGGATGGCACCGATGTTAGGGTCAGTGGACGGCTGAGGAGGGTAGACAGGCTCTCCCATGATGTTAACAGGAAAACCTGTTTTATCACCCTCCCCCATTTCCACTTCCCCTTGTGCCACATCCCCCCTGACAGACAAATCCATGGGGTCCTGAATGGGGGTCATGCCTATATTCCCCCCCTCCAGTAGTGACTCGGCCTGGGGCTCTAACAAAGCCCGAGGTACGTCACTAGAGAGTGACACTGGAGGAGGAGACTGACTGGTGCCCTTGAAGCTCAGCACCTCAGGGACACTGACTACCCATTCAGCAGGGGCTTTGTTGGGTCCCCCCTCAAAGGCCAGAGGCAGAACCTGATCTTTCTTGTCTACCCCTGCCTCACTCTGGAGACCCTCTTGCCCCTGCTTTTCCTCCAGACCCTTTTCCACATTAACCCCTATAGGGTCTGGAGAGAGAGATGTGTGGTCTGGCACCGGCTGGCTGAGCTTAATAACTGGGCCAGACAATGTCACCGGATGAGGAGGAGATGTTTTGTTCCTCTTCTTGCTTTTAGAGGGAGGTGCTCCACTATAGAGCACTTCCCACTTATCAGCAACCTCCCTGTTGGTTTTATGCTTCCTCTTCCTGGGGACGTCACTCCTGGAAGAGGAGCTGCCACTAGCTGCCTCCCCTGCAGAGGGCTTATTATCCCTCTGCTTACACTGTGCCCCCACACTAACTGATGTAATTATGGTGGGGGCAGATTGGGACTTGGGAGATGCAGCTGTGACACTGGGAGGACCGGTGACATTCTTCCCCTTTTTCCCTGTGTCTGCAGTCTTGCTGGAGACCACAGACACAGATTGCTTTTTTGGGGAAGAAGGGGGTTTGGAGGCCGTGGTGGTGGCTTGAGGAACGGCCTCCTTGCCTGAGCTCTGTGGGGGGGCTATGACCCTTGAGGTCCCCGCTGTTATGGGCTCAGCGGGGATGGGTGCCGTACTGACGGAGGTGCCATTTGCTGGGGCTGGGGCATGATGCTTTACATTAGGACAATTCCTACGTGTATGCCCCAACCCTTTGCAATGATAGCACTGCACCTCCGTAGTGCTGTAAAAAATCCTGTACAGCACCCCCTCAAATGGAACCCCAAAAGACCCCTCTATGTTTTCTGCGCCCTGAGGCAGGCACATTTGTACCTGCCTCTTGAAAGAGAGCACATGACGAAGTGCTCTCTCTCTGCACCCCAGGGGAATTTTAATAAATGGTGTTTTTACTTCCCCTAGGGTTAGCAGGTGGGGGCGCAGGAGGGAGTCTGGTAGGAAGGGGGGCACATTAGAGAGTGTTACTTTTGTGCCCAACCCTTCCAGGGGTTCTATTGGGACATATAATCCCCCCACTGTGATGCCTCTCTGTATAAGAATGTGTGCAGCAGCCAGAGTACGGGTAAAAAAAACTGCTTTCCCGTACATTTTGCTGGCTGCTACTATAACAGAGGGGCTGATGACATTAGCTGCAGCACGCAGATAGATATCAATGCTGTAGACCCCAGACATCTGACATTTAACCCCATGCTTCCTGGTGATCTGCCCCTCAGCCCCAGCGGTGGTATTACTGGGGCCAGCAGAAACCACCTGTGACCAGGTATTAGCCACAGGGGTAGGTCTGCTGGCAGAACCACCAGGAGCTGGGGCTGTCTTATCTGTCTGGGGCCTATGCTGTGCAGTGCTGCAGCTAGGATTTTCAGGGGCCATTATTCCCCCTTTTGACCCCTGAGGCTTCTTAATGGTCTTATCCCTCATGTTTAGACCCTTTTTTTTTTTTTAGTTTATTTGTTTTATTTATTTTTATTTTTTGTTTTATGATTTTCTACTGTTTTCTTTTTTTTTTTTAAATATAAAAGTGTGAAAAAGAAACAAAAAGACAAAACTAAGGGAGACAAAAACTAAGGGAGAGAGAGAGATGATGTTTGGCAGTGAAAGGGTTAATGGCCTGTTGCAAGATGTTACTAAATGCAACAACACAGAGAACACAGTGGCTTTTTAACCCCTCTGTGTCTCTGTGTCAGATGTTAAAAAAGCCTTTTAAACAAAACTTCAAATTGTTTCCCCCCCCACTGCCTACAAAGATGTTACTTGTCTTCTCTCCCCCAAAACATAAAACCCAACACCAAACAAACAAAACTTTAACAAAACCTGAAAAACTTTTAAAAAAAGTCAAAGTAAAAAAGTTCCAGGAGTGCAGGTGTAGTGCTAAGGGAGGGGTGTGGCAAAGTATCCAGGAGACAGCTCACTCTCCTGGGATAGAGGGCTGAGCCTAGCTCCCAGAAAACTAAAACTTAAATTAAACGAAGAAAAATACCACAAAAACTCCCAAAAATTAACAACACAGTGCACAAAGTGCTTATAAACAGAAAGGTGTTAAAATAAAACTTGTATTTGAGGGACTAAGACCCTAAAAAGCCTTTTGTTTGGAGCTCAAGCATGCACACAACATGCTCTCTTGCACAGTACTTGTAAGCAAGACACACACTCTGGTTAGCGGTCAAGCAAATGAACTTTGATTGGCGGTCAGGCAAATGCACTTATATTTAAGAAAATAAAATTAGTGTTTTTTTAAATGTGGACTGCTGGTACCCCAAATAGATTGGATTGGTTGAACTTGGCACAGTACTTGTAAGCCTGACACACACACTGGCTAGCGGTCAAGCAAATGAACTATGATTTAACAAAATAAAAGTTTTGGTTTTTTTAAAGTAGACAACTAGTAAACAATATTATATTGTATGAGTTGTGCACACACAGTATAAGCTGTGAGCCTGACACATACACTTGCTAGCAGGGGCTAGCAGGGAGACAGGCAAATGAAGTTAGATTACACAGAAAAATACAAAGAAAAAAAAATGATGTTATAGCCCTAAAAAGGGCTTTTTGGGTGCTGTGTTTACAGCAGAGATCTGATGAGTCCTTCAGCACTGCACTGGACACTGAATAAACTTGCCTAGCTATTGATTTCCCTATTCAATCAGCAGCACCTACACTCTCCCTCCTCTCAGTAAGACTGCAAGTTAGTTATGATTCCAAAATGGCTGCTGTCCATGAGTTAGAAGGCTCTGGAAGGGAGTGTATGCTGCTGATTGGCTAGAATATGTCTGCTGACTGTGACATGCAGGGTCAAAGTTTTCTCAATGATAAAGTATTGGGGGCGGGTCGAACATCGCATATGTTCGCGGTTCGCCGAGAACGCGAACATGCTATGTTCGCCGGGAACAGTCCGCCGGCGAACTATTCGCGACATCTCTAGTATTTTTTCAACCTCAATTACTATGTAACTATGCATGTGATCCTGCCACTCGGAGTGCTTTCTTATACCACATGGATTTGATTCTACCAGTTACCATAAAGTCACCAGTTATACTGCACGGCCAAGTGACAGCTGCACTATTACAAAACGGCTGCTCCCACAGTGGAAAATATAAAACCTAAATCACAAGTAGGTAGAGTTATTCTGTTAATGGATAAATGTGTTATAAATGTTAATATTAATTAAACTGTAAAAATAATTCTGACTTAATTTATCCTTTAGGAAAAAATAAAATATTAATGCACTCTATCGAATCATAGTGAGAAAATAATATTTATGTATCCATAACATTTCAGGTACTGTGTCCCTTTAATATTATAAAATGCAATAACTTTACTGATTCAAAGTACAATTTCCACCAACCATAAGGTAAATTCACTTATGGCAAAGGAAAATTTCACGTGAATTCCTTATTGCATTTTTTCTTGATTTTTATTAGCTTCAGGATTGGTGGTCTGTCCATAAAATAAGAGTCAGATACTGTTTCTGTATATATATAATTACCATTGATTGGGTCTACTTAGCACTTACTGCATTATTTGTTAATCATGGAAGTTTACCAAGCTGACTTAATTATAACTTGAAAGTGTATTTCTCAAGGTTAATTCCATTTTACTCTTAGTTATTATGTTGCAGCTTGTGTAGTTAAACCTTCTCTCTCAGGGGATGAGATTGCATTACACTGGAGTTTAAAGGACTTCTGTGGTCAAAAATTTAAAATAGCCCCCTTTAAAGAACTGCTCTTGATCAAATATAATTCTGCCACTATACAGATCCCTAGTACGCCCTCATTTGATATATGGAGTACAATTTTGGGCACCACTGCATAAAAAAGACATTTTAGAGCTGGAAAAAGTACAGAGAAGGGTTATAAAACTAATAAGGGGAATGGAGGGCATAAGTTATGAAGAAAGACTAACCAAATTAAACTTATTTTCTCTAGAAAAAAGGCGTCTACGAGGGGATATGATTACCATATTTAAATACATCCAGGGTCAATATAAGGCTTTGTCAAGAGAACTTTTTGAAGCAAGAGATTTTAAACTGACAAGAGGACACCCTTTGAGGTTAGAGGAAAAAAGATTTCACCTTAAACAAAGAAAAGGGTTCTTCACAGTTAGGGTGGTTAAACTGTGGAATTCTCTACCAAAGGAGGTGGTAAAAGCGAATTCGATAGACAACTTCAAAAAGGGGTTAGATATATTTTTGAATAAAGAAGGCATTCAAGGCTATTCTAGATAACTAGCAAAGGAATATTGATTCAGGGAGAAAATTGATCGCCAGTTTCTGGGGTCAGGAAGGAATTTTGCTTTTTTTCCCCTTATGAGACAATTGGCAAAGTTTCAATGTTTTTTTTTTCTGTTTGCCTTCCTCTGGATCAATTAACAATTAATAATAAATAGTCCACATTAAAAATATCAATAGAGATCTAAAAAGGTTGAATTTGATGGACTAACTCTTTATTCATCCTCCAATACTATACTATTAATAATTATTTAATCAACAAATTAATTAATAACTAATCCGCATATTGCAGATCAGAGGAGATCTTAACAGGTTGAACTTGATGGACTGAAAGTCTTTTTTTCAACCTTAATTACTATGTAACTATGTAACATGTGAAATAAAATAATACAACCTCTAATTAATCTAATTTTAATCTAATTTTAGTTTCAAACTTCCTGGAAGTCCATGAGAGGATGTCAACCTCTGGTTTTTATCTCTAAGGGAGTTCAATTGTGTAAAATGGAGAGTGTTGTATGGTCAGAGTGAAATTGGTCTCTGCTATGGCTTAACTTAGGGTTCCCTGGTAGTCCAGTGGTTAGGATTTGGTGCTTTCCCCCCTACAACCTCGGTTTAATTCCAAGTCATGGAACCAAGAGGTCACAACACTTTGGCTAAAAGACCCCGTTAGAATACTAGGAGCTTTATGCTGTGGCCCACTGGAGAAGGAAATGGATCAGCATGACCAAGGACATAAAGTGTGTTACAGTCCATGAAGTCCCAAAAAGTCAGAAACAACTGACACAAAAAAAAAGTGTCTTACCGCAAAGATCCATTTGCCACGTATCTTGTAGACATTCTGAGCCTCATTCAATTGTGCTTTCAGATGATCCAGAAGCCCGTAAGTGAGGTCGCAAGTTAATTTGCTGTTAATTTGGTGTATTTTTGCAAACTCCAAACGGCTTACGATGTCCGACTTTGAAAAAATGACGATGGCTAAAACTGTAATTTACAGCCTCCCGAAGCCTTTGATCTTTAAAGGCCGAAAGACTTCCGATCGCAAAAATCGCTATTCAATTGCCAAAATCGCTCAACACCGCAGCCGCAATCAAGTTGCATATTCCAAATGGCAGTCCAAAGCTTACGGGTTCTAAATAGGACAAGCAAAGGGTTTACAGACTAGTTTGTATCACTGCAAATGACAATATAAAGATACCAATGCACTTTAAAATATGGGAAAAGCAAAGGAAGACATTAAATTACAAAGGAAGACATTAAATTACATGCATAACAACTCCCAACTAACAAATATTGCAAACATTTTTATTTTATTTTCCTCATAGGTTGTAATAGTCATGCATATGCCAATATGAAAAGCTATGCTGCAACATGCTGAAAGCTATTAAAGACACACTACCTCATTAAATAACAACACAAATACATGCAAATGGCTGACATATTAACCCTTTCACACTCACAGAGGCTCTAATGTAGACCCTAAAAATACAAAGATCATCTCATATACTTTTCACTCAGCGCATCTAAATTGGGACAACTAATAGTGGCCAAGATACACTGCCACATGGCATATATGACGTACCAGAGGAACATTTCACATTTGGTTGTTCAGTCCCTCAGTTGTGTCTGACTCTCTGTGACCCTATGGACTGCAGCAGATCTACTAATGTCTCTGTCTGTGCATATCCACAAGGTTTGCATGCCAAAGATACTGGAGTGGGTTGCCAGTTGCTTCTATAGTGGACTGTGATTTGTCTGATCTCTCTGCTATGACCTGCCCACCTACAGTGGCCCTACATGGTATAGCTCACAGCTTCATTCAGGTACACAAACCCCTTCACCACCACCACTTAGCAATCACAAGGGGACGAGGGGAACATTATTCAGTAATATCTATTACTATTATGACTATTATTCTTTTTATATGTATTGATCTATTGCATGTTAGCTAGGGCTCATTAGTTTACATATATAGGAATGTGACACAAATTCGATGTATGTAGATGTCCCATAACCCCAATCATTGAAAACACACTAACACGGTTAGAACGGTATAACAAAGCTTTATTTCATATACAGTGAACACACTAATATGATTTTATATATATATCACATATATAGTTGTAAGCGTACGAGTTGTTGCTAACGATTGCAGGCTCGCGCAGCGAACCGCGGCCCTCGCATAGCGAGTGCTGCGGGCGAGGGTCTGAGTTGTTGGCATGGAGCGCCTTTGGCGCTCCTTGCCAGCAACTGCGACCCTCGCAAACTTTATGTCGCAACCCAAAGAACACGACCCACCAACTACGACCCTCGCAAACTTTACCTTGCAACGCAAACAACATACGAGACACGTTAACACACATTACGACCTCGCAACACTCGGACGCAACTCGCGAACATTACAAAATTATAAACACAATAAATACACACAGCACATACATAAAAAGCTTACCTACAGCAAGAGGGAGCATCCAGGACCTCAAAAAAGCAACTTACACCTTCATTTTACTCAAAATAAAAGAGTTTAGACACTAAAAAAATTGCTAAGCGAGAGAAAAAATGGCCACCGAACAAAACGAAAATGAGACTACAAACGCAAACATCATACAAGACACGTTAGCACACATTACAACCTCGCAAAAAATCGTCCGCAACCCGCGAACATAATTTTTTTTAAAACACATTAAATACACACAGCACATGCATAAAAAGCTTACCTACAGCAAGAGGGAGCATGCAGGACCTCAAAAAAGCAACTTACACCTTCATTTCACTCAAAATAAAAGAGTTTAAACACTAAAAAATTCTCTAAGCGAGAGAAAAAATGGCCGCCGAACAAAACAAAAACGAGGCTACAGCACTCTAAACACGCAAAACACCACAAGAAACTCGCAAAACACCACAAAAGATATTCCGCTAAGACGCATACCACACATTACCCGCCATTTTACGCCAATGCGGACGTACACGAGTACGCTAACGGTTTGGTCTCGTGCACGCACAGTATTACACTGCACACATTCAGCACGCTTACACAGCAGCTCCACATGACTAATGCTGCAGCAACATCAAAACAGATTGCAGCTCTTCAACACAATGCTTCAAAATAGGTAAAGTATATTAATTTATTAATGTATTACATATTTCATTATTACACACCAAACAGCATTAGCTACATTACAATTTCATTGCCGTCATTTTTTGACTGGCAATTCGTTAGTATATATACAAGACAACAAAGTCAGAGGTGCTCATCAGAGAACGAACCAACCTTAATAGGTTAGTTCTATAGCCATGATAAGCTACTCTGAGAGCAACCTCTTTTAGCTCACTTGTACCCTTCACAGGGAGAAATATCCTGTAGTATATGGCATAGCTATCTGTGGTATCATGGTTCACACAGGGCAAGTACCGAATGACCCCCCTGTATGTAAAGGGCCAGAATGAGTGACATACACTCTGGTATGGCCGAATACTGTGTTTGAAGGGCAATATGTACCAGGGCCATAGTCGCAGGGCAGGAGGCTGGCAAACAGTCCTCTCCAAGACAAAGTGGCGAAGGGCACTTCGTCACACATCTCCCCTTTGGGGGGAAGTCTAACCAGGCACCTAACCTTCTGCCGGTCAGTGCCTCCGTTAGACGATCCACCAACACACAATAAACCAGTGCTAGAGCAGCCCCCCCACAACAACAAAGTGCAAGAGCAGCCCACCCACAACAAACAGTTACGGCACATGGATATTTCGCTGTGGTTATGGGGCAACACGCTGAGGGGACTTAAGGGACAGAGGCCAGCGGCACTCTGCTCTGATGCCAGCTCTTCTGCTGGTATAACCTGCAGGACATCCTGCTCTGTACAAGGGACCAAGGGAGGGCAGAGGCCGACTGCACTCTGCCCCGCTGTCAGCTCATTTGCTGGGGTACTTGGGACATATTCCGGCTCAGTAGCCAGGGAAAGGTGGGGGTCAGTGGGGGTTAACATTTCCTCTGTTTACCCTGGGGCCACATTAGAAGTTAGCTGGGGAGGGGAATTTGTACTTACCCCCTCCTCCGGTTGTCCCGGTGACGGTAGTTGGGGATCTGGACAGGCTGTGGGCGCAGAGACCAGGGTCCCATCTGCGCCATCTGGGAGATTGGTGTCTCCCCTGGTTAGGGTAAACTGTCGCTGGGGAGAAAGGACGACAACTTCTGCCCCCTGTGGTTCACACTGCCGCTGGGGGGGAAGGATGACACCTTCCGCCCCCTGGGGTTCACACTGCCGCTGGGGGGAAGGATGACACCTTCTGCCCCCTGGGGTTCACACTGCCGCTGGGGGGGAAGGACGACACCTTCTGCCCCCTGGGGTTCACACTGCCGCTGGGGGGGAAGGACGACACCTTCTGCCCCCTGTGGTTCACACTGCCGCTGGGGGGGAAGGATGACACCTTCTGCCCCCTGGGGTTCACACTGCCGCTGGGGGGGAAGGGCGACACCTTCTGCCCCCTGGGGTTCACACTGCCGCTGGGGGGGAAGGACGACACCTTCTGCCCCCTGTGGTTCACACTGCCGCTGGGGGGGAAGGACGACACCTTCTGCCCCCTGGGGTTCACACTGCCGCTGGGGGGGGAAGGACGACACCTTCTGCCCCCTGGGGTTCACACTGCCGCTGGGGGGGGAAGGAAGACACCTTCTGCCCCCTGTGGTTCACACTGCCGCTGGGGGGGAAGGACGACACCTTCTGCCCCCTGGGGTTCACACTGCCGCTGGGGGGGAAGGACGACACCTTCTGCCCCCTGGGGTTCACACTGCCGCTGGGGGGGAAGGGCGACACCTTCTGCCCCCTGGGGTTCACACTGCCGCTGGGGGGGAAGGACGACACCTTCTGCCCCCTGTGGTTCACACTGCCGCTGGGGGGGAAGGACGACACCTTCTGCCCCCTGGGGTTCACACTGCCGCTGGGGGGGGAAGGAAGACACCTTCTGCCCCCTGTGGTTCACACTGCCGCTGGGGGGGAAGGACGACACCTTCTGCCCCCTGGGGTTCACACTGCCGCTGGGGGGGAAGGACGACACCTTCTGCCCCCTGGGGTTCACACTGCCGCTGGGGGGGAAGGAAGACACCTTCTGCCCCCTGTGGTTCACACTGCCGCTGGGGGGGAAGGACGACACCTTCTGCCCCCTGGGGTTCACACTGCCACTGGGGGGAAAGGACGACACCTTCTGCCCCCTAGGGTTCACACTGCCGCTGGGGGGGAAGGACGACACCTTCTGCCCCCTGTAGGGCCGGTAGAGAGACCTCGGTCCCATCTCTACCTGCCATCTGGAGGTCATCCCAGGACCAGTCAATGAGGACTGGTTCTGCTTGTCGAGTATGCACGAAGCTGAGCAGGTGTTGGTAGTCCTGCTCCAGCTCCCACTCTCTCGTTATCAGGTGGGTCATGTCTCTGCTCACCTCGCCTTCGTCATCCCAGACATACATGCCCATCCGGTAGTCGTAGATGTCCCAAAACCTAGACTCCTCCGTGCTGCCAAGATCAATGTCGTCCTCCAAGGCATCCCATAATAAACCTGGGCCATCATAATCATCCCCCTCCGGTAAGTCGTGTTCAGCCGTCCAGGGGGTAAGTCGAACGGTATGCCACCAGAGGGCCTGGTATGCGTTGTCTAGCCAGATCTCTCGCCGTACCAGGATCTCTAGCCTTGTCACCCACTTATCCAGGGGCTGCTCTCCCAATAGATACATCTGCATCGCCACACGCTTCTGTAGCCGCTGCTCATCACTGGGGAGACTCTCACTTCGCCGCCATTGGGCATCTTCCAGGGCATAATACCAGAGTTCCTTTCTGTCTGCATCCCTGTAGTCCGCAGCCTCCTCCTCATCCTCATCATGGAACGCTGTCCGAAAACTAGCTGGTTCCATCCTGCTGTAGCCAGGGGCGCTGTACGGATACTAGCGTTGCCCTCAATTTGTAACTCCAAACGTTACCAGTGTCTCCGGGCTGCTTTTCCTCTCACTAGGACGCCATCCCACCACTGCCAGCCAATGTAATGGATCTACTGGCACCCCGACCGGGTACCTCCGTTGATGGACGCATCCTAGTTTGCGTCGAGGCCTACAAGCACCGCACCGGACACCACAACCACCACAGACTCATTACAGCTCAAGGGAGTATGCAAAAGCATAGCAATCCCCAGTATGATATAGCAATCCCCTCCAAGAACGAGATGAGACTACGTTTTGAAGGGTCAAGTAGAACTAGAACTTTAATGACCTTTTATGCAATGGTGCCCTCTGAAGGGCTACACCCACATAATTATCACAGCCAATTATATACATGGTTCAACCCCCACGTCTCCTCCCCTCAGATAACAGGTAACACAATTAACCACATTCTGGATGTACCCCAAAAACAGGGGGTACACCTTTAAGTCAAAAGTTAGTAAAAGTATCTTTTTCACATAACACACAGACATTTCACATATTCTCCATAGTTGGCCACACAATACACATATAGGGACAATAGGTGAGTCACACCTCCCTGAGGCAACTTGATATAATCAGACAATGATTAAATCAGCCTTCTTTGTTCTTATGTTTGAGAATGAATAGACTTCCTTATCTGTAACAGGATTATCTCTCCTGCCAAGGTCTGCACTAGCCTGGGGGCAATATTCTGCAGAGCATAAACCAACATACATACAGTATATTACTAGGATCATATTTTAACCAAGAATTAAATAACCATAAAACAGGGTAAAACAGTGATGGGTTCCGTTACAGCTGGGATCTGAGCGCACAAAACTACCGAATAGCGCTCAGATCATCTTCACACAGTTCAATTGCCATGAAGCTAAAGTCTTTCCCATAGTCTTTCATTATATGAATGGGTTCCATGGCATAGCTATCTGTGGTATCATGGTTCACACAGGGCAAGTACCGAATGACTCCCCTGTATGTAAAGGGCCAGAATGAGTGACATACACTCTGGTATGGCCGAATAATGTGTTTGAAGGGCAATATGTACCAGGGCCATAGTCGCAGGGCAGGAGGTTGGCAAACAGTCCTCTCCAAGACAAAGTGGCGAAGGGCACTTCATCACAGGTTACACTACCAATCTTAAAATACTTTTAAAAACGAAGTCCAGACATGGATATCCATATTTGCATAATTGTACAATGTTGGGGAGCTCAATAGTATATGCTTGTTACTTCAATATTGAAGAATACATAACATTTACCACTTTGTGGTTTTAGTTAGCACTGGGTAAATGTAAAGGATTAACTAATCCAGCCAGGTGCTAGGCACTGCACCACAATCGGCTGTATCAGCCTAATGCAGTTTTGAATACTTGCATAGTAGCATCAAACGCTGTCACAATCGAAACCCTCCTTGGCGTGCAGTGTATTGCCGAAAAACTCCTCAATTTTGGAAATTCCATGATGTAAAAAGAAGTTGATGACTATATTGTTTTGCCTAGACCTATCTACGCTTCCTCAAGGGCTGGAGCACACGAGACTAATATCATGGGTGTTGTGTGTGCGGATTCCGAGGGAGCAAAAGGCTTGTGGTACAAAAGGGATACCTACAGGGGGCAATGTCATAGTCTAGAATAAGCATGATGCATAGCACCTACCAGGGTCACATGTGGTCACTACACCACTGCAACCGGAAACTGATGAGAAAAAGGATCATCAGAAATCACCCCATTTAATTGAAGAAAACATTAATGTGCATAGCTTTTACAAATTGTCTAGATCTGCTCAATGGAACAGATGATTCAACCTCTGGACTGTGTAATCCAATCCAGTTTCATATATACAGTGTAGTGATAAAAACAAAATCTGAAAAAAGTGGTCAACTAAACAAAGGCGGAGGAGGATAAAAAAAACAAATCAACATGCATGCAAATCACCTGATTCCCATCTGCAAGCATATATGGCTATATGATAGCTTTAAGATTGTGTGAGCTACATGTTAAGGGGGGCTGTCATTGAAAGAATGTCTACCTGAGAGGCACTGTGAAAACCTTACACTTCATACATTTCCTTCACAATGCTTGCAGATGCAAAAGATGCCTTAATGAACCTGAAATGGACATAAAAGAAGAAAAAAAAAATAAATAAAGACAAAACCTACAAAATAACGCCTTTTAAAAAGATAGGGACTGCAGCATCACTTCACAACAATATTCCTCGGTGACCATTAATTGGTGACATGTTAAACAGAACTCTACGTGTCAACAGAGAAGAGGATCATGGACCATGTGATCGGAGGTAGCCATCTGCATACAAAATATCCCCATCACATAGGCCAAGATCTAAGACTCTGTAGCCAGGCTAGATTAGGTTAACATTGTGACCAATAGTTTATCACTGAGGAGTGCTGTTGAAAAATCACATACATCTGCGCAGCCCCTAGTTCCTTCTCCGCCTTGGCACTGGGCCTCAATCCCCCATGGCTGGCTGCCGTCTCCCTGCTGGTGGTTGTGGTGGTGGGGGGGGGGGGGGGGCAGGGGAAGGCAACCCCCCAGGAGGATGCGGCACCTGCGTTGGTGGAGGTATGGAGGGAGGAGAAGAGGGACCGGGCTGCGGGTGGCCGTTGGAGGAAGGCGGGGCTGGGGACCAGAGCATGTTGAATGGCCTCAGCGGTGACTCCCTGGAATGTGCTCTGGTCCGCCCCAATCCTGAGCAACCCGGCCAGGTAGGACTCATTCATTAGATGATGCCTTCTCTCCTCCCTATTGCGCTTGCCAGGCTGCACATTACCTCCGCATAAGTCCAAAAAACAGTCCACCTTCTGACACATGAGGGCCAGCATCTCCGCTTGCTCAGCTTGACCTGATGCTTGGGATCGAGGTCACTAGGTCGTGGCATGGTGAGGAGGTGGCGGTGTGGGAGTGGGGAGGGTCTGGGGCCTGGCTGGAGGGTGTTGCAGTTTTGGAGGTGGTGTGGTTGGGCCCAGTGGTGGTGGTGGTGGACAATGCAGTGCGTGGGGGGGGGTGGAGGTGGTGGCTGGCTTGTGTCATGCCTTCATTTGGAGGGCCCTGGCGACAGCCTCAGTCTCTGGAGGAGGGGGATAGTGGGGTTGGATCCCGGTGGTGTGGCCCGAGGGCCGGATGGTCATCCAACCAGCCATATTACATGCTCCTCCTCCAAACCAGGGTCCTCGGCTCCGCTTGTTTCCTCCTCCCCCAGCACCTGTTCCTGCTGAAGGTGCTCCTCCACTTCCTGTTCTGATGGAGCCGATGCCCCCGCCTCTGGCTCGCCACTGGAACCAAGACCTCCGTGATGCTGAAGGAGAGAAAAGAAATGTCATTAGTATCATGAATAATATATTGTTTTGTGTGCATTCCTAACTATCTGACATCTAGGCTTGAACCTGGATGATACTCCTAATTGCAACTCAGATTAGCTATCATTTGCCAGATGTGATCTATTCTTTGACTCTTGGTCGTGATCGTTCTTGTCTCCTAACGCTATCTTGATTCCGGCTGCAGTCTGTAACTGCATAGGCTTCAGTAGGCACACAAATACATGGACTATCTATTAATTGATTACTGTTGTTGTGCCCAGGAATGATTTGTCAGCTTCATGGATTTAATGACGCATCCATCATTCCCTTGTTAATTCCATGGAGCTGACACGTCAGTGTCCTTGTTGGTCATCATGTACATGTGTAGTGTGCGATGCACACGTGGTGGCATGTTGGTGTATGTGATATTCACCTGACATGGAGGCTGGGCCCTGCTGTGCCACCAGGCCTGAAGCTCCAGCTGCGGGCACCTGTCTCAGAAGGTCCCTGGCAAAACTCTCCCACTCATTATAGGTCACGGTCTGGATCGTGTCCTCCTTAGCAATCATCCTCCTCACCTTGGCCCTGATGTCGTCAAACTGGTGCTTGACAGACCTCACATCCCTTGGCGCTGTGCCTACTGCTTTCACCTCAGCCGCTACCTCCTTCCATGCCTGAGCCCTAGTCCCTGGCCTTACTTCCCTCCCCCCTGCAAGAATAGCTGGGCGGCCACGAATAGCACCTAGAAGGACCACATTCTCTGGTGCAAGTAATTGTGGGCCCTGTGCTTCCCCTTAGCCTCTTTCCCTCCTGACTGTGGATGGGGATACTTACCTCCATGACCTGTCCCTGAGGCCTGCCCCTCCCCTGAACTATCACCCCCCCTGGGATCAGGCTGGTTCCCCTCTGTTCCTCTTCTAAGTGTGCCTGGTGCTAGGGCTACCCTGCCACCACCCACCTCCTCCTCTACAATCCCCTCCTCTTCCTGCTCTTCCTCCTCCTACTCCTTCGCCACCTCCTCCTGCTCCTCTGTCACCTCCCTTTCCTCCTCCTACTCCTTCGCCACCTTATTCTCCTCCTCCGTCACCTCCTCCTCCTCCGCCACTCCTCACCTCCTCTCCTCCACCACTCCTCATCTCCTCCTCTCCACCACTACTCCCCAGGGCCACCCATCTCTCCTCTCTCTCCTCCTTGCCTCTCCTCTTCTCCTACTCCCCACCTCTCCATTCCTTTCTCCTCCTTCCATAATAATCCCAAAAATAAAATAAGGATAGATCAATCAAAGTTTGGCTGTAAATGTGTGTATTATGTGTAATTAATAACTGTTGGGGGATGGGGGTGGGGGATTGGATGGGGGGTGGGGGTGTATTGAGTGACCTAGATTTATATGTCTCTATGTGTGTGTTGTTTAAATTATGTGTATTGCAAATATGTGTAATCTGTAAATATGTGTAATCAAGGATTAAGTGCAAAATAGTAAATAATATAATATAAATTAACAAAACCACAAATGACTTCTCTCCAAACTCTCCTACTCTCTCTCTCTCTCTAACTCGAACCAACCACCAACTCTGAGACATGCGTGCTACTTTGTCAGAAATTGCAACACAGTCAAAGCATGGGCAGGTGGAATGCAAATGTATAATCTCCCCCTGTCAATCATCTGAAACTTTTGCTGTTGTTCTTGCTTTTATTTACATAGTTACATAGTTACATAGTTACATAGTATTTAAGGTTGAATAAAGACTTTCAGTCCATCAAGTTCAACCTTTTAAGATCTCCTTTGATCTGCAATATGCGGATTAACTATTAATTCATTAGTTGTTAATTAATTATTAATCAATTATTTAAGTTTTTTTTTTAATTATTATTATTAATTAGTCCAGAGGAAGGCAAATAGAAAAAAAAAAAAAAAAAAACAAGCGAGACTTAGCCAATTGTCTAAAGGGGAAATGTTAAAAATTTGGATCATTACTGTCTCTCTAATTATCCATGATAACCCTGAATACCCTTTTTAATTAGAAATAAATCTAGTCCCCTTTTAAAGTTATCTATCGAATCCGCTGTCACCACCTCCTCTGGTAGAGAATTCCACAGATTAACCACCCTTACTGTGAAGACCCCATTTCTTTCTTTGAGGTGGAATCTTTTTACTTCTAACCTCAAGGGATGTCCTCTTGTCAGTTGAAAACCTCTTGGCACAAAAAGCTCCCCCGAAAAATCTTTATACTGACCCTGGATGTATTTATATAAGGTAATCATATCTTCTCTTAGACGCCTTTTTTCTAGAGAAAATAAGTTTAATTTGGTTAGTCTTTCTTCATAACTTAGCCCCTCCATTCCCCTTATTAGTTTGGTTGCCCTTCTCTGTACCTTTTCCAGCTCTAAAATGTCCTTTTTATGAAGTGGTGCCCAAAATTGTACTCCATATTCCAAATGAGGGCGTACTAGAGATTTGTATAGTGGCAGAATTATATTTGCTTCCCTGGCTTCTATACCCTTCTTAATACATGCTAATATTTTATTTGCCTTTGCAGCTGCTGCTTGGCTTTGAGCACTGTTACCTAGGTGGTTGTCCACAAGCACTCCCAAATCCCTTTCAATATCTGATACACCTAGATTTGCTCCATTAAAATTATAAATTGCATGGCTATTTTTCCTTCCCAGATGCATAACCTTACATTTATACGTATTAAATCTCATCTGCCATTTAGATGCCCATTCCTCAATTTTATGTAAATCCCCTTGGAGGGAAAGCACATCATTTTCTGATTTAATTACCTTGCACAACTTTGTGTCATCAGCGAAAATGGAGACCCCACACTCCAATCCTACCTCTAAGTCATTAATAAATATGTTAAAAAGGAGAGGACCTAATACTGAACCCTGAGGAACCCCACTTACCACATTAGTCCAATCGGAGTATGTTCCAATTACAACAACCCTTTGCTTCCTGTCTTTTAGCCAGCTCTCAATCCATGAGCAGATATTTACTGCAATTCCTGTATCCCTTAGTTTGCCCAATAGTCTCCCATGTGGCACTGTATCAAAAGCCTTTGCAAAATCCAAAAAGACTACATCCACTGAGTTGCCTTGATCCAGGTTCCTACTAACCTCCTCATAGAAACTAATTAGATTTGTTTGACATGACATATCCCTCATAAACCCATGTTGACTCCTACTTATAATCATGTTCAAATAGACATATTCTTGTATATTATCCCTTATTAACCCTTCTAAAAGCTTCCCCACTACAGAAGTGAGGCTCACTGGTCTATAATTCCCCGGATTTGCTCTTGCTCCCTTTTTAAATATGGGTATCACATCAGCTTTTCTCCTTTTCTCCTCATCTGGTAGAGACCCTGTGTTGACTGAATCTTGAAAAATTCAATATAATGGTTTGGCTATTACAGAACCCAGTTCCCTTAGTACCCTTGGATGTATTCCATCAGGACCCGGGGCTTTATTAACATTTATTTATTTATTATTTGAGAGTATGTAATGGGTGGTATGTAGTGATGTCGCGAACATCAAATTTTCGGTTCGCAAACCGCGGACGCGAATTCCATCAAATGCTTGCGAACGGACGAACATCGGCGAACCGCCATAGACTTCAATGGGCAGGCAAATTTCAAAACCCACAGGGACTCTTTCTGGCCACAATAGTGATGGGAAAGTTGTTTCAATGGGACTAACACCTGGACTGTGGCATGCCGGAGGGTGATCCATGGCAAAACTCCCACAGAAAATTACATAGTTGATGCAGAGTCTGGTTTTAAGCCATTAAGGGCATAAATCACCTAACATTCCTAAATTGTTTGGAATAACATGCTTTAAAACATCAGGTATGATGTTGTATCGATCAGGTAATGTAAGGGTTACACCCGCTTCACAGTAACAGACCAATCTCCCCGTTTAATGCACTGCAAACAACCGCAAACAGTCCTTTTGCATAACCGCAAACTACCCATTTGCGCAAGGTTGGATACCAAGCTAGCCATGTCCCGTTCCTTGTCCTCACTGATGTCATTGAAGGTCTCTTCTTCCACCCAGCCACCAAGGGTCCCCGAAAGGGGACAACAAGCCCCCTGGGACGCCTGCTGTGTTTGGTCTTCCACCTGCTCAAAGCCACCTTCCTCCTCTGACTCCTCTTCTTGAAACTCCCAGAGTCTGGGGGCTTCCACTGCCCAGCATGGAAGATTATACACAGGTCAGAGTCTGGGGGCTTCCACTGCCCAGCATGGAAAATTATACACAGGTCAGAGTCTGGGGGCTTCCACTGCCCAGCATGGAATATTATACACAGGTCAGAGTCTGGGGGCTTCCACTGTCCAGCATGGAATATTATACACAGGTCAGAGTCTGGGGGCTTCCACTGCACAGCATGGAAGATTATACGTGTTGCCTCTGTCTGCGTTATTATGAGGTGTGTACTGTTAAGTAGTACCATTCCTATCGGTTTAATCCCTGTTACGTCCACTATCAGGGGACGTGTATATGGCATGGATTTTTGGAACAGGGAGATGGAAAAAGATACTTGGACGGACCTCCTACTTCAAATTTGGGGCACTGCACGTGCAATCTAAGGTGCCACCAGATAAGAGTGGTGTATTAACTTGTACTACTCATTCCTATAAGTTTAATACCTGTTACGTCCCCTATCAGGGGACGTGTATATGGCATGGATTTTTGTAACAGGGAGATGGAAAAAGATGCTTGGTCGGACCTCCTACTTCGAATTTAGGGCACTGCACGTGCAATCTAAGGTGCCACCAGATAGGAGAGGTGTATTAAGTTGTAATACTCATTCCTATCAGTTTAACACCTGTTACGTCACCTATCTTTCCTCCCAATAGCACATTCTATATGTCATCAACCGGCCTGTGTGTATTTAGAAAACTACACTTTAAGGCCCTTAACCTGGGACAAGGTGGCATGGCTATCAGAATTGCCTCAGAGCCTTAAAAACTCGCCAAACTCCCTAATCAGACACTCACTATCATACTGGAAATGGGCCAAGAAACACACGGGTTTGTTCCCTGGATCCACCCAAATGACCCCAATTCTTGACCACCCTCAGGCCCCGAAACACATGAGCACAACATCACAACACTGGTGGAGGTCAAGGAAACTAGATAGACTGGGAGACTGGTTAGTAAAGGGCCAGATGCTCACCTATGAGGAACTGAGGGACAAGCATGAGCTACCGCTGTCAGAACATTACAATTACTGTAGGCTGAGGCATTTCACACACTCCCTGACCCAGAAACAGGGGACTGCGGTCTTAAATTGGTTTTCCAAAATTTGTAAAGATAAACCTCTATCAAGGGGGATCATTGGGTCGCTTTACAAATATAAAACATTTGTTACTGGTTGAAGTGACACTGGGGGAAGCCCTGGAGACCCTTCAGAAGAAACCGGCGGCAAAATCAACCCAGGAAAGGAGAGGTCGCTTACTGAAGCATGCCCTAGGGTAACCCAAGGGTGATTGCCTAGGTTAGATATTGCAAATAATAAGCTAATACTGCTGGAGGGATGGTAGCTAATAGGACTTGCTGTTTCCTGCAGATATACTCTTTACTATTGTCTGTTTTACCATGTTTTAGGTATCTCTTAAATTGCAATCACAGTAAAAAATAAGAAAAATTATTAACCTAAAAAGTAAAAATAAGAAGGAATAGCCAGCTAACTTTCACAAAATGTCTCTATTGTAAATATGTATTTTTGCAGAACAGTTATGCAAGACTGTTCAAAAATGCTTTATTTTTCATTACATGCTGTACGCCTTCTAAAATAAAATAATTTAAAAGCAAAAATTAGGTATTGTTGCAGCGACCAGAAAAAATTATGTTAGTTTGCCAGGCAGAAAGTGCCCTAAAACATTGCGTCTTGAAACCTAGTGGCGGATAAGTCACGCAAGTCATCCGGCATTCAGGGATAAAATACAGCAGCGTGTGGACCATTATTAGCTCAAGGCAGCTTATCTATCAGGCCTTTTTTAATCGAATGTATCGCCCACTGTCAGTCCCTTCGGGATCCATCCTTCATTCATCTTACTAAAGGTGAGGTAATCTAGACTTTTTTGACCTAGGAGACTTCTCTTATCAGTGACAAAACCTCCTGCTGCACTGAAGGTCCTTTCTGACAGGACACTTGAAGCGGGGCAGGACAGAAGTTCTATGGCAAATTGGGATAGCTCAGGCCACAGGGCAAGCGTGCACACTCAGTAGTCAAGGGGTTCATCGCTCCTCATAGTGTCGATATATGTTGTTATGGCGAGGTAGTCTGTTACCCGACGGTCGAGTCGTTCTCTGAGGGTGGACCCCGAAGGGCTGTGGCGAAGCATAGGACTTAAAAAGCTCTGCATGTCCTCCATCAACAACACGTCTGTAAAGCGTCCTCTTCTTGCCGGCGTGGTCATGGGAGGAGGAGGATTATGTTCACCTCTTCCGCTGTTAGATTGCCTTTGTGCTGTGACATCACCCTTAAACGCTGTGTAAAGCATACTTTTTAATTTATTTTGGTAGTGCTGCATCCTTTCCGACTTGTGGTAATTCGGTAACATTTCAGGCACTTTCTGCTTATACCGGGGATCTAGTAGCGTGGACACCCAGTACAGGTCGTTCTCCTTCATCCTTCATACAAGGGTCCCTCAACAGGCACGACAGCATGAAAGACCCCATTTGCACAAGGTTGGATGCCGAGCTAGTCATGTCGCGTTCCTCGTCCTCAGTGATCTCACTGAAGGTATGTTCTTCCCCCCAGCCACGTACAACACCACTGGTACCAGATAGGTGACAACGAGCACCCTGGGATGCCTGTTGTTAATTGGTCTTCCTCCTCCTCCACAAAGCCACATTCCTCCTCTGACTCCTCTTCCTCACAATCCTCTTCCAGCGTTGCCGCAGGTCCAGCAAGCGATGCTGATAAGGCTGTTTCTGGCGGTGATGGTGACCACAACTCTTCCTCTTCCTCTTCAAGCTCATCTACGGCCTGATCCAGCACTCTTCGCAGGGCACGCTCGAGGAAGAAAACAAATGGTATGATGTCGCTGATGGTGCCCTGGGTGCATGAGCGTCCAGTAATCCCCAGCTCCGCAGAGGCTGTCCTAGCACCCCGGTCATACAAATACTCGTTAACGGCCTTTTCTCGTCTGAGCAGGCGGTCGAACATTAGAAGTGTTGAATTCCAACGTGTCGGGCTGTCTAAAATCAAGCGCCTCGCTGGCAAGTTGTTTCTCCGCTGGATATCTGTAAAGTGCGCCATGGCCGTGTAGGAACGCCTGAAATGGGCACACACCTTCCTGGCCTGCTTCAGGACGTCCTGTAAGCCTGGGTGTTTATGCACAAAGCGTTGTACAATCAGATTACCCACATGTGCCATGCACGGCACATGTGTCAACTTGCCCAAATTCAATGTCGCCAACAAATTTCTTCCGTTGTCACAAACCACTTTGCCGATCTCCAGTTGGTGCGGAGTCAGCCACTGATCCACCTGTGCTTTCAGGGCGGACAGGAGTGCTGGTCCGGTGTGACTCTCTGCTTTCAGGGAAGTCAACCCCAAGATGGCGTGACACTGCCGTATCCGGGATGTGGAATAGTACCTGTGGAGCTGGTGGGGGTTCCGTTGATGTGGAGCAAGACATAGCAGCAGCAGAAGAGGACTCAGCCGAGGAGGTTATGGAAGAGGATCGAGTAGGAGGAGTAGAGGAGGTGGCAGCAGGCCTGCCTGCAAGTCGTGGTGGGATCACCAACTCCTCTGCAGAGCCACGTATTCCATACTTGGCAGCCGTCACCATGAGCAGCGTAGGTTATATACCTGCCCTGACCATGCTTTGCAGACCAGGTATCCGTGGTCAGATGGACCCTTGCCCCAACACTGTGTGCCAGATATGCCATTACTTCCTTTTGCACAATCGAGTACAGGTTGGGGATTGCCTTTTGTGCAAAGAAATTTCATCCGGGTACATTCCACTGCGGTGTCCCAATAGCTACAAATTTTTTGAACGCCTCAGACTCCACCAGCTTGTATGGTAAAAGCTGGCGGGCTAAGAGTTCAGACAAGCCAGCTGTCAGTTGCCGGGCAAGGGGGTGACTTTGTGACATTGGCTTCTTACGCTCAAACATGTCCTTGACAGACATGAGCAGGGACTGCTATGGGCGAGACATGGAGTGGCGGATGGTTAAGAGGGGGCAAGCAGGGCAGCAGTGGTTGACGTGGCTGAAGATGCTGGACCAGGAGGAGGATGGCGGCTTTGACTTTGTGTGCTGCTTGTACTGATGTGTTGATCCCATAGGCGTTTGTGATGTGACATCATGTGCCTTCGCAAAGAAGTTGTACCTAGGTGGGTGTTGGACTTCCCACGACTCAGTTTCTTTTTGCACAGGTTGCAAATGGCATCACTGTTGTCACAGGCAGACACACGAAAAAATTGCCACACTGCTGAGCTCGGCAATGACGGCATTCTGGTGGAGGCAAAAGCATGCGTTGACTGGCGTGCTGTCTGGCTGACCCCGGGTGCCGATGCATGCTGTCTGACTGTGCCACTAGCTACTTTCGACGACCTCCCACTGCTTCCAACTCGTCTCCTCCTCCTCTCTGTCTCCCCATCTGAACTTTCCTCCTGTTCTTCTTCTCTTATAGCGGGCACCCACGTGACATCCACGGTTGCATCGTCATCAACAACCGCTTCACTTGTATCTGACAACTCAACAAAGGAAGCAGCACCGGGTACAACATCATCATCATCATCAGACCGTTTGTCCATGTGTGTAATGCTGCCTGACTGGGACATATCCCTGTTATCTACATCCTAGGTGCTAGTGTTGGTGGTGGCGGCAGGCGGGCGAGTGGTAACTGGAGAGGTGCCGGAAGCTAAGCTGGAGGAGGATGGTGCGTCTAGGTTCCGAGCGGAAGCTGTAGAAGATTGGGTGTCCTGTGTTAGCTAGTCAACCATGTCCTCAGAACTGTTCAAGTTCAGGGTATGTTGCCTCTGAAAACTGGGCATTATTCTAGGGCCAAAGGGAATCACAGCACCACGACGGCCCCTGCGGGGTGGCCTGCCTCTGCCTGTCATTTTTTTTACGATTAGTGGTACTATGCGTGCAAGCTACTGTGACACCAGATATGAGTGTCACTGTGCACTGGCAAAAGTTGGCAGAGTAGATGCAATAGGCCTCACACACACGCCTTTAGGCAGGCTACTGATATTTAATCGATTACAGTAAAAAAAAGGTTGTTTTATTTCACTGCACACTACAGTTGCACTAGATATGAGTGTCACTGTGCACTGGCAAAAGTTGGCAGACTAGATGCAATAGGCCTCACACACACGCCTGTAGGCAGGCTACTGATATTCAATTGATTACAGTAAGAAAAGGGTTGTTTTATTGCACTGCACACTACGGTGGCACTAGATATGAGTGTCACTGCGCACTGGCAAAAATTGGCAGACTAGATCCAATAGGCCTCACACACACGCCTGTAGGCGGGCTACTGATATTAAATCGATTACAGTAAAAAAAGGGTTGTTTTATTGCACTGCACACTACGGTGGCACTAGATATGAGTGTCACTGCGCACTGGCAAAAATTGGCAGACTAGATCCAATAGGCCTCACACACAAGCCTGTAGGCAGGCTACTGATATTCAATCGATTACAGTAAAAAAAAGGGTTGTTTTATTTCACTGCACACTACAGGGGCACTTATTATGAGTGTCACTGCGCACTGGCAAAAGTTGGCAGACTAGATGCAATAGGCCTCACACACACACACACCTGTAGGCAGGC
The DNA here is from genome assembly GCA_027410445.1 of Discoglossus pictus. NCBI lineage: Eukaryota > Metazoa > Chordata > Amphibia > Anura > Alytidae > Discoglossus > Discoglossus pictus. The sequence goes on from CM050169.1 coordinate 83,200,604, forward strand.
TACTGATATTCAATCGATTACAGTAAAAAAAGGGTTGTTTTATTTCACTGCACACTACGGTGACACCAGATATGAGTGTCACTGCGCACTGGCAAAAGTTTGCAGACTAGATGCAATAGGCCTCACACACACGCTAGCAGGCAGGCATATGCAATTAGATTACACAGAAAAAAAAAAAAAAAAAAAAAAAAAAAGGGCTTTTTGGGTTGCTATCCTTGTAGCAGATATCAAAGGAGTCCTTCGGGTGTGTAGTTAAAGCTAAATACACAGCCTGGCTATGTATTTCGCCATTAAAACAGCAGAAAAAAATAATAAAATAAAATAAATGATGTTCTAGCCCTAAAAAGGGCTTTTTGGGTTGCTGTCCTTGCAGCAGATATCAAAGGAGTCCTTCAGGTATGTAGTTAAAGCTAAATACACAGCCTGGCTATCTATTTCCCTATTAAATCAACAGCAGGTAGAATATATCTCCTCTCTCAACGAATGCAGCTACAGAATGATTCTAAAATGGAGGCTGTCATACAGATGGAAGGCTCTGGAAGGGAGTGTATGCTGCTGATTGGCTGGAATGTGTCTGCTGACTGTAAGGTGCAGGGTCAAAGTTTCCTCAATGATAAAGAATAGGGGGCGGACCGAAAAGCGCATATGTTCGCCGTTCGTTGCAACGCGAACATGCGAAAATCGCCGGGAATAGTTCTCCGGCGAACTGTTCGGGACATCACTAGTGTTATGTTATAAAGCATACTATGAATTACATCACATATAGTTGGCAGCAATATGGGTTGTTGCTAACGCTTGCAGGTTCGCATAGTGAGCCTGCTGCAACTGCGGCCCTCACTGAAGGCGCTCATCCCTATGACCTGCGAAACTGCACATTAACACCAAACTCAATTACACAATTCAGAATGCGAGACCTTTGGCACTGAAAAAATAGCCTTAAAAAATTACAGCTTGTAACATTTGCAACAAGGAAACCGAGACTTACAAAAAAAAATACGACCCTGAGGTCCAAAAATTACAAAGTTAACCTCCAAACCGCACACATACAAAAACATCACCACCACCAAAATGAACAAAAATACAAAAAAACATCACTCACAGCAGGACGGGACAGCCACCATATCTGGGAGTCAGGTTGCACGAAAATTAAACCACAATGTTCTGAGTTTCCTCACACGAAAATCACCTAAGCGACAAAGAAAAATGTTGGACCAATAAACAAGCAAAAACACGCTAGATGCATAAGACTTCTACACAAGAACGTACGAGGTAAAAAAATACACTATTAGGAAGGACGCAAAATGCTCCACACCCGCCTAACACATACACAATCGCTGCCATTTTACAACACTAACTTGCAACTAATAACATTACCATTCCAAAATGCAGAATTACACACCTAATCAAATGTATTGAGCTCGCGCACGCAGCCTACTTATACTACACACTTCATGCATTGCTGACACTTACACCTAAGTTCAGCAAGAGTGCAAATGTACATTGTATGCTGCAGGAACATCAAAAAAGATTGTTAGCTCTTCAGGATATTGCTTGCTGCAGGATATTGCTTGCTTACTTCTCCTGTCTTAGAGCTGCCTCTGGGTGCTCCCATACCATGTTATAATCCAGGAGTTGTACATGCATCTGCAATGATGCTTCGAAATTATGCATCATTCCAGATGTTTACTTGTGCTAGGTGTTTCTGACATAGGACATATTCTCCAGTTTTTATAGCTTCCAGTTTTCCAATGTGCATACCAACTGGCACATATTTAAGACACAGTTGACTAAGCAACAGTGCTCAGTTGTTTTGCCTTGTGCTACAGCATTCCTTTGTATAACTGATTGTTTTCCTGTCTTGACTCAGCTTTATTATTGTACTCCTCTAATTTCTGGCACCCAAATAGTTACATAGTTACATAGTAATTAAGGTTGAAAAAAGACTTTCAGTCCATCAAGTTCAACCTGTTAAGATCTCCTCTGATCTGCAATATGCGGATTAGTTATTAATTAAATTATTGATTAAATAATTATTAATAGTATAGTATTGGAGAATGAATAAAGAGTTAGTCCATCAAGTTCAACCTTTTTAGATCTCTATTGATCTTTTTAATTTGGACTATTTATTATTATTGTTAATTGTTAATTATTGTTAATTGATCCAGAGGAAGGCAAACATAAAAAAAAAACCATTGAAACTTTGCCAATTGTCTCATAAGGGGAAAAAAAAGCAAAATTCCTTCCTGACCCCAGAAACTGGCGATCAAATTTCTCCCTGGATCAATATTCCTTGCTAGTTATCTAGGATAATTGGCTTTGTTTTCTTGATTCTTTTTCTTGCCTCAGTCCACTCTTCATACTAGTTTAGGTGATCCTCTCTTTGCTAATGGACACCAGCCCTGTTGGATGCCTGACATGCTGGTTGGACCATTATTTTTATAATATCTCTAAATGCAGTGCTCTGTATATTGCAAAGTGACCTACAATATCTAATAAACTTTGTAGATCTAACTAACACTCTAAGAACATTTTAGAAACAAATGGGCTGTTACTCCAGACACAGTTTTCAATGGGAGAGAATCCCTTACAGACCTTATGAATTTCCTAGCCTGCAAATAGAATAAAAAGTTGTTTATCAAATATGTTTCTCTTAAAGGGACAGAAAATATATTTGTGTTTATTCTTTCAAAATCTTTGAACCAAACCTTAGTTTCCAATTCTAGACCAAGTACTTTTACCCATTTTATCATCTTATTTGTCTTATTATTATGCTTATAATGTTTTAAGATTTTGATACACTTAGTTATCGACTTTTTACTTTCCTCGTCGAGAATCAAGTTTTCAAAATCCGATATGGGTTTATCAATATTTTCAGAAAATGTCAATTTCTGTAAAATGTTTTTAATTGATAGATATTGTAACCACTGGTCTCTCGGTAGATTACTTGTCTGGACTAGAAACTGGAAGGTTTTTAGCGTGAATTCTTGATATATGTCGCGAACAACCCTAAGGTCCCAATGATCCCAATATATTTTATTTGTTGACATTATTGTATATAATACTTTTAAGGATGTGTTTAGCGAGGGAAAATTCACAAGATTCAGTTGAGAGTTTATTCTGTACCATTGTGTGGTCAAAATTCGAACCACTAAAGGTAACTTGTTTGTTACTTTTTTATATATCCCTTTATTCCAAAAGAGACCTTTTAGAGCACTTTCCTTTTCCAAAACCTTTGGCTTGTTACTACTTATAGAAAACTAGCGACTTGCCCGTCAAAAAATGACGGCAATAAGATTGTAAGGCAGGGAATGTTGTTTGTGTGCGACATTAATTTTGTTGGTGTTCCAAGATCCTTCGACGCTCATTGCAAGCCTCGCCTTCATTGCGAGGCTGTTGGTTGTTTGTGTGCTATGAGCAGCGTTGTGGTTTTTTTTTTTATGCCAATGAATAATTAATAAAATAATAAATGAATATACTTTACCTATTTTGGAGTAATATATGCAGGAAGCATTGTGTTGAAGAGCTGGCAATCTGTTTTCATGTTGCTGCAGCATCAGTGCTGTGAAGCTGCTGTGTAAGTGTCAGCAATGTGTGCAGTGTGTAGTGCAAATAGTGTGCGCGAGCGAGGAAAAGGCGTTAGGGTAGCTGTGTACTTCCGGATTCTGTAAGTTAGTGTTGTAAAATGGCGACTAATGTGTGGTACGCGGCTGTGGCTGATTTTGCGTCCTTGTTTTCGGATCTCGTCCGGCTTTTTCGGAAAATCTGTATGTGTTTGGTGGTGTTTTGCGTGTTTAGGGTCCTTTAGCCTCTTTTTCTTTTTGTTTGGCGGCTATTTTTTCTCTCGCTTAGGTGATTTTCAGGTCTCTAAACTCTGTAATTTGGGCTTATATAGATGTGTAACTTCACTGGCAGAGGTCCTGGGTGCCTCTTCTTTCTGTGGGTAATCTTTGTATGTGTTTGTTGTGTGTATTTATTGTGTTTCTAATGTTTTTAGGGTCGCACAGTTTGCGTCCTTGTTTTCGGATCTCGTACGTCTTTTTCTGAAAATCCGTAGGTGTTTGGTGGTGTTTTGCGTCTTTAGTGTCCTGTAGCCTCGTTTTGGTTTTTTTTCGGTGGCCATTTTTTCTCTAGCTTAGTGGATTTTCGGGTTTTCGAGGTCCTGGGTGCCCCCCCTTGCTGTAGGTAAGCTTTTTATATATTTGTTGTGTGTATTTATTGTGTTTTTAATGTTTTTATGTGCGTGGGTTTCGGGCGGTAAGGCCATATTTTTTTGAGGTCGTAATGTTTTTTCTAAGTTCTGCATCTCGTATTAGTTTCTCGTAAGTCCGTAAATTTTGCGAGGTCTGCAGTTGCTGGCAAGCATCGCTTTTGGAGCTCCTTGCCAGCAACTGAGGCCCTCGTCTTGCGAGGGCCGCAGGCTTGCAACGCGAGCCCGCAGCGTTAGCAACAACCCGCTTGCTCACAACTATATATGTGACTAGCGACTTGTCCGTCAAAAAATTACGGTCAATAAAAGAAAGTGTTTAAATGCTGTTTGTCACACAATGTGAGTGTACTGTGTGCCTCAAGTAACTAAATTAATCAAAAAGCAGAAATCTACATTACATAAAATAGGAAAAACTAAAATCACCAAAAATAAAAAATGTACATTACAGAACAAAAAAAATAACCTGTCACAAAAAATAAAAAAGGAACATTACAGAAAATTAAAAAATACATTACAACCCCCCCCACTACAACATTTTTTTTTAAATTACACACCTGAAAAGGAAATACATATAATACATACAATCCAATACATACATATAATACAATCCAATACAATTAAATAAAATCCAATACAATTAAATACAATACAATACAATACAATTAAATATAATACAATACAATACAATACATAGTTACATAGTTACATAGTTACATAGTAATTAAGGTTGAAAAAAGACTTTCAGTCCATCAAGTTCAACCTGTTAAGATCTCCTCTGATCTGCAATATGCGGATTAGTTATTAATTAAATTATTGATTAAATAATTATTAATAGTATGTAATACAATTAAATATAATACAATACAATTAAATACAATACACCCCTATCTAATATACATGCCACTATCTAATATACATGCCACTATGTAATATACATGCCACTATATAATGTAATATACATCTCACTATCTAATATACAATACTATCTAATAATACATCCCCTATCTATCTATCTATCTAATATACAATACAGCTATCTATATATATAGCAACCCTAATTCTAAGCTACAATAAAAAAATTAAGACCCCTTACCTTTGAGATGTTTCTTCAGATCAGCAACCTACGGTAAAAAAGATTAAAAAAATTAATACAGCATGTTTACATGAAATAGCTAAACATTCTAAACATTCTAAATATTCTAAATATTTTACTCACCTTTCCAGCATGTCCCGTTCCAGCATGTCACGTCCTCCATGTTCCGTCCTCCATGTTTGCGTCTAGTCCGGTGCTGCTCCTGTAAAAAAAAACATTACATTAGTAAACATAAAACAAAGTAAAATAAACACAATGTACATTATACTTACCTCCCTGCGATGTCTCCGGCCTCCTGTTGTTCTTCTCCGCAAGCATCTGCGTGTAAAAAAAAAAAAAAGGCGACACACATCCGCCCTGGCGGATGTCTCCGACGCTAATGACCTTCCTATGGAGTGTTCCAGAATAAAATTGGCAATGGCGGCTTCTGATTGGCTGAAAAGGCTGTCTATCAAATTCAGCCAATGAGAAGACCCCAATTGTGAACCAATGAAAAAAGTATACACCCCTGATTGGATAACACACCTGTCAATCTTTATTTGAACCAATCGTAAGGCTTTATTGCCAACAGCCAATCATAATGAAATATACCCCCACGTACTGATTGGTGAAGACATCTGCGCCTTCCCATTGGCTGTAATATTGATTGATATTAACAGTAGCCAATGAGAATGCGCAAATCCTTCACCAATCAGTACGTGAGGGTGTATTCCATTGTGATTGGCTATTGTCAGTGAAACCAATCAGAATGCGCAGAGGCTCCAACCAATCACCCTGTGTGGATGTATTCCATTGTGATTGGCTGAAGGCATCTGCGCCTTGTGATTGGTTTAAATAACGATTGACAGGTGCATTATCCAATCAGAGTGTGATTTTAGGGTGTATCCCTTTGTGATTGGTTCACACATTGGCGACTCCTGATTGGGTGAATTTGACAGACAGCGTTTTCAACCAATCTGAAGGCGCCATTGCTTATTTTCTTCCGGAAAAGTCTCCGGGAGCCTCATTAGCGTCAGGGATGTCCGGGAGTGCGGATGTAAGTATATATATTTTTTTTATACAGGGCGTGGCAGAAGAGGATCCGGAGGAGGCCGGAGACATCGCGGGGAGGTCAGTAGAATGTAGATTATGTTTATTTTATTTTGATGTATGTGTATTAATGTTGTGTTTTGTTAAACAGGTGCCGCGCCGGAGAAGGATTAAAAGAATAAGGATGGGACATGCCGGAAAGGTGAGTATAATATTTAGAATGTATAGAATGTTTATTTATGTACAGTAAACGTGTTGCACTAATTTTTTTTTTTTTTCGTAGGTGGCTGATCTCAATGGACATCTGCAAAGGTAAGTGGTCTTAATTATTTTATTTTAGCTTAGAATTAGATTAGGTTATATATAGATAGCATTTATTGTATGTTAGCTAGGGGTATGTGTTTTATATAGATAGCATAGGATGTATTGTATATTAAATTGTGGTATTTATTTAGATAGATTGGGGATGTATTATTATATAGATAGGATGTATATTAAATTTTGGTATTTATTTAGATAGATTGTGTGATGTATATTAGATAGGGGTGTATTGTATTGTATTGTATGCATTTGTATTGTATGTAATTGTATTGTATGTAATCGTATTGTATGTATTTGTATTGTATGTATTTGTATTATATGTATTTCCTTTTCAGGTGTGTAAAAAAAAAATTCTGTAGTGAGGGGGGGGGGTTGTTATGTTTTTTTTTTTTTCTGTAATGTTCCTTTTTTTATTTTTTGTGATTTTTTATTTTTATTTTCTGTAATGTAGTTTATTTTTTGTGAGTTAGGTTTTTTATTTCATGCAATGTAGATTTTTTGTGTGACTTCAGGCTTTTTTATTTTCAGTAATTAGAGTGGTGGGTGTTATTAGGGGGTAGGTAGTGTAGGTGTTAATAGGTTAGTGTATAGGGTGTTTAGTTGATATTTAATGTTTTATTGGGGGGGTATAGTGCAGTGTAGTGTTTATACTTAGTGTCATGATGGTCCTTGAGGACCATCATGGCACTTATGTGGTTAATGTAGTGTTGTAACAGGCCCATAATGGTGTTAATATACCCTTATGGGACTGATGGGGTTAAATAGAGGCTTATGGGGGTCTGTATTGACCCCCATGAGGGTCAGGGTTAATAAAGGGCTTATGGGGGGGTCTGTATTGACCCCCATGAGTGACAGGCTTAATGAAGGGCTTATAGGGTCTATATTGACCCCCATGAGTGACAGGGTTAATGAGGGGTTTATGGGGGTCTGTATTGACCCACATGAGTGACAGGGTTAATAAAGGGCTTATGGGGGTCTATATTGACCCCCATGAGTGACAGGGTTAATGAGGGGTTTATGGGGGTCTGTATTGACCCCCATGAGTGACAGGGTTAATGAAGAGTTTATGAGGGTCTATATTGACCCCCATGAGTGACAGGGTTAATGAGGGGTTTATGGGGGTCTGTATTGACCCTCATGATTGACAGGGTGACAGTGTATATTTTTTTTCTTTTACAACGGGTCCTGTAAGGACCTTTACGGTCCTTTAAGGACCTGTAATGCAGGAATTTTGAATTTTGATTGCAGCGGGGGTCCCCGATCACGTGCAATCGGGAGCCCCACTGCGATGGTTAATGTGGGGTTAATGCAGGGCTCCGAGTGTATCTCGGATCCCCTTGGGTTAATGCGGGTTTCCAAGCTTATCTCGGATCCCTTCTTGGTAATTTGTACGTGGCTGGGCTGTGAGCCTCGGTTTCGTTTTGTTCAGCGGCCATTTTTTCTCTCGCTTAGGGGATTTTCGTGTGTCTGAACTCGGGAAATTGGACTTAAATGGAGGTGTAACTTCACTTTCAGAGGTCCTGGGTGCCCCCTTCCCCTGCTATGGGTAAGCTTTTTATGTAGTTTGTGTGAGTATTTGGTGTGTTTTCCCTGTTTTTAGATGCGCGCGGGTCGGCCATTATAGTTACATAGTATTTAAGGTTGAAAAAAGACTTTCAGTCCATCACGTTCAACCTTTTAAGATCTCCTCTGATCTGCAATATCCGGATTAACTATTAATTCATTAGTTGTTAATTAATTATTAATCAATTATTTAATGTTTTTTTTATTTTTTTTATTATTAATTAGTCCAGAGGAAGGCAAATAGAAAAAAAAAAAAAAAAAACACAAGGGAGACTTAGCCAGTTGTCTCAAAGGGAATGTAAAAAATTTGGATCAATACTGTCTCTCTAATTATCCATGATAACCCTGAATTCCCTTTTTAATTAGAAATAAATCTAGTCCCCTTTTAAAGTTATCTATCGAATCCGCTGTCACCACCTCCTCTGGTAGAGAATTCCACAGATTAACCACCCTTACTGTGAAGACCCCTTTTCTTTCTTTAAGGTGGAATCTTTTTACTTCGAACCTCAAGGGATGTCCTCTTGTCAGTTGAAAACCTCTTGGCACAAAAAGCTCCCCTGACAAATCTTTATACTGACCCTGGATGTATTTATATAAGGTAATTATATCTCCTTTTAAATGCCTTTTTTCTAGAGAAAATAAGTTTAATTTGGTTAGTCTTTCTTCATAACTTAGCCCCTCCATTCCCCTTAGTTTTGTTGCCCTTCTCTGTACCTTTTCCAGCTCTATAATGTCCTTTTTATGAAAATTGTACTCCATATTCCAATTGAGGGCATACTAGAGATTTGTATAGTGGCAGAATTATATTTGCTTCCCTGGCTTCTATACCCTTCTTAATACATGCTAATATTTTATTTGAATATAGAAAAATAATGATCTATATAGGTAGTATCCTGGGTGCTTTACACCCCTTCATATATCAAAAAAGATTATTTAAAAAGAAAAAAACTTTATTGGATACTATTGATCCGGAAACTACGCCGATTAAAATGTATAAGTATGACACATAGATACTCTAATCATATGAGGTATGAGTAGTGAGATATATAGTGATATTCTGTATTCATACCATAGACTGTGCTGCAAAATCCTCATAAATCAGGATATACTGGTACTCCTGTTGATACAGGATATACTGATAATCATAGGATAGTGCAGCAATATATAAAAAGGGTGATATCTATATATAAAAACTGATATACATAAAAATGAAATCTGATACCTGGGAAAATGCTTAGATAAACTGGAAGTAAATACAAACATAAATCAAAGGCTCTGCAAGTCCACTGTAGTATGGAGTATTGCAAGAGGACAATGGCACTGTTGGATATGAGCTAAACAACACACATATAGCAATATACTTGCTGTTCAGTAGTTAAAGCTCTCCAATATAGTTCTCCATAGACTCTCTATTAGCAATGAGTGAGCAAAGATGTTAAATATAACAATACATAAATGAAGTGATAGTAGAGCCAATATAATTTGTACAGAAGGAAGAAATACACTCCAAAGAGTGTTTGTACTTAGCTTCCAGTGTTTCCAGGTTCAGAAGGTTGCAAAAAATGATGCCAACGGGCCGTTTCGTCCCTCCACGGGGACTTTTTCAAAGGTTTTCAACTTCTAACAGCGTTTTAGGCCTATTTAAGGCCTGTAGAACGCTTCCTTGATTGGATCTCATTAAAAACGCAGTGATGCGCAGCGTCATGTCGTCATGACGTTTTTCAAGTTGAATAAACTTTATTTACTACTAACAGTGGCAGAATGGACATACAAGTCCTATACAACTTTATTAGGATCGTTTTTGACAAAGGATACAAATGTCTAGGATTGTCAAAACAGGATCAAAAACGGCCCAAAATAGATGGCAGAAGCTCTAAAGGGATTAGCTAAAGATAATAGGGATCAAATAAATATATACAAAGCATGTTATATGCAGATGAACAATGGGGCTAGGATATGAATAAAGAGTATAATTGTGAATGAAAGCTAGATAATATTCTATTGTGCTTGGGCATATATTGTGCCCATAGTGAGAAGAAACAAAATTAGTACTTATACTAGAGATATATCTTAAATTGTTGACAGTAATTTTAAAGATCACAACAGTGAAGATATAATGTATGCTAAAATAAAAAATATATGTCAAGTCTATAGAACAAAGTGAATGGTGCTTGAATAGCTAAGCATGATCAAGACACAGTGGAATTGGTATACCCCAGTAGTGTAATAGTATCTAAGAAAATGTGAAATAGTATGTAAAACAACCAACTATCACGGTTGTATAATGAAAGCATAATGTGGAAAACACATCTACTATTAAGTGGCTAGTTGCAGTGAGACTAATATCCTTCATTAAGTCCCATTGGATATTTGCTGTTCAATGTGAATATCCATTTACTTTCTTTTTGAAGTAGTATTTGATCAATATTTCCACCTCTAGGTCCTACCACTAGTTTTTCCAAAACTTGGAACTTCATTACCCCAGCTTGATTTTGATGGAAATTAATAATGTGTCTAGAGACAGGAGTATCCAGGAACTTAGTTATTGAGTATACATGTTCTAGGATCCGCCTTTGTAGTTGTCGAAAAGTTTTTCCCACATAATATTTTTGACACGGGCAGGTCATAACATAGATGACGTGTGTGGTTTCGCAATTTAAGAAGGTTTTTACTGGATACTTCTTTCCTGTCTTATAGTCAATGAATTCTTTGCTGGGTTGGATGTAGTTGCAAGCTTTGCAGTGGCCGCATTTGAATAGCCCTGTTGTTGAAGTTAACCAATTCGATGGTTTACAAGGAGGTTTATAATAACTCCTTACCAATGTGTCTTTTATGTTTTTGTTCCTCCTATACGTTATGGAGGGTTCAGGTGTTAATGATTCTTTTAATGACGCATCTTCTTGTAGAATATACCAGTGTTTTTGAAGGATTTGTTTAATAGCACGCCAATCTTGGCCATATTGCATTATGCAACGTATTTTCATATCCGGATCTTTAAATTCGCTTTTATCCTTGTATATCAGGTCTTCGCGTTTGCTCGACAGGGCTCTACTATAGGCTCTCTTGAGTACACGATTAGGGTAGCCTCTTTCTTTAAATCTCATTCGTAATTCTTTTGCTTTTAGCTTGAAATCTGATTCATTATTACAATTTCGTTTTAAACGCAAATATTGTCCAGTCGGTATCCTTGATTTTGATCTTAAGGGGTGTTGGCTGGACCAGTGAAGAAGAGAATTAGATGCAGTGGGTTTACGAAATACTGATGTGTGTATTTTGCCCATATTGTCTTTCAAAATAGTAAGATCCAGAAATTCGACTTTACTCTTATTGACCACATATGTGAATCTTAAACCCATGTCATTTTGATTCAATATGTTGATGAATTCGAGGAATAGTTCCTTGGGACCTGTCCAAAACAGTAGTATGTCATCAATGAAGCGCTGCCACAGTAGTATATTTTCCGTGAATTTCTGCATTTCTTCATTTCTTCATTGAAGACTTCTGTTGCCTCCCAGTAGCCTAGATATAAGTTGGCATAGCTGGGCGCACAGGAGGTCCCCATCGCTGTTCCCTTGCTTTGGTGGTACCACCGATTGTCAAAAAGTAAATAATTCTTAGTGAGAGTGAACTCAAGAAGTGTAATAATGAGTTCATTTATTTCGATATCTTCACTACTGTGCATACTTAAAAAGTGTTTGACTGCTTTAATACCCATATCATGGGGAATAGCTGAGTAAAGCTGTTCGACGTCAATTGAAATTAAAATTGTTTGTTCGGGCACTGTAATGTCGTCTAACTGTTTTAAGACATCCAATGTATCTTGAAGATATGATGGCAAAGTTTTAACTGTTGCTTTTAGATGTTCGTCAACAAATTTACTTATTCTTTCGGTGAGGCAATTGTTTCCAGAAACAATTGGACGGCCTGGTACAGGAGAGATTTCATTATGGATTTTCGGTAAAGCATAAAAGGTTGCTATTGTGATATGCTTAGGTAGTAGAAAGTCCTATGTAGACTGATCAATCAGTTTTTTACCTTTTGCATTCAATAGTATTGTTTGCAATTCTTTCCGAAATTTCCCTGTTGGATTTTCTTTCAATATTGTGTATGTTGTCTTGTCTCTCAGTATCTTGTTACCTTTGCAGCTGCTGCTTGGCTTTGAGCACTGTTACCTAGGTGGTTGTCCACAAGCACTCGTATTAAATCTCATCTGCCATTTAGATGCCCATTCCTCAATTTTATGTAAATTCCTTTGGAGGGAAAGCACATCATTAACTGATTTAATTACCTTGTACAGCGTGTCATCAGCGAAAATGGAGACCCCACACTCCAATCCTACCTCTAAGTCATTAATAAATATGTTAAAAAGGAGAGGACCTAATACTGAACCCTGAGGAACCCCACTTACCACATTAGTCCAATCAATGTATGTTCCATTTACAACAACCCTTTGCTTCTTGTCTTTTAGCCAGCTCTCAATCCATGAGCAGATATTTACTGCAATTCCTGTATCTCTTAGTTTGCACAATAGTCTCCCATGTGGCACTGTATCAAAAGCCTTTGCAAAATCCAAAAAGACTACATCCACTGAGTTGCCTTGATCCAGGTTCCTACTAACCTCCTCATAGAAACTAATTAGATTTGTTTGACATGACCTATCCCTCATAAATCCATGTTGACTCCTACTTATAATCCTGTTCAAATAGACATATTCTTGTATATTACCCCTTATTAACCCTTCTAAAAGCTTCCCACTACAGAAGTGAGGCTCACTGGTCTATAATTCCCCGGATTTGCTCTTGCTCCCTTTTTAAATATAGGTATCACTTCAGCTTTTCTCCAGTCATCTGGTAGAGACCCTGTGTTGAGTGAATCTTGAAAAATTAAATAAAATGGTTTGGCTATTACAGAACCCAGTTCCCTTAGTACCCTTGGATGTATTCCATCAGGACCCGGGGCTTTATTAACATTTATTGTTTCCAACCTCTTTTGGATTACTTCCTGTGTTAACCAATTATTTGGCAAAGGTAGTGTAGCCCCATTATGTTGCAGTGTCCCAACCACTTGTACCTCCCTTGTTTATACCGAAGAAAAGAACCTATTTAGCTCAGCTGCCTTTTCCTAGTCACTCATTTTCAGACAGCCTGTTTCACATTCTAATGTTCCTATAGCTTCCTTCCTCACCTTCTTCCCATTAATATACTTAAAAAATATTTTAGGGTTAGTCTTACTCTCTTTTGCAATACATTTTTCATTTTCCATTTTAGCCAGTCTAATCGCTCTTTTGCAAGCCTTGTTGATTTCCTTGTATTCCCGTAAAGCAGTCTCTGTCCCCTCTTGTTTGTATAATTTAAATGGCTGTTTTTTACTCCATATCTTGATCTTTAAATCATTGTTAAGCCACATGGGTTGTGATTTACTCCTTTTACTTTTATTCCCACGCGGTATATGCCGATGTGTATGTATATTTAGTAAGGATTTAAATGTTGTCCATATATGTTCAGTGTTTTTACCTATCAGTTCTCTGTCCCAGTCTATACTTTGTATTGCTGCCCTTAGACCGTTAAAATCTGCCCTTTTAAAATTAAGAGTTTTTGTTGGCCCCTTAAAATGTTTTTTTTTTAATTCAATCTCAAATTAGACTATGTTGTGATCACTGTTTCCCAAAGGTTGCCCTATTTCAACATTTGATACTATATCAATATTTTTTGTGATGAGTAAATCTAAGATAGCTTAATTTCTAGTAGGCTCCTGTAAAACCTGGGCCAGATAATGATCCCTGGGTGTACTCAAGAACCTGCTCCCCTTAGCTGAACTGCTGGTCTCATTTATCCAGTTTATTTCAGGGTAATTAAAATCTCCCATTATTAGAACTTGCCCGTGCTTAGCTGCATTTCCAATCTGTAACAATAATTGTATTTCCTCACTTTCAGCTATATTTGGAGGTTTATAGCATACTCCTACTAGTATTCTTTTGGAATTTGCTGCTCCGCTATTTAATTTTACTAAAAAACATTCAACTTTATCACTAGGTCCACCATAAATATCTTCTCTGACTATAGCCTTAAATTCAGGCTTAACATACAGACAAATCCCTCCTCCTCATTTACCATTGCCTCTATCTTTCCTAAATAGGTTATAACCATCCGGATTAACAGTCCAGTCATGAGATTCATCCCACCATGTATGGGTAATGCCTATTAAATCCCATTTTTCATTAATTGCTAATAATTCTAACTCTCCCATTTTTCCTGGCAAGCTTCTGGCATTAGCAAGCACACACCTTATGTTATGAGTCTGTAGTTCTGAAGTGCCTGCCACTGTACTTGAATTACTTAGTACTACCTCCCTATTGACTATACTACCCCTCCCCCATCTCCTCCCCTATGAGTTGTTAATTCATCCCTTATACCCTCTACACTTTCTACCCCATTACTTATATCTAGTCCCCCACCTACTAGTTTAAAAACTCCTCCAGCCTTTCTACCATCCTATCCCCTAGTACAAAAGCTCCCTCATCATTAAGGTGCAATCCATCCCTACTGTAGAGATTGTACCGAAGTGAGAAGTCAGCCCAGTGCTCTAAAAAGCCAAACCCCTCCTTAGTGCACCACATCTTTAGCCACGCATTAACCTCCCTAATCTCCTTCTGCCTCCCTGGGCTAGCACGTGGCACTGGTAGTATCTCAGAAAATACTAGCTTGGAGGTCCTTGCCTTCAGCTTATTACTTAGTTCTCTAAAATCATTCTTTAGGACACTCCATCTTCCACTAACTTTGTCATTGGTACCAATATGTACCAAGACTGCCGGTTCATTTCCAGCCCCTCCCAATAATTTGTCTACCCGATCCACAACATGACGAACCCGAGCACCCAGGAGACAGCAAACTGTTCGATTGCTGGGATCAGGGTGACAAATCACCCTGTCTACCTTCCTAATAATAGAGTCCCCTACAACCAAAACCTGTCTGTTGTTCTGCCTATTCTGCCCTCCCTCTCCTCCAGTAGAGCTGTTCGTTTTTTAAGTCATGCGTGTGACATGTTTATAGCTCTATGATATTCAAAGATATCTGGTAAAGACAACCCTCCTTTAGCAAAGTCTCTAGAGACAATGTCCCTTTTCAGCCTTGGGAGTTTGTCCCTATGTATAAATCTGTCCAGTAATCTTTGGAATTTACTTAGTTGATATTTTGCAATTTTCAGAGGGATACATCTCATGATATACAGTATGTTAGTTTTGGCAGGATTAACATTTTAATGGTGGCAATACTGCCTGACCATGAGAAGTTAAGTTTCCTCCACTCTGATAAAAGTTTAAAAATGTTAATGTAAAGAGGATCTAAGTTTTCTTTAAGTATATAATTTAAAGTGCAAGAAGGAATTATATTTCCAATTGTACGGAAACTTCTCTTTTAATATATTAAGTGTTTTCATATGATACAAAACCATATTCCGATATTATTTCTTGTAATTTATGCAAAGACTCCACTGGATTGGTTATGGTGACCACAAGGTCATCCGCAAAAAGTGTAACCTTGCTTTGCAAATGTTTTCCAGGGATGCCCCAATCTCCTCTGTGTTTCTGATTAGTTCTACTAATGGTTCCATCACCATTACAAAGATCAGAGGGTATAAGGGGCATCCCTGTCTAGTTCCATTTGAGATCTTAAATGTTTCAGAGAAAAAAACAATTCAGGAAACAGAAGCATTGACTTTAGAATATAGTTCATGTATTGCAGAGCTTCCAAATCTGCCCATACCAAACTTATCAAAGACAGCTTCCATAAAGTCCCAGTTGACCCTATCAAAAGCTTTTTCAGCATCTATCGATAGTTTAACAACTAGGATATGTTTTCGTTTGACATGTGCAAATAGGTCAATTAGTTTTCGAATATTGTCTGGGCCCTGACGATTTCTTACAAATCCTGTTTGGTCTTTGTTTATCAACTTTTCAATCATCTGGCTTAGCCTATTTGCTAGTATAGAGGCATACATTTTTACATCAGAGTTTAATAATGAGATCAGGTGGCAATTCAGAAGATTTGTTGGATCTTTGTCTCGCTTAGTGATAGTTACTATTGTGGCATGTAATAATTCTGTTGGTGCTTGTCCTTCATCTTTTATTTTGTTATACATTAATTTTAAATAATTTGTTATGTCTTTTTCAAAAATGTTGTAGTAACAATTCAAAAAGCCGTCAGGCCCCACAGCTTTACCAATTTTAAGTTTTGCTATGCAGTCATGAATTTCCTCCTGTTATTTCTCTAATTGTATTAGTTGATTTTCTGTGATCTTGGTGAGATTTATCTTATTCATAAATTTCATTATCTGTGATTTATCTGGTTTAACAAAACTCAGTTTTCCCTCAAGATTGTACAATGAACTAAAGTATTCTGAAAAAGTTTTACCTATATCCCTAGGTTTAAGATGTATCTTACTTACATTTTTATTCAATGTTTTCTCTATTCTTTTATTAGAAGATTTCTTGTTAATTTGGTATGCCAGTATTTTACCAGGTTTGTTACTGGAATAATAAAATCTCTGTTGTGACAGCCAGATTCTATTGTCAACCACTATTTGGAGGATCTTTTTTATTTGTGCTTGTATCTGGGAAATCTTAAGGGTGTATTCCTTATTTATAGAGATTTTGTTTAATTGCTGAGTAACACTTGTAACGGATCTCCTGGCACCCCGACTGGGTACCTCCGTTGATGGATGCGTCCTAGCTTGCGCCGAGGGCTACAAGCACCGCACCGGACACCACAACCACCACAGACTCCACAACCGCCGTAGCTTAACTGGAGCCGCGCCGTCTTCCTTCCACCCTGTATGAATCTCCAGCATCCAGGACCGTGCGGGGAAGAACTCTCCTCCAAGGAGAGTACATCAGGAACAAGAGTTCAGTAGTTAAAGCTCAAGGGAGTATGCAGCGCATAGCAATCCCCAGTGTGATATAGCAATTCCCTCCAAGAACGAGACGAGGCTACGTTTTGCAGGGTCAAGTAGAACTCTTTTGCTGGCACACCCAGCCTGGTTTTTATTACAGTCAGGTACAAACAGAACATACCCAGGGGGGAGGTATAGAACAACCAATAACACAATAGTAACGCCCGCAGTTTCCCTCCCCTCTGCTTGGGAGATAATTGAGTTTCTTACTGTATCCACTCAATTATCTCCCAGCTAAAACTTACACATTTTTATACATTTTTATAACTTTATGATTTTACATAGTACATAAATAAAACTTACATTTTTATGAACAACATAAATTGTGGAACAACATATAAAAAAATGGCATGAATCAGACCAGGGGTTCAAACGTTAGTAAAAGTATCTTTTGGGCCCTGGCTCAAACAGGTTTTACAGAGGCCTCTGTACTGGAGACAATGAGGAAAGTAATCCAATTATCCAGGGATAGAGGCAGACTCCATTGAGCACATGGTTGCAAAAAGACATAAACCACTTTAAAATACATAAAGTCACCTTTTACACATAACACACAGATATTTGGTAGCATAGCTGGGATCTGAGCGCACAAAACTACGGAATAGCGCTCAGATCCTATTCACACAGTTCAATTGCCATGTAGCTAAAGTCTTTCCCATATTCTTTCATTATATGAATGGGCTCCATGGCATAGCTATCTGGGGTATCACCGCTCACACAGGGCAAGTACCGAATGACCCCACTGTATTTAAAGGGCCAGAATGAGTGACATACACTCTGGTATGGCCGAATACTGTTTTTAAAGGGCAATTTGTCCCAGGGCCATAGTCGCAGGGCAGGAGGCTGGCAATAAGTCCTCTCCAAGACAAAGTGGCGAAGGGCACTTCGTCACAACACTCAACTCTATGTATAGGTTTTTCAAGCATTTGCAGCTTGATTTAATTTTATACGACGACCACGCTTTTAATATCAGTCTGATAACGGCTTTATGTGAGTTTCATAGAGTGACATCAGAAGAGACCGACTTCTCATTCAACTAAAAAAAATTAGAAATCTCCAGTCATTATTTTCCTCCTCCTTTAAAGAGAGTTGGATCTATTCTAAAATCTCCTGTTTTCTGAAATGTATCTAAGCTAACCAGGGTCAATGATAGACAAGCATGATCTGAAATAGAAATTGGATATATATCCATAATTCTGCTTGATCTGTTAGAATGTAATCCATTCTTGAGTAGCTCTGGTGTCTAGTAGAGAAAAATGTGAAGTCGAACTCATCCGGGTGGAACACTCTTCAACTATCAATCACAATTGTTGTTATTGTTGTTAAAGTTTTTGGCTAATCTGCCAAGTTGATTGTCTGTATTTATACATTTAGTTGATTTTTTATCTTTGACAAGGTCTCCAACCATATTAATGTCCCCGTATATAATCAGTAGCCCTTTCTTAATTTTAGAAATATGATTCAAAATTTTATTTAAAAATCTATTCTGGCCGTGATTTGGAGCGTATACATTTACAATTGTGTACTGAATATTATTTTTTAGACCAATCCATATGATTGATCTTCCTTCTTTATTTATTTATTAATTTCACAATGTTCTTCTTTTATTGTATTTTTTTTTATTGAACAGAATCGCTCCCCCTTTAGACTTAGATTGTGCATTAGCAAAAATTCTATATTCATATACTTTTTGGGATATATTTGGTACCTTTTTGTCAAAAAAATTAGTCTCTTGGAGACACGCAACGTTTGTGTTCTGTTTCGATAAAAAATCCATTATCGCATGTCTCTTAAACTGAATGTTCAAACCATTAATATTATATGAAATTAATTTCAGGCCCATATAACTAATTCCCATTTATGCCATGAGCTTCTAGGTTCATCAACATTTCCATAGTTATTTAAGTTTTCCATCTTCATATCTAGTTTTATAGAAATTTGTAGGCATCTGTTTCCTTACCTCTTTAGTTTCCTGTCTCTCAGCTGGCATCCAGCTCACAAACCAAATCTTATTTTTGTTGGTGTAAGTGTTAGTGTCTTTTCCATCGTGCATTTTCTAAATCCCACATGCCTGGCGTTGTTCTTGTAAGTGTTACTGTCTTTGCCGTTGTGTATTTTCTAAATTCCGCGTGTCTGTCTTTGCTCAGCCTCGTTTTCATCCAGTTTCAGGAATTTTTAAGTTTTTTTCATTTCTTTTCTTGATTAGCCGAGAAAACACGTCAAATAAGGCTCAAAATTGCTTTTAACCTAACGCCCATGCTTCCTGGCTCTTCCCCTGTCCTGTGTGTGATTGTGTTTTTATGTTTTTTTTTAAATTTTTCGTTTTTTTTCATGGTTTTCGATTTCTGTTAAATTTGTATTTTTCCGGATTTTGTTGGTGTAAGTGTTAGTGTCTTTGTTGTTGTGCAATTTCTAAGTCCCTAGTTCCTTGCGTTGTTCGTGTAAGTGTTACTGTCTTTGCAGTACTGTATTTTCTAAGTCCCGCGTGTCTCAGCATAGTTTTTATCCAGTTTCAGAATTTTTAATAAGGTTTAAAATCGCTGGTAACCTCATTCACAGGCTTCCTAGTCCACCCCCTGTGCTGTGTGTGAATGTGTTTTTATTTTTAGTATTTTTCTTGTTTATCTTGTTTTTCGATTACCGCAGGACGGCTGTTAAATTCGTATTTTTCCGAGGTCGTATTTTCCCCCCCGAGCCTTTCGCACTCATTGCAGCCTAAGTGCTGCGCAGCTACTTAATTGCTCATTTCAGCCTAAGTCCCTCGTGCTTCAATGCCTCAACTGCTCTCCTCGAGGCAAGCAGGGCAATGAGTGCCTTTGGCGCTCATTGCCTAAGTCCTGCAAGCTCGGAAAGGCTGCAATGCCTCAACGACTCACCTCGCTTCGCGAGGCTCGCAAGCATGATGACAAATCAAAGTTTCACAATTATAATATGTGATTATCCATACTTCTAATGCACCAACATGTTCAGTAGCTCTATACAGTAAAGGATTTAAGTACAAAGAAATAAATACAATATTAAACACATAGCAAAAAGTGGAGGGCCACGTCTTTGAGTTTAAAATCTTACGCACATGGTGCTTTTTTCCAAAGATTGAAAACTGGCAAACTTATTGTCTAAATGGACTGAGAGAGAAAGGAGCCTCTGCAAGAATATCAGATAAGAAATTGTAAGGAGCAGGAAAATAATGTTGAGAGCGATAGTGATAATTCTGATCCTGTAAGACAAGCATTGCGTTTTCCTTGGTAGAAGATTTAGGTAGTTGGGAAAATGTCTCTATTTAGTAGGGGTCAGTAGAATTCTGATAGGGAGGCACTGTGAAACAGTGATGCTAGTGTGCAGTTTATTATCTTTATCTAGTGGATGTTTTGTGTCAAGTACAGGAGAGTGTGCTGAAAAGTAATCAAGATGGGTATGGTGGGTGGGTAGTGGCATACTACTGTGGCAGCATAGGCTGCTGATTGGTCAGATTCAAGTGGTTTCCATGTCTCCAAAAATTAAGTTTAATCAGTGGTGGGTGGGTGAGGGGCAGGGAGGGAGAGAAGTGCTCTTAGAATTTACTTAAAGTTTCCCCAGAACAGGAGAGGCAGGCTGGTAATTAGAAAAGGCCCTAAAAGAAGAAGAAAAAATGATGTGTGAGAGAAAGAAAGAGATAGAGAGAGAGAGAGGAGTGAGACAAAGTAGGAGTGAGAGAATTAAAAGAAATATGATATATGAAAGGGAGGAGGTCTTAGCAAGTTATTCAGGTGATAAAATGGCAGTAGGGTCACTTGACGAAAACCAGTCACAGCATGGTTGCTTAGAAATATGTTACAACATTTAGTAAGGAATTGATATTCAGCGGAAAAATTATTTCTATCTTGCAAAAATCAGCAGGTATACATTAGTGGTACTATTAATAATGATATTGGCTCCTGACATGGAGTCAACCTCCATAGTCCTATTCATACCTCCAGGTATACAGCAAGCTTCAGAACTTTCTTAGAGTTTTCCCCAGAACAGCTAATAAAGGTAGTTCTTCTTCCCTTCTCTGGGATTGTTTTTTCAAGTTCCTGTTAACAGACCAAGGGCAACGTTTATGTCCAAACCAATTAAGGATATCCTAAAATGCCAGGAGCTTAAGTCTGTTCAGGAATTGTTCTCTGCTCCCTGCAAGTTCTGATATATTAATGAATATTAAGTTTGAAAAAATATGTTCACTTCCTCGATATCCCTGCTCTTTCCTCCTCTTAGCATCCCAAATGTCCTTCCTTTAAAGGAAAGTCCTATATTTAAGGGATTTTTTCCAGTAATAACTGAGTTCCACTTTGTGAAAGGAGGGCTTGGTTGTGATTTAATTTGGGATACTCTGCTTAGGTAAAAAAGATGTTCTGGCAGGGGAGGCATAGAAGAAGAACCAGCAATGAAATCCCCTGGATCATCCTAAGAAGTCCACAAGAGGGGACCTGGTGAGGATAAGGGGCCCCATGGGGTGCCATTGGGCATGGACTGTGATGGGGTAGAGGCTGAGCCATACACTACATAAAAAAATAAAATAAAGTGCAATACATAAGACATTTGGGCCCAAAGATGTGGATTCTGGTGCATTGCACCATCTGCACCGGTGGTAGCTCTGCCCCTGGTTCTAGTGATATCTGTGACCATTTTGAACAGAAATAGTCAATAGCCCCCTTTCTTCCGGGCCTCCATTGTATGATTAAATGTATAATGTACCACTGAGCCAAATGCTTAAACAGTATCAGTTACTCCAAAGTCCCATTCACTGTTTAAGATTCCTATGTCGCTCCTCCCTTTTCCCCTCTCCAATTCCCCCCCAACCCTCTCCCCTCACTTACCTGTATTGCCCTGCTCCTGCTGCTGTCCAGCCCGTCTTCTGTGTCGGGACCCGGTCGCAACGTAAATAACACGACACACACATTACGACACTCGCAAACAACATACGACACACGTTCACACACATTACGGCCTCGCAACACTCGGACGCAACTCGCGAACATTACAAAATTAAAACCACAATACATACACACAGCACATACATAAAAACCTTACCTACAGCAACAGGGAGCATCCAGGACTTCAAAAATGCAACTCACACCTTCATTTCACTCAAAATAAAAGCGTTTGCACAATAAAAACTTTGATAAGCGAGAGAAAAAATGGCCGCCGAACAAAACGAAAACGAGGCTACACACGCAAACACCATACGACACACGTTACCACACATTACGACCTCGCAAACATCGGACGCAACACGCCGACATACAAACATTTCAAACACAATAAATACACACAACACACAGATAAAAAAATTACCTACAACAAGAGGAACCATCCAGCACATCAAAAAAACAAGTTACACATTCATTTCAATAAAAATAAAACACTTTACACACTAATGAAATCGCTAAGCGAGAGAAAAAATGGCTGACGAAAAAAAACAAAACGAGGCTACAGCACTCTCAACACGTAAAACACCACTACACACTCGCAAAACAACACACGAAACTCGAAAAACACCACGAAACACAGACGGATAATCCGCAAAGACGCATAACACAGATAACCCGGCATTTTACGCCAATGCGGAAGTACACCACTACGCTAACGGTTTCGTCTCGCGCACGCACAGTATTACACTGCACACATTCATCACGCTTACACAGCAGCTCCACACCACTAATGCTGCAGTAACATGAAAACAGATTGTCAGCTCTTCAACACAATGCTTCAAAATAGGTAAAGTATATTAATTTATTAATATATTATATATTTTACTATTACACACCAAACAGCATTAGCTCACTTACGATTTGATTGCCGCTAGTATATATATATATATATATATATATATATATATATACATACTATATATATATATATATATATATATATATATATATCTATATATATATATTTTTTTTTTTTTACATATATATTTGTTTAGACGTTCAGTTGTGTCTGACTCTCCGTGACCATATGGACAACAGCACACTAGGCACAATCACGTTTCTGGTTGTGCTTAACCAAAAGCTTTTCATGGCAAAGATACTGGAGTGGGTGCCAGTTCCTTCTCCAGTGGACCGCAAATTGTCTGACCTTTATGCTATAACCTGTCCATCTTTGGTGGCAGTACATGGTATAGCTCACAGCTTCACTGAAGTACACAAGCCCCTTAACCACGACAATGTAGTGATCCAGAAGGGGATTCATAATATATATATATATATATATATATATATCACATATATATAGTTGTCAGCAGGCGGGCTTGGCAAAACCCATTGGTAATGCAATGGGAAAACTGCCATAGGCGCTCATCCCTACGACCCCGTATGACTTTCTGACCGCAAATGCGGACCCTTGCAAAGCGAGGGGCAAAATTTGCGGAGGTGGAGGCTCCCACGCCGCATCACAAGCGGTTACAAACGTCCACAGAAGCGGGACTTTGAAAAAAAATAAAATAAAATAAGACGAGGCTACACGACCCAAAAGCCGCAAAACACTGCAACTTTTAAAAAACCCGTACGAGGTACAACATACACCATTAGCAAGGAGGCTAAATCATCCACACCCGCATACCACATACACATTCGCCGCCATTTTACAAAACAAACTTACACAATGCGGAAGTACCCAGCTACACAAACGGCTTCCCCTCGCGCACGCAGCCTATTTACACTACACACCTCACACATTGCTGGAACTTACACCTCAGCTCCACAACAGTGCAAACCGACATTCTATGCTGCAGGAACATCAAAACAGATTGTTAGCTCTTCAGCATATTCCTTGCTGCATATATTAATTCAAATTTTTCAAGATTTACTCAACCCAGGGTCTCTACCATATGACTGGAGAAAAGCAGAGGTGATACCTATATTTGAAAAGGGAGCAAGAGCAAATCCGGGGAATTATAGACCAGTGAGCCTCACGTCTGTACTGGGGAAGCTTTTAGAAGTGTTAATAAGGGATAATAGACAAGAATATGTCTATTTGAACAGGATTATAGGTAGGAGTCAACATGGATTTATGAGGGATAGGTCATGTCAAACAAATCTAATTTGTTTCTATGAGGAGGTTAGTAGGAACCTGGATCAAGGCAACTCAGTGGATGTAGTCTTTTTGGATTTTGCAAAGGCTTTTGATACAGTGCCACACGGGAAACTATTGTGCAAACTAAGAGATACATGAATTGCGGTAAATATCTGCTCATGGATTGAGAGCTGGCTAAAAGACAAGAAGCAAAGGATTGGACTAATGTGGTAAGTGGGTTTCCTCAGGGTTCAGTATTAGGTCCTCTCCTTTTTAACATATTTATTAATGACTTAGAGGTAGGATTGGAGTGTGGGGTCTCCATTTTCACTGATGACACGAAGTTAATAAATCAGATAATGATGTGCTTTACCTCCAAAGGGATTTACATAAAATTGAGGAATAGGCATCTAAATGGCAGATGAGATTTAATATGAATAAATGTAAAGTTATGCATCTGGGAAGGAAAAATAGTCATGCAATTTATAATCTTAATGGAGCAAATCTGGGTCTATCAGATATTGAAAGGGATTTGGGAGTGCTTGTGGACAACCACCTAGGTAACAGTGCTCAAAGCCAAGCAGCAGCTGCAAAGGCAAATAAAATATTAGCATGTATTAAGAATGCTATAGAAGCAAGGGAAGCAAATATAATTCTGCCACTATCCAAATCTCTAGTATGCCCTCGTTTGGAATATGGAGTACAATTTTGGGCACCACTTCATAAAAAGGACATTTTAGAGCTGGAAAAGGTACAGAGGAGGGCAACAAAACTAATAAGGGGAATGGAGGGGCTACGTTATGAAGAAAGACTAACCACATAAAATGTATTTTCTCTAGAAAAAAGGCGTCTAAGAGGAGATATGATTACCTTATATAAATACATCCAGGGTCAGTATAAAGATTTGTCAAGGGAGCTTTTTGTAGCAAGAGGTTTTCAACTGACAAGAGGATATTCCTTGAGGTTAGATGTAAAAAGATTCCACCTTAAAAAAAGAAAAGGGTTCTTCCCAGTAAGGGTGGTTAATCTGTGGAATTCTCTACCAGAGGAGGTGGTGACAGTGGATTCAATAGATAACTGTAAAATGGGACTGGATTTATTTCTAATTAAAAAGGGAATTCAGGGTTATCATGGATAATTAGAGAGACAGTATTGATCCAGGGAGAAATCCGATTGCCAGTATCTGGTGTCAGGAAGGAATTAAATTTTTTTTTTCCTTTGAGACGATTGGCTTAGTCTCACTTGTTTTTTTTTCTGTTTGCCTTCCTCTGGATTAATTAATAATTAAAAATAAATAAATAATAATTGATTACAAATTAATTAACAACTAATTAATTAATATTTATTCTGCATATTGCAGATCAGAGGAGATATTAAAAGATTGAACTTGATGGACTGAAAGTCTTTTTTCAACCTTAATTACTATGTAACTATGTAACTATGTAATTACAAATAGGTAAAGTATATTTTTTTTTATGATTTAATAATATATATGAAATCAATAAATAAACATAAATATATTTATATATCTATATATATATATTTCTATCTATATATATATTATATTATAAATCCCCTTCTAGATCACTACTTTGTCGTGGTTAAGGGGCTGTGAGCTTTACCATGTAGGATCATCAAAGATGGGCAGGTCATAGCAGAGAGGTCAGACTAATTATTTATATTTTATAATTAATATATATATAGATATTGGTAATATATATATTACCATTGCAAAGTTAATTTAAAAAATGAGTAAGAACTAATCTCTGACCCTACTCTCATATAATGGTCTTGTCCTATTCACACCTCAGATGTGTCTGCTTTCTATCGCTGTGCTTGGCCTTGTTACAACCTGTCTACTATTTCAGAACCAACAAGTACTCTTGTCAACTAACAGATTTATTAAATTGCAATTCGGTAAATTTAAAAGGGCTCTATTTAAGCACACAGCATATTTTTTTACAGAAGTTTTTAGTTAGTGCAGACCTTGCTTTTGGATAGAAGTTCACTAACTAAAAACTTCTGTAAAAAAATATGCTGTGTGCTTAAATAGAGCCCTTTTAAATTTACTGAATCTCAATTTAATAAGGCTGTATATATATAAGCATGCCTACTTGAAAGGCCATCTGTGATTCCTGAAGTTCCTGAGCTGTTTAGCTCATGTATTTTGCAGAAATAAGAAAACAGGTTAAATTATATTAGAGGTTTGTAGTATTTAAAATAAATGCTAGGTACCTTTAGAATTGGTGTTTATTTAAAAACATATTCCTGCAAATATATACATGAATATTTTTATTTATGCCAAATTGAAACAAATAAAAAAAGTGTTGTATAATAATGCAAGTTGGTGTAGCAAAAGCTCTCTGGGTTTGATTCTTTTCAGGGAACCAAGAGGTCACACCACTCTGAAGCCATGCAGGTTTGGGCCTGGTCAGTACTTGGATGGGAAACTACCTAGGAATACCAGGAGCTGTATGCTGTGACCCACTGGAGAAGGAACATGCAACTCACTCCAGTATCTATGAATACCAAGTAGATCAGATGGACATACATTTATGCCTGGTGTGTCCATGAGGTCACGGAGAGTTGGACACAACTTAACAACAATGATAACCAACTTGCTTTTCTCCCAGTAAATGTATAAACAGTATGCTTGTATTTAATTCACAAATGTCTAAAATTACATGTATCTGTATTAATGGACCCCTGTAATGCCTATTCAAGAGGACATGATTGTTTTAGTTAAGCATTTATCATTAATACAATTCATATTGTTAATTAATAAAATTCATATTTAATGATTTATGTATGCCATATTCAATCTTAAAATCAATTTCAAATATTAGCATATCAGGCCCAAAACTGTTTTGTTTGTCTTCACCCAGGTAAGGCAAAGGGGTGGTTTGGCTGAGAAGCAGGTCTAAAAGGTTTTAAGAAGAATCTGATTAGTTAGGAGTCCACATATTAATTCATGTTGTTGTTTACTCGTTCAGTCATGTCTGACTCTCCGTGATCTTATGGACCACAGCACGCCAGGCACATCTATCATTAGGTCTCTACTTGTGCTTATCCATGTCCATCAGCTTGTGCTTAGTGTTCCGCAGCTTACATTACTGATAAGTGATGTCGCGAACATCAAATTTTCGGTTCGCGAACCGCGGCCGCAAATTTTATCAAATGTTCATGAACGGACGAACATTTGCGAACCGCCATAGACTTCAATGGGCAGGTGAATTTCAAAACCCACAGGGACTCTTTCTGGCCACAATAGTGATGGGAAAGTTGTTTCAAGGGGACTAACACCTGGACTGTGGCATGCCGGAGGGTGATCCATGGCAAAACTCCCACGGAAAATTACATAGTATCGATCAGGTAGTGTAAGGGTTATACCCGCTTCACAGTTACAGACCAATATCCCCATTTAATGCACCTCAAACAACTGCAAACAGTCCCTTTGCACAACCGCAAACTCCCCATTTGCACAAGGTTGGTTACCAAGCTAGCCATGTCCCGTTCCTTGTCCTCACTGATGTCATTGAAGGTCTCTTCCTCCACCCAGCCACCAAGAATCCCCGAAAGGTGACAACAAGCGCCCTGGGACGCCTGCTGTGTTTGGTCTTCCACCTCCTCAAAGCCACCTTCCTATTCTGACTCCTCTTCTTCAGACTCCCAGAGTCTGGAGGCTTCCACTGCCCAGCATGGAAGATTATACACAGGTCAGAGTCTGGGGGCTTCCACTGCCCAGCATGGAATATTATACACAGGTCAGAGTCTGGGGACTTCCTCTGCCCAGCATGGAAGATTATACACAGGTCAGAGTCTGGGGGCTTCCACTGCCCAGCATGGAATATTATACACAGGTCAGAGTCTGGGGGCTTCCACTGCCCAGCATGGAAGATTATACACAGGTCAGAGTCTGGGAGCTTCCACTGCACAGCATGGAAGATTATATGCGTTGCCTCTGTCTGCGTTATTATAAGGTGTGTACTGTTAAGTAGTACTATTCCTATCGGTTTAATCCCTGTTACGTCCACTATTAGGGGACGTGTATATGGCATGGATTTTTGGAACAGGGAGATGGAAAAAGATGCTTGGTCGGACCTCCTACTTCGAATTTGGGGCACTGCACATGCAATGTAATGTGCCACCAGATAGGAGTGGTGTATTAAGTTGTACTATTCATTCCTATCAGTGTAATACCTGTTAAGTCACCTATCAGGGGACGTGTATATGGCATGGATTTTTGGAACTGGAAGATGGAAAAAGATGCTTGGATCCACCCAAATGACCCCAATTCTTGACCACCCTCAGGCCCCGAAACACATGAGCACAACATCACAACACTGGTGGAGGTCAAGGAAACTAGATAGGCTTGGAGACTGGTTATGCTCACCGATGAGGAACTGAGGGACAAGCATGAGCTACCACTGTCAGAACATTACAATTACTGTAGGCTGAGGCATTTCACACACTCCTTGACCCAGAAACAGGGGACACTGGTCTTAAATTGGTTTTCCAAAATTTGTAAAGATAAACCTCTATCAAGGGGGATCATTGGGTCGCTTTACAAATATAAAACATTTGTTACTGGTTGAAGCGACACTGGGGGAAGGACCGGAGTGGGGGAGCCCTGGAGACCCTTCAGAAGGAACCGGCGGCAAAATCATCCCAGGAAAGGAGAGGTCGCTCACTGAAGCCTGCCCTAGGGTAACCCAAGGGTGATTGCCCAGGTTAGATATTGTAAATAATAAGCTAATACTGCTGGAGGGATCATAGCTAATAGGACTTTGGTGTTCCCTGCAGATATACTCTTTACTATTGTCTGTTTTACCATGTTTTAGGTATCTCTTAAATTGCAATCACAGTAAAAAATAAGAAAAATGATTAACCTAAAAAGTAATAATAAGAAGGAATAACCAGCTAACTTTCACAAAATGTCTTTATTGTAAATATGTATTTTTGCACAACTGTTATGCAAGACTGTTCAAAAATGCTTTATTTTTCATTACATGTTGTACGCCTACTGACAATAAAAGAATTTAAATGCAAAAATTAGGTATTGTTGCAGTGACCAGAAAAATTGATGTTAGTTTGTGGACCATTATTAGCTCAAGGCAGCTCATCTATGAGGCCTTTTTTAATCGAATGTATCGCCCACTGTTAGTCCCTTCCGGATCCATCCCTCATTCATCTTAATAAAGGTGAGGTAATCTAGACTTTTTTGACCTAGGCGACTTCTCTTATCAGTGACAAAATCTCCTGCTGCACTGAAGATCCTTTCTGACAGGAAACTTGAAGCGGGGCAGGACAGAAGTTCTATGGCAAATTAGGATAGCTCAGGCCACAGGGCAAGCGTGCACACCCAGTAGTCAAGGGGTTCATCGCTCCTCATAGTGTCGATATTCTGTAGTTGTGGCGAGGTAGTCTATTACCTGAGGGGTCGAGTCGTTCTCTGAGGGTGGACCCAGAAGGGCTGTGGCGATGCATAGGACTTAAAAAGCTCTGCATGTCCTCAATCAACAACACGTCTGTAAAGCGTCCTCTCCTTGCCGGCGTGGTCGTGGGAGGAGGAGGATTATGTTCACCTCTTCCGCTGTTAGATTGCCTTTGTGCTGTGACATCACCCTTAAACGCTGTGTAAAGCATACTTTTTAATTTATTTTGGTAGTGCTGCATCCTTTCCGACTTGTAATTCGATAAAATTTCAGGCACTTTCTGCTTATACCGGGGGTCTAGTAGCGTGGACACCCAGTACAGGTCGTTCTCCTTCATCCTTTTTATACGAAGGTCTCTCAACAGGCACGACAGCATGAAAGACCCCATTTGCACAAGGTTGGATGCCGAGCTAGTCATGTCCCGTTCCTCGTCCTCAGTGATCTCACTGAAGGTATGTTCTTCCCCCCAGCCACGTACAACACCACTGGTACCAGATAGGTGACAACGAGCACCCTGGGATGCCTGTTGTGGTTGGTCTTCCTCCTCCTCCTCAAAGCCACATTCCTCCTCTGACTCCTCTTCCTCACAATCCTCTTCCAGCGTGGTCCAGCAAGCGATGCTGATAAGGCTGTGTCTGGCGGTGATGGTGACTACAACTCTTCCTCTTCCTCTTCAAGCTCATCTATGGCCTGATCCAGCACTCTTCGCAGGGCACGCTCCAGGAAGAAAACAAATGGTATGATGTCGCTGATGATGCCCTGGGTGCGACTGACCAGGTTTGTCACCTCCTCAAAAGGACGCATAAGCCTACAGGCATTGCGCATGAGCGTCCAGTAACGTGGCAAAAAAATCCCCAGCTCCGCAGAGGCTGTCCTAGCACCCCGGTCATACAAATACTCGTTAACGGCCTTTTCTTGTTGCAGCAGGCGGTCAAACATTAGGAGTGTTGAATTCCAACGTGTCGGCTGTCTAAAATCAAGCGCCTCGCTGGCATGTTGTTTCGCCGCTGGATATCTGTAAAGTGCGCCATGGCCATGTAGGAACGCCTGAAATGGGCACACACCTTCCTGCCCTGCTTCAGGACGTCCTGTAAGCCTGGGTGCTTATGCACAAAGTGTTGTACAATCAGATTACACACATGTGCCATGCACGGCACATGTGTCAACTTGCCCAAATTCAATGCGCCAACAAATTTCTTCTGTTGTCACAAACCACTTTGCCGATCTCCAGTTGGTGCGGAGTCAGCCACTGATCCACCTGTGCGTTCAGGGCGGACAGGAGTGCTGGTCCGGTGTGTCTCTCTGCTTTCAGGGAAGTCAACCCCAAGACGGCGTGACACTGCCGTATCCGGGATGTGGAATAGTACCTGTGGAGCTGAGGGGGTGCCGTTGATGTGGAGCAAGACATAGCAGCAGCAGAAGAGGACTCAGCCGAGGAGGTTATGGAAGAGGATGGAGTAGGAGGAGTAGAGGAGGTGGCACCAGGCCTGCCTGCAAGTCGTGGCGGTGTCACCAACTCCTCTGCAGAGCCACGTATTCCTTGCTTGGTAGCAGTCACAAGGTTTACCCAATGCGCAGTGTAGGTGATATACCTGCCCTGACCATGCTTTGCAGACCAAGTATCCGTGGTCAGATGGACCCTTGCCCCAACACTGTGTGCCAGAGATACCATTACTTCCTTTTGCACAATCGAGTACAGGTTGGGGATTGCCTTTTGTGCAAAGAAATTTCGTCCGGGTACCTTCCACTGCGGTGTCCCAATAGCTACAAATTTTTTGAACGCCTCAGACTCCACTAGCTTGTATGGTAAAAGCTGGCAGGCTAAGAGTTCAGACAAGCCAGCTGTCAGTTGCCGGGCAAGGGGGTGACTTTGTGACATTGGCTTCTTAGATACTCACCAAGAGACCACCAATATTATGGTAGTGAATATTGAGCACCTTAATATGAAAGCACCTTATAGAATTTTATAGTTTATTATAGGATACAAAGCACTTTAATCAATTATATTGAGGATTGGAAATACTTTATTATATTTGTAAACATAAGCACTTTACTCATGCACTTTATAGAGGTATAGAAATTTAAAATGGCATTTGAAACACTGTATTTAGATAAAGGAATGGGTTTGGATAGTTGTATGGATAATATATAACAGGTTTTAGTAAGAATAAGTTTACGAATTGGGAAAATATAGAAGGAATAAAAAATACCCACTATATTAGAGTTTAGGAAAATTTCACTTTTATTTTGTTGAGAGAACACTGAGGAAATATCTCATGGGGGGAAAATTAAGCACTTTATTGATATGCACTTTATAGATTTATAGAATGGTTTAATAAATTACTATTTACTTTAAAAATTATAAAGAAATAAAATTTTAGAATTTTTTGGTATATGTACCGAGGAGAATCCATACTTGTTCTTTGAGAGAAAAGGAGGATAAGAGAGTAAGGAAGGGTAAAGTAAGGGAAGAAGGTAAAAGAAAAGAGAGAAAAGATATATCAAAGAGGCAAAGGGATTTTTGTAAATACTAATACTAGTTCTCTCAATATATTTCAATCTTCAAGTTTGGGGGGTATAAGGATCAGAGAAAAATGGTATGGATTCCCTCTCGAATAAAGGTATATAGGGGGATGTATAGATATTTCGATTTTTTAGTGTAACAGGTTAAGAGAGTAATGTATCAATATGCAGATTAATAATGTGTGTTAAATCATGATAGAAATTGATTATAGAATATGTATTATAATGATCTGTTTCGGGAGAAATATGAAGTGATGAGATGGGAGGAGGCCGCCAGGAGGGAAAGGTTCAGTAGAATGAAAAAGGGTAGGATGACACTATTTAAAATACATTATAGGGGAATATTTTGGTTATGGTGGACAAGGATAGTTTTTTCTTTGCTTTTATCACCTATATTCCCCTAAATAGCAGTAGTTGGATAAAAGATTAAGAAAGAATAGAGGGACAAGGAGAGTAAGAAGAAAAAATTAAATTAAAATACATAATGACAATACTTAAGAAGGGCGTAAATCAGGGAAATAAGATCATATGACCTCCCAACTAATGAACTAGTAGTAAGTTTATTATAATTCCTAGCAATTCCTAAAATTGGCATAATAGCCCTTATTAATTGTTTAGAATGAAGGGCAAAAATATGAAAACAAGTAAAATTTGACTTATTTTAAGTTCCAAGGAAATAAAGCCCAAGATTTGTAAGAATGAACGAATGAAGGAAGTACGAATGAATGAAATCGCGGGAATGCGAATGGCTCAGGTTCAACAATTGATGAGAGGTGAGATGGAATTAGATATATGGACACAAAAGTGGAAGGTTAATGTAATAACTATAAACAATGGTTAAAATAATAACTCATAATGTTAATGGACTTAATTCCCCAGCAAAAAGGAAAATAGCTTACAATAATTATATAAAAAATAAAGCAGATATTCTCCTACTACAAGAGACACATTGGGGAAACGATACCTTAAGATATGTAAATAATAAAAACTTTAATATTAAAATAGATTCAACATACAATAAAAAATCTAGAGGAGTATCAATCTGTTTTAGTCACAATATAGAAGTCTATGAGGAAGCTAAAATTATTGATCCCCTAGGAAGATATATAATTTGGTGTGGCAAAATAAATAGAGAAAATATGACAATAGCCAATATATACCTTCCAAATGTAAAAAAATTAGATATCTCAAAAAGATTTTGAAAGAAATAAAAAAAATTAGAAAGGGACAATTAATAATTGGCGGGGATTTTAATATGGTGTTAGATCCATTAACAGACAGAATAGGAACAATTAAAAAAAATTCAGAAAATCAGATTAAAAAAACGTCTAAAGACTTTGGAAAAATAGTATCAAACGACGACCTTTATGACGCATGGAGATTACTACATCCATATGAGAGGGACTATACATTTTTTTCAAATCGTTTTAAATCCTACTCAAGATTAGATTATTTGTTGACAGATATAAATACAATAAGACAAATTAAGGATATAGAAATAACAACCGCTACATGGTCAGATCACTCAATGGTCAGTATGAATTTAAAAGAAGAAAAGAGAAGCAAAAATAAAAAAAAATGGAAGTTAGACCCTATCTTATTTAAGAATGAACAAACTATGGAATTCTTAAAAAAGTAAACAAACAAATTTTTTAAAATTAATAAAAATACTGTAGATTCACCATCCATGCTTTGGTGCGCATATAAATCAGTTATAAGAGGACAAATGATATCACGGATGGCAGTAATGCATTGGGAAAGGGGGAAACCTATAAGACTATTGTATATAGATTTGGAGAAACTAACAGGAGAAAATAGAGTGAACCCATCGGTGGAAAGAACAGAGTTGATCGCTAAAAAGAAAGCCCAAATAAATAAAATATTACAAAATCAGGTTGATTCACTGATGTGGAAATTTCAACAAACCAATTTTCTAATGGGTAATAAAACAGGTAAATATCTGGCCAATAAACTAAAAAGACAAAAAAATCAAAATAAAATATATAGTTTAAGAGGCACAGATAATGTCTTATACACTCACCCTGATAAAATATGTGATATTATGAAGATGTTCTATAGTTCATTATACAATTTAAATAGTAATTCTACATTTAAAAAACCTAGTAAAGAAGAGATAAATACACTTCTGAGTGAAGTAACTCTACCAAAATTACAAGAAGAAGATCAAAGATTTTTGGATCAAGATATTTCTTTGAAAGAAATAGAGGAAGTAATTAACAAAGCAAAAGTTAACAAAGCCCCAGGTCCAGACGGATTTGACCATTTATATTTTAAAATGTTTCAAAATGAAATTGGCGAACATTTGCAAAATATGTTTAATGAGATTAAAAATCACGGAAAAATGCCGTCAGAACTATCAGAAGCTAAAATAATTAACATTTTGAAACCAGGGAAAAATCCAGAAGAAGTAACTAGCTATCGCCCTATTTCCCTTATTAATATAGATTTAAAAATATATACAAAAATCATGGCAAATAGATTAAATAAAATTATTCCAAAGTTGATACATTTAGATCAATCGGGCTTTGTACAAGGCCGTCAGGCATCAGATAACACCAGACGTCTAATTGATCTAATGTTTTCCATTCGGAAAAAAAGAATCCCCACACTAATCCTGTCATTGGATGCAGAAAAAGCATTCGACAGGGTTAGTTGGGAATTCATGAATGCAGTATTACAAAAGTTTGGGTTCACAAATTTTGCTTCTAAAACAATTAAAGCTATTTATAAGGATACAACAGCTTATATTGCAGGTACAAACTTCGAAACAGAGAAGTTTGGGATCAGCAACGGAACACGACAGGGATGCCCCCTTTCCCCATTGCTTTTTTTGTTATTTATGGAACCATTAGCATCATTAATTAGGAAAGCTGAAAATATCAAAGGTATCAAAATAGGTAATAATGACTACAAAATAATGTTATTTGCGGATGATATCTTGTTAACATTAACAGATCCAATAGGATCCTGCGCCAATCTACAACAATTGTTAATAGAATTTGGTAGAGTTTCTTATTTCAAAATAAATCCTTTGAAATCAGATATTATATACAAATATATAGAGCAAGATACATTAAATAAATTAAAAAAATTATATGCGTTTAATTGGAATTCAAAATATGTCACTCATTTAGGTATTAAATTTAGCTTCCAAAATAATAAAATTATAGCAAATAACATAACAGAAATATTAAAACAGATTAGAATACTTTTATATGATTGGAATTCAACAAGATTTTCCTGGTCGGCAAGAATTGCCATAGTTAATATGAGTATTGTCCCCAAAATAACATATCTAATGAGCTGTGTCCCGGAGAAAGTCCCGGAATATATCATTAAAATAATACAGCAAATAATAGACAAATTTGTTTATGCTGGGAAAAAAGTGAGAGTTAAAAAAACTATAACAAATAGAAAGTTCGATCTGGGAGGTATGGGATCTCCAGATATGAAAAGGATTAGCGAAAATATAGCAATATCTCACATAATTAATATGAATTTACAACATAGGATAATAGGATGGAAAAACATCGAGGAAGATTTGGTGGGAATTATCCAAATAAGAACACTGCTGGGTAAATTTAATGGAAAAGAAACAATATGGGATAAATTACCAGAAGGTATAAGATCTATTATAAAATTTTGGGGGAAAAGTAAAATCAGAGCAGAGCTTTTTCATATACCTTCCGTTACTACACCTATAGATATACTAAGAGATGAATCATTTAATTTAGAAATAAATATATTGAAAAAAGCATCAATTTTGTATATAGCTGATTTATACCCAGCAGGCAGTCTATTAAAGCAAAGGGAACTTCAGGAGAAAGGAGTAACAAAATCCTTTTCATGGATAAATTATGGAATATTGCTAGAAAAAATGAAACAAAAGGGATTTATATATGATAAAATAGATAAACTGCACGACCTGGAAGCAATTTTGATTAAAGGTCAGGTGAATCATCTGGTATCAAAAATCAGTGAAAGTAGGATTAAACTAATGAAATTTGAGAAAACTAAGAGTATAAAAGACTGGGAATACAACTTCAATATAGACTATAACGAGCAATAATGGTTAAGGGCTCTAAAGATAATAAAGAAATCGTCTATTAACACCATGTATAGAGAATTGTACTTTAAATTAATACAAAAGTGGTATTTAGTACCAACAACTATGAAAAAGTTTGATTCCCAACAATCATCATTATGCTGGAAGGGTTGTGGTAAAGAAGGTAATACACAACACATGTGGTGGGAATGCGTTAAGATAAGGGAATTCTGGGAAGAATGTTGTGGATATTTGACCATAATCGCAGGGACAAGATGTCCGTGTTCCCCGGAGTTGTTATTATTCCATATAGGGATAGATACACACTTCCCCAGTAATACATTTTTGATATCTCACATATTATTGATCATTAAAGCAATGTTAGTGAAATATTGGAATAAATTGGAAATTCCTAAGTGGAAAGAGATTATTAATAAAACCAATTATAATAAAGATCTGATGAAAGAAAATACATATGAACAGTCCAAGAAAATAAACATTTTTAATTGGACTATCTGGGAGCAGTATATGGAAGAATATTAACGGGGAACATGGAAAAAGATACAATTGAAGCCAATGTCTATTACGACCGATGGAGTTATAAACGCTGTCAAATTATCCAGAGATTAGGGAAAAATTTCCTACTATTTACCTTCTTTAGAATCAAAAATGGGTATATTTTGTCTATAAGATATGTCTATTTCTATTGCGGACCGT
Organism: Discoglossus pictus; assembly: GCA_027410445.1. Taxonomy (NCBI): domain Eukaryota; kingdom Metazoa; phylum Chordata; class Amphibia; order Anura; family Alytidae; genus Discoglossus; species Discoglossus pictus. Next base: position 83,237,536 of record CM050169.1, read on the forward strand.
TTTGTTGAACCTGGTTGCTTGTATTTGTTGGGTAATTGTATGTATGTTATGTGATCAAAAACAAAATAGAAAAGGGTTAGAAAAGGAAAGGATAGAAGGGGAAAGCGTTGTAAGATAAATAAAAAACCTTCTATAAATAATTTATACAGGAGCTATACCTTAAATTAATATAAAAGAGGTATTTAGCCCCTGTTATTACGAATATGTTTGTCTTCCAGATTTCCCCGTATTGTTGGAAGGGTTGGGGATAAGTTGGTAGATCCTTCCATAAGTGGTGGGATCGTATTAGAATAAGCATTCAGAGGTTTAAAAATGTGGGAGGATCATTCTATACTTAAAAGATGTTATCCCTCTTTTCTGCTATCCCAATAACGTTTATTAAAATGTATTTAGAATTTAGAGTAATAAGAGATGAAATGCATGTATATGTTTTGTATGTTTTTTTTAAATATTGAAATAATAAAAAAAAAAAAAGATGGACCCTTGCCCCAACACTGTGTGCCAGAGATGCCATTACTTCCTTTTGCACAATCGAGTACAGGTTGGGGATTGCCTTTTGTGCAAAGAAATTTCGTCCGGGTACCTTCCACTGCGGTGTCCCAATAGCTACAAATTTTTTGAACGCCTCAGACTCCACTAGCTTGTATGGTAAAAGCTGGCGGGCTAAGAGTTCAGACAAGCCAGCTGTCAGTTGCCGGGCAAGGGGGTGACTTTGTGACATTGGCTAGATATGAGTGTCACTGTGCACTGGCAAAAGTTGGCAGACTAGATGCAATAGGCCTCACACACAAGCCTGTAGGCAGGCAACTGATATTCAATCGATTACAGTTAAAAAAGGGTTCTTTTATTTCACTGTACACTACGGTTGCACTAGATATGAGTGTCACTGTGCACTGGCAAAAGTTGGCAGACTAGATGCAATAGGCCTCACACACACGCCTGTAGGCAGGCAACTGATATTCAATCGATTACAGTCAAAAAAGGGTTCTTTTATTTCACTGCACACTACGGTTGCACTAGATATGAGTGTCTCTGTGCACTGGCAAAAGTTGGCAGACTAGATGCAATAGGCCTCACACACACGCCTGTAGGCAGGCAACTGATATTCAATCGATTACAGTAAAAAAAGGGTTGTTTTATTTCACTGCACTCTACGGTTGCACTAGATATGAGTGTCACTGTGCACTGGCAAAAGTTGGCAGACTAGATGCAATAGGCCTCACACACACGCCTGTAGGCAGGCAACTGATATTGAATCGATTTCAGTAAAAAAAGGGTTCTTTTATTTCACTGTACACTACGGTTGCACTAGATATGAGTGTCAATGTGCACTGGCAAAAGTTGGCAGACTAGATGCAATAGGCCTCACACACACACCTGTAGGCAGGCAACTGATATTCAATCGATTACAGTCAAAAAAGTGTTCTTTTATTTCACTGCACACTACGGTTGCACTAGATATGAGTGTCACTGTGCACTGGCAAAAGTTGGCAGACTAGATGCAATAGGCCTCACACACACGGCTGTAGGCAGGCAACTGATATTCAATCGATTACAGTCAAAAAAAGGGTTATTTTATTTCACTGCACACTACGGTTGCACTAGATATGAGTGTCACTGTGCACTGGCAAAAGTTTGCAGACTAGATGCAATAGGCCACACACACACGCTAGCAGGCAGGCATATGCAATTAGATTACACAGAAAAAAATAATAAAATAAAATACAAAGGGCTTTTTGGTTTGCTGTCCTTGCAGCAGATATCAAAGGAGTCCTTCAGGTGTGTAGTGAAAGCTAAATACACAGCCTGTTTATCTATTTCCCTATTAAATCCGCAGAAAAAAATAATAAAATAAAATAAATGATGTTCTAGCCCTAAAAAGGGCTTTTTGGGTTGCTATCCTTGCAGCAGATATCAAATGAGTCCTTCAGGTGTGTAGTGAAAGCTAAATACACAGCCTGGCTAGCTATTTCCCTATTAAATCAGCAGCAGGTAGAATAATATGTCCTCTATCAACGAATGTAGCTTCAGAATGATTCTAAAATGGAGGCTGTCATTCAGATGGAAGGCTCTGGAAGGGAGTGTATGCTGCTGATTGGCTGGAATGTGTCTGCTGACTGTAAGGTGTAGGGTCAAAGTTTCCTCAATGATAAAGAATAGGGGGCGGACCAAAAAGCGCATGTGTTCGCCGTTCTTTGAGAAAGCGAACATGCGAAAATCGCAGCGAATAGTTCTCCGGCGAACTGTTCGGGACATCACTATTACTGATCACTGCTCTGTGTGATTTCCCCCCCCTCCAACGGTGCAGTGGAGAAAGAGTGAAGGGGAGTGTGAGGCTCCAACACCCAGTAGTGTCTATACTGCTGTGAAAATCCTTCCTTTTTATTCTTTATCTCTCTCAAGACAGAAATTCCCTTTATAGACTAGTGTTCCTGTAATATGTCTGATGCTATAAAGAGGAAATGACAAAAAAACTCATAGAACCATAGAAACCACAGAAACTTTAATATTTTATTAAAACATTCATAAAGGCACAAGGGATATATAATGAATATATATGCATGTGTAATTATGAAAAGTATACCGTGAGATATATATATAGGTGAATAATCTGAGTATTGCAATATATAGTGCTAATTATTTTATTGGACAGTTTAATTTTCTTTGTCCAATAAAAAGATATCACTATATACTGCAATAATGCGATTATTCGTCTAAATTACTGAGCACTCATGGCTACCTCACTCTATTAATATGTACTAGCGACTTGCCCATCAAAAATGACGACAATAAAATGTGAAGGCTGTCAATGCTTTGCCACACAATGCAAGGCTCTTCCCCCTGTAAATTGCGGGCCTCGCGATGAGCGCCTTTGGCGCTCATTGGGAACCTTTCCCCACTGTCTGACCCCTGTGTGTTTCCCCCTCTCTCCACCCCCTGTCTTTTTTTTTTCTCCTCTCTGTCTATGCTTAAGTCTTGTGAGCCTCGCGCTGAGTGTTGTTGCTTTTATTTTCCCTTTGCTGTTATTTAGCAAGGTTTGCGGTTTCATGAGCGAAGTTGCTTGTATTTTCAAAGTCCTGCATGCCTGGCATTGTTCGGATAAGTGTTACGTGCATCGGCCTCATTTTGATTCAGTTTGAAAGCATTTGCATTTTTATGGCAGCCATTTTTTTCCTTGCTTAGCAGATTTTCGATCTACGAAAATCAGCAATTAAGACTCAAATTAGCTTTCAACCTCACTCACAGGCTCCCTGGCTGCCCCCCCTGAGTTGTGTGTGTGATTTTTTATTTCTTTTTCTTTTTTTTGCGGTCTCGAGTTATGTGCCTGGTAAAATATCAGCCATTAAATTCGTAATTTTTTCCCAAGTGTTGCATGCCTCCCGTTCAGTGACAAAGTGCTACGTCCATCGTCACAGATCGCGTGCATCGCTATGGGCGCCTTCAATCTCTTTCCATCCTTCATCGGTGGAGTGTAATGGGGCAAATTACATCTCTGAGAGGACAGAGGACACTTAGAGGAACCCTGAAAGTGCACTATTGCGAGGGATGCAATGAGCCCTGATATTATTGTTAAACTAATAGAATATATCCTTACCCACAACTATTTTACAACTTTTAACCAAGATACCAACCTACAAATGATGGGGACTGCCATGGGTACCAAAATGGCTCCATAATACGCAAATCTATTCATGGCCAATCTAGAAGAAACATTCTTATCTGTATCCATTTACAATCCGTACAAATACTACCATGACATAGATGATCTGTTCATCATATAGACAGAAGGAGAAAGCAAACTCAAAGACTTTCACAGTTCATTCAACACCTTCCATTCATCTATAAAACTTAAAATGGATTTCTCTACAGAATAGGTAAACTTTCTAGACACTACTTTATCCATCACCAATGGCGCTCTCCACTAATCTGTATATAAGAAACCCACAGACAGATGTAGTTACCTCCACAGCTCCAGTTTTCATCCCTCCCACACAAAACAAGCCATCATCCATAGTCAAGCTATTCGATACCATTGGATTTGCTCAAAGACTGGAGATAATAATTTAAAAACACTGTCTGAATCTTTCAAACAAAAGGGTTACAAACCCTGTATTATTACTCAAAAAATAACCACTGCCATCAAAATACCATGTACACACCTATGAAAGTACAAAACAAAAGAAACTACTTCACGTATACCTCTAGTGACCACATACCATCCAATTTTAGAGAAAATACGGAAAATAGTCAAAGATTTACAACCATTACTAATTGAAGATACTGAATTAAAATATATATTCCCAAACCCTCCCATCCTTGCATTTAAACAACCACTAAACCTGAAACAAAAACTTGTCAGCAGAAAATTGGCCCATGAGCAACCGAACACAAATAATCAAACTAAACCTTATAAGAAATGTGCCTGTAAATAATGTCAACACATTTGTAATGATACAGCCACACATAACAACAAAACCTATAACATCAAAGAATCATATTGATGTACATCGTCCAATGTGGTTTATATAATACAATGTGCTTTATGTGACACAGGCTGTTACATTGAAGAAACCGGCCAAAACATGCACTTAAGGCTGAATTTACACAGACATTCAATACGAAAGCATAATGAAGACAGTTATTGTAGCTCAGTAGGACATCATTTTAGCCAGAATGATCACTCATCAAAAACTTAAGTCAAAATTCTTAGAGGAAAATTTAAAAAACATTCAAGAGAGAAAAGCATTTGTAATAAATATAATCACATTCCTCAACACTAAAAATACAGGACTTAATATGGACTTGGGTTTTCTAACACATTATCAGAATTTTATGTGATTTTTTCTTCTTATACCTTAACAGACTTAGCACTCTTAGTGAGATGTTTGTCCATGGGAAAGGTATCACTGTGGACTACAGTGCTCTGTTTTTTCATGTATATATTGATGTATATGTGTATATAGTATGTGTATATCTGTTTCCTTTACTATGTTGTGTTTATTCCTATATTTATTTACCTGATGATGTTTCCACTCTCTCTGCATCTGCTGTTTTTATTCAAGCTGAGGGTTTCATCTCAAGTTAGTATTGCTTCAGACTTGATAAAGAGAGGTTGAACCACTCGAAAGCTCGTCAATATAAATAACACGTTTGTCCAATACAAAAGGTATCAAATGATACTCCAATACTCATTATTAATCTATATATATAGATTAATAATGACTAAATTACTAGGTTACTGGACATTCACGACTGTTTCACTTTTCAATTATATAGTTACATAGTAATTAAGGTTGAAAAAGGACTTCCAGTCCATCAAGTTAAACCTTTTTTAGGTCTCCTCTGATCTGCAATATGCAGATTAAATATTAATTAATTAATTGTTAATTAATTATTAATCAATTATTATTATTATTATTTTTGAATTAGTATTCAATCCAGAGGAAGGCAAACAGAAAAAAAAAACAAGTGAGACTTAGCCAATCGTCTCAAAGAAAAAATTAAATAAAATGAATTCCCTCCTGACCCCAGATACTGGCGATCAGATTTCTCCCTGGATCAATACTGTCTCTCTAATTATCCATAATAACCCTGAATTCCCTTTTTAATTAGAAATAAATCCAGCCCCCTTTTAAAGTTATCTATCGAATCCGCTGTCACCACCTCCTCTGGTAGAGAATTCCACAGATTAACCACCCTTACTGTGAAGAACCCTTTTCTTTCTTTAAGTTGGAATCTTTTTACTTCTAACCTCAAGGGATGTCCTCTTGTCAGTTGAAAACCTCTTGGCACAAAAAGCTCTCTTGACAAATCTTTATACTGACCCTGGATGTATTTATATAAGGTAATTATATCTCCTCTCAGACGCCTTTTTTCTAGAGAAAATACGTTTAATTTGGTTAGTCTTTCTTCATAATTTAGCCACTCCATTCCCCTTATTTGTTTTGTTGCCCTCCTTTGTACCTTTTCCAGCTCTAAAATGACCTTTTTATGAAGTGGTGCCCAAAATTGTACTCCATATTCCAAACGAGGGTGTACTAGAGATTTGTATAGTGGCAGAATTATATTTGCTTCGCTTGCTTCTATACCCTTCTTAATATATGCTAATATTTTATTTGCCTTTGTAGCTGCTGCTTGGGTTTGAGCACTGTTACCTAGGTGGTTGTCCACAAGCACTCCCAAATCCCTTTCAATATCTAATACACCTAGATTTGCTCCATTAAGATTATAAATGGCATGACTATTTTTCCTTCCCAGATGCATAACTTTACATTTATTCGTATTAAATCTCATCTGCCATTTAGATGCCCATTCCTCAATTTTATGTAAATTCCTTTGGAGGGAAAGCACATCATTAACTGATTTAATTACCTTGTACAGCGTGTCATCAGCGAAAATGGAGACACCACACTCCAATCCTACCTCTAAGTCATTAATAAATATGTTAAAAAGGAGAGGACCTAATACTGAACCCTGAGGAACCCCACTTACCACATTAGTCCAATCAGAGTATTTTCCATTTACAATAACCCTTTGCTTCTTGTCTTTTAGCCAGCTCTCAATCCTTGAGCAGATATTTACTGCAATTCCTGTATCTCTTAGTTTGCACAATAGTCTACCATGTGGCACTGTATCAAAAGCCTTTGCAAAATCCAAAAGGACTACATCCACTGAGTTGCCTTGATCCATGTTCCTACTAACCTACTCATAGAAACTAATTAGATTTGTTTGACATGACCTATCCCTCATAAATCCATGTTGACTCCTACTTATAATCCTGTTCAAATAGATATATTCTTGTATACTATCCCTTATTAACCCTTCTAAAAGCTTTCCCACTAGAGAAGTGAGGCTCACTGGTCTATAATTCCCTGGATTTGCTCTTGCTCCCTTTTTAAATATAGGTATCACATCTGCTTTTCTCCAGTCATCTGGTAGAGACCCTGTGTTGAGTGAATCTTGAAAAATTAAATATAATGGTTTGGCTATTACAGAACCCAGTTCCCTCAGTACCCGTGGATGTATTCCATCAGGACCCGGGGCTTTATTAACATTTATTTTTTCACTAATTTTCAGATGGCCTGTTTCACATTGTAATGTTCCTATAGCTTCCTTTCTCTTTTGCAATACATTTTTCATTTTATATATATATATATATATATATATATATATATATATATATATATATATACAGTCAGGTCCATAAATATTGGGAAATGGACACAATTCTAACCTTTTTGGCTCTATACACTACCACAATGGATTTGAAATGAAACGAATAAGGTGTGCTTTAACTGCAGACTTTCAGCTTTAATTTGAGGGTATTTACATCCAAATCAGGTGAACGGTGTAGGAATTAAAACAGTTTGTATATGTGCCTCCCACTTTTTAAGGGACCAAAAGTAATGGGACAGATTAACAGTCATAAATCAAACTTTCACTTTTTAATACTTAGTTGCAAAACCTTTGCAGTCAATTACAGTCTGAAATCTGGAACGCATAGACATCACTAGACGCTGGGTTTCATCCCTGGTGATGCTCTGCCAGGCCTCTACTGCAACTGTCTTCAGTTCCTGCTTGTTCTTGGGGCATTTTCCCTTCAGTTTTGTCTTCAGCAAGTGAAATGCATCCTCAATCGGATTCAGGTCAGGTGATTGACTTGGCCATTGCATAACATTCCACTTCTTTCCCTTAAAATTTCCATTTTCCCCTTCCACTCCCTCCCTTGTCTACATTTCCCCCCTCCTCTCCCTTCCTTGTCCCATTCCCCTGTGTTTCATACATGGATGTAACCCTGCCAGCAGCGCTGCACACCATCTTCTCCTCTGGGTCCTCAGACCAGAACTACTTTGTGGATGAATCAGTGCATTGCGTATGCGTATACCGCCTGCGCGATGCACAGCTTGATCCAGGAAGCTGTTCCGGCTGGAGGACCCAGAAAACGGGAGCCGCAGAGCAGAAGACAGTGAGCACGGGCTACAAGCAACTGGCAGGGTTTGGAACCAGGTAGGGGTGAGTGCGGGGGCCCGTCAGATCCGGAGAGGCCAGAGGATGGAGCAGGCAGGGCCGCAAAACCCTGGAAGCAGCTACAGGCTGATCAGTGGGGCAGGGGAGAGCCGCAGCTGGGCCATCAGTGGGGCAGTGGGGATTAGTGGGTTAAGGGGGTAGAGCCGCAGCCGGGCCATCTGTGGGGCAGGGGGGATCAGTGGGGCATGGGAGAGCTGCAGCCGTGGCATCAGTGGGGCAGGGGGGGTCAGTGGGGCAGGGGATAACCATGCAGGCCTTGCGATGAGCTCCTATAGTGCTCATTACAGCGGGGGCATCAGTGGGGCAGGAGGGATCAGTGGGGCAGGAGGGGCGTCCAGTACTGCTTAAACGGCTCGCCTTGCTTCGCGAGGATCGCAGTCGCGGCCCTATGGGCCACAAAGTGTGACCAACATCGTAAGCGTTCCCAACACTGACAACTATAATAGTGATATATCTATCTACAGTGGATATAAAACGTCTACACACCCCTGTTAAAATGTCAGGTTTCTGTGCTGTAAAAAAATTACCCAAGGATAAATCATTTCAGAACTTTTTCCACCTTTAATGTGACCTATAAACTGTACAACTCAATTGAAAAACAAACTGAAATCTTTTAGGTGGAGGGAAGTAAAAAAAAAAGAAAAATAATGTGGTTGCATAAGTCTGCAAACCGTCTTATAACTGGGGATGTAGCTGTGTTCAGAATTAAGCAATCACATTCCAAATCCTGTTAAATAGGAGTCAGCATACACCTGCCATTATTTAAAGTGCCTCTGATTAACCCCAAGTAAAGTTCAGCTGCTCTAGTTGGTCTTTCCTGAAATGTTCTTAGTCGCATCCCAAAGCAAAAGCCATGGTCCACAGAGAGCTTCCAAAGTATCAGAGGGATCTCATTGTTAAAAGGTATCAGTCAAGAGAAGGGTACAAAAGAATTTCCAAGGCATTAGATATATCATGGAACACAGTGAAGACATCATCAAGTGGAGAAAATATGGCACAACAGTGACATTACCAAGAACTGGAGCTCCCTCCAAAATTGATGAAAAGACAAGAAGAAAACTGATCTGGGAGGCTACCAAGAGGCCAACAGCAACATTAAAGGAGCTGCAGGAATATCTGGCAAGTACTGGCTGTGTGGTACATGTGACAACAATCTCCCGTATACTTCATATGTCTGGGCTATGGGGTAGAGTAGCAAGACAAAAGCCTTTTCTTACGAAGAAAAACATCCAAGCTAGGCTACATTTTGCAAAAACACATCTGAAGTCTCCCAAAAGCATGTGAGAAAAGGTGTTATGGTCTGATGAAACCAAGGTTGAACTTTTTGGCCATAATTCTAAAATATATGTTTGGCACAAAAACAACACTGCACATCACCAAAAGAACACCATACCCACAGTGAACCATGGTGGAGCAGCGTCATGCTTTGGGGTTGTTTTTCTTCAGCTGGAACTGGGGCCTTAGTTAAGATAGAGGGAATTATGAACAGTTCCAAATACCAGTAAATATTGGCACAAAACCTTCAGGCTTCTGCTAGAAAGCTGAACATGCAGAGGAACTTCATCTTTCAGCATGACAACGACCCAAAGCATACATCCAAATAAACAAAGGAATGGCTTCATCAGAAGATTAAAGTTTTGAAATGGCCCAGCTAGAGCCCAGACCTGAATCCGATTGAAAATCTGTGGGGTGATCTGAAGAGGGCTGTGCACAGGAGATGCCCCCGCAATCTGACAGATTTGGAGTGTTTTTGCAAAGAAGAGTGGGCAAATTTTGCCAAGTCAAAATGTGCCATGCTGATAGACTCATACCCAAAAAGACTGTAGTAAAATCAAAAGGTGCTTCAAAGTATTAGTTTTAGGGTGTGCTTCCTTCTACCTAAAAGATTTCAGTTTGTTTTTCAATTGAGTTATACAGTTTATAAGTCATAAACTGTAGGTGGAAAAAATTCTGGAATTATTTATCTTTGTCTCATTTTTTTACAGCACAGACACCTGACATTTTAACAGGGGTGTGTAGACTTTTTATATCCACTGTACATACTCATAAGATCCACAACACAAGCTGAGATCCCACTCCACGCTGACGATAGCCAGTAAGCTTGAAACAGCTGTAAGTGGATAGGATTCCCAGCTTGTGTATAATGCAACCTTGGCTTTGCATTAAAGCTGTGTAATACAGCAGGCATAAGCTTAAAGGAAGCCATGTTTGAAAATGGACCTTTACATGTCCCAGCTCAGCTTCCCAAAATGCAGTGTAATAACAATTTTTTTTGGAATTCTGAGCTGGAAACAGTTTTTTTAACTTGTTTTAGACATTCAAATGTGAACGCAGATGTACTATTTACTAAATATATATATATTTATATATGGGATTAAAATTGTAAGCCTGACAATGCTGTTTGCCACACAATCTGAGGCTTTTGCCCCTCTGAGCACCTTCGGCACTCATCACGTGGCTCGCAATGAGCGCCTTTGGTGCTCATTGCAAGCTACTCCCCTGTGTACTTCAACTTTTCTGCTTTGCAATGATCACATTCGCAGCGCTCATCGTGTCACTTGCAATGAGCGCCTTTGGCTTTGCTCAGCCTCATTTTCATCCTGTTTCAGATTCTTTATGTATTTTGGACGCCATTTTTTTCTTCGCTTAATCGATTTTCGATTGCCGAAAAACTACAAATATGGGTTAAAGTCGCTTGCAACCTCACTCCCATGCTTCCTGATTCTCCCCCTGTGCTGTGTACGAGTGTGTCTTAATTCTTTTTAAATTCTTTTGCTTGTTTTTACAGTTTCTCGAGTTACGCACTTGAACTAAGTTTGGCCGTTAAATTTGAAAACTGCGTTGATTTTTGGTATCCAGGGCTGGAAATGGATCTAGATTGTGCAATGTAAGTGCTACAGTGCCTTGCAAAAGTATTCACCCCCCTTGGCATTTTTCGTGTTTCGTTGCCTCACAACTTGGAATTGTTTTAGGTTTTGCATCTTTTAATTTACACAACATGCCCACAACTTTAAATATGTTTTTTTTTATTATTATTGTGAAGCAAACAACAAATAGGACAAAATAACAGAAAAAGTCGATGTGCATTACTATTCACCCCACTAAAGTCAATACTTTGTAGAGCCACCTTTTGCAGCAATCACAGCTCCAAGTCGCTTTGCATAAGTCTCTATGAGCTTGCCACATATTACCACTGTGATTTTTGACTATTCCTCCTTGCAAAATTGCTTCAGTGCCTTCCAGTTGGATGGTTTGCGCTTGTGAACAGCAATCTTTAAGTCTGACCACATATTTTCTATTGGATTGAGGTCTAGGCTTTGTCTAGGCCATTCCAACACATTTACATGTTTCCCATTAAACCACTCAAGTGTTGCTTTAGCAGAGTGTTTGGGGTCATTGTCCTGCTGGAAGGTGAACCTCCGTCCAAGCCTCAAATCATGCACAGAGTGGTACAGATTTTGCTCAAGAATATCCCTGTATTTAGCACCATCCATCTTTCCTTCAACTCTGACCAGTTTCCCAGTTCTGGCTGCTGATGGTGTTCTTTGGGTGATGTGATGTGTTGGGTTTGCGCTAGACATAGCGTTTTCTTTGCTGGCCGAAAAGTTCAATTTTAATCTCATCAGACCAGAGCACCTTCCTCCATACATTTTGGGAGTCTCCCACATGCCTTTTCGCAAACTCAAAACATGCCATTTTGTCTCTTGCTGAAAGTAATACTCCAGTCTCTGCTGTGGAACTCTGCAGCTCCTCCAGGGATACCTTAGGTCTCTGTGCTGCCTCTCTGATTAATGCCCTCCTTGCCCGGTCCGTGAGTTTTGGTGGGAGCCGTCTCTTGGCAGGGTTGCTGTTGTGCTATGCTCTTTCCATTTGGTTATGATAGATTTCTCAACAATGTTGTCCCTTACTTGTTTGGAGAGTTCCTTGGTCTTCATGGCAGTGTTTGGTTAGTGGTGCCTCTTGCTTAGGTGTTGCAGCCTCTGGGGCCTTTCAAGAAAGGTGTGTATATTTAATGACAGATCATGTGACACTTAGATTGCACACAGGTGGACATCATTTCATTAATTATGTGACTTCTGAATGTAATTGGTTGCACCAGAGCTTTTTATGGGCTTCATAACAAAAGAGGGTGAATACATGCGCACATGCCAATTTTCAGTTTTCAATTTCTAAAAAATAGTTTTATGTATATATTTTTCTCATTTCCCTTCACCAACTTAGACTATTGTGTTCTGATCCATCACATAAAATTCAGATTAACCAAACATTGAATTTAAGGCTGTAATATAACAAAATAGGTAAAAAGTCAAGTTGGGTGAATACTGTTGCAAGGCACTGTATGTACAGACAGGGAATTTCCGAGGACAACAGCTACAGATGTCTCCTAAAACATATACAATTCCTCCTGGGTCTGTATTCTAACTCTAGTATTGTATCTGTTTGTTGCTCTGCACTTGTCTCTCCAATTGGCGAACATACGCATGTTTATTTAATTTTGCAAAATTACAGATTGGGCTTTGGGGAGTTTTCTCACATCCTTTATTGCTTTCATTCAATGTGTAGGGAAGGTTCCGATATTATCAATGCATCTGATAGAGCAGAATCAGTAGTGTATGAAAACATTACTTTGCATGAAATAAACCCAAAAGAAAACATTAATAAATGTAGTTACATAGTAATTAAGATTGAAAAAAGATGTATAGTCGATTTGGTCTTCGCTGATTCCTTCTGCAATATGTGAATTAGTTGTTACCCTAAAGCTTGCAAAACATCTTCGTTTTAAGACTGATTGATTTTGAGAAGGAACACCACTGAAAATCCAAGCTAAATTAGCATAAAATTCATAATTAGTTGTGGTCAATCAGAAGAAGGTACAACAATGCATCTGCATCCCTCTCATTGACTGAGACAAAGCTGCTCAGAGGGGACCAGCCATGATACTGACAGTTGATCCGCTAGGGCACAACTCCGCACAGCTCATTGGCTCTGTCTACATAGCTGCCTTGGGGGTGGAGCTCACACAAGAGATTTCCAATGTACTTTGAATTACAAACATATAGAATTCCTCAATAAAATGATTTGAGATGAGACGCCCAATCAGATTAGCTTAGAAAAAAACATGATATCCCATAAATGTCTATATACGTTTAATGCTGGTGTCCTTCTTATGAAAGTTTTGTAAAAATGATTTAACAAATCTCACTCAATTGGTGCTTCACTGTCCCATAGAAGGCTTTCTATATGAGGGTTCAATTGATAACTGAAGTAATGTATGACACAACTCTATATTTATGCCCTTCGTTCTTGGATTCATTCTTTATTGCCCTTCATTGAAATTGTCTATGGGTTGCTATGGTTTAGATTTCGGAGATTTCACCTTAACTGTCTGTCATGCCCAGGGCCTTACTGGACTGTTGTGGACTATGGCCTAGGATAACAAGGGTTAACCTGACTATCACTGTGGTAAATGTTGTATGCTGGTTATGTGTTAAGGATGATGAAAATATTGAGTGTATTATGGTTTTGCTTACTGGTATGTTATATTTTGTATAATGTAACATGGTATGTAGCATGGGAGCCTTACTGGGCTGTGGGTCTGGGGAAAAAGGGTTAGGAAGATAAGCAAGTCACAAAGGCAAATAGACTTAGTGTCTCCAGCACTAGTTGAAGTACCTCATTGAACTACCACAGGAAGGTCAGGACACCATATCGGGTCATTCATTCTAATAATAGGCACCACCAGTGTATATTAAGGGCCCACCATCACTGGATGTACAGGGTGGACTAGGGACAGATCACTGCCAATTGGTCCCCCTTCTGTATACTCAAGGATGGGGCTCATTATGATTGACCAGCCTATGGCCAGAAAACTGTATAAATATGGATGTGAATCAAAATAAAGGTATATCAGTTTGGACTTACTTAATTGGATGTGTGAGCGACATTCTGGGTAATAGTTCCATTTTTCCTGTTGAATATCTTGTGTTGGGGAGTGGTCACAGTCAGTGGTTAACTTTTCCTGGTATCCTTGTCTGCTAGAAGGGCTACTTGGACCTCATGATTCTGCTAGGTAGGTTTGAACCAAGTTATTACCAAGCACAGTTTATTATTGTTTTCTGGGTTTCTGTGGAAGTTAATGATTACTCCTTATATTGGACTCAGAGGGTGCTCAGAGGGATCACGTTGTCTCAGTTATATGAAATGTATTGCACCCCAGCACCTTTGTCATCTTCTGTTATCTAGTGTGAAAGGAGTTTCTCAGATAAATCTGACACTCATCCGCTTTGGCATACTGAACTTGGCATCCTTGGCCATGTGATTCAGCTTCTCCATAATAATTAGCTGCTTTGATGTGCTACTTTGTGACACATTCTGTCGATATCTATGATGGTCAAAACAATCTACCCAAGTGTTATCATGCAGTTGTATGCCCTTCTCCACACTAACAAAGCACTCTGAGCTACATATTAGCATATGCCTATTAACCAGGCAAGTACAATGCATAGACAGTTTTTAATGATATTTAAGGGACATGCCCCTTCTGGGTTGCTACCTTTTCATGGTCAAGGGTGTTGTTTATGTCAATGAAGCTGTGAACTATACCATTAAGGGTCACCCAAGATGGGCAGGTCATAGCAGAGAGGGATCTGGCAACCCACTATAGTATCTTTAACAAAAAAACATATGTATAAACACAACCAGAAAAACAGACAGATGTGCCTGGGGTTCTGTATCCATATGTCACCAAGAGTTGGACACAACTGAAGGACTGCACAACAGCAACAAAAGGAACACAGAAATATTTTTTTTTTTGTTGCATTAGAAAGAGGGCAATTGATAATGTGTCACATAAAGTTTTCGTTTTTCAGGTAAAGGTCTCATACCCCAAAAGCATATTCAGAAGTTTAACTGCTCTTAGGGACTTTCACCTTTGCCAGCCAACGAGATCTACAGACGTATGTATGTAGACTCTTCGTTTCCTTTTAGTTTCAATTATGTTTTTACTTAATATGTTTTCATGCAAAAAACACTTTTTTAAATGTGTTTTTTTAAATGTTTGAAAAAAAATATTGTATTCAATGTCCCCTTAAAGATGAAACTAAGTTATGGTTACAGTGTCTGGTTAAAAGGGTAACTAATAAAGGTGAATTTCACATCTCTTTCACTTGAATTACTATCTATTTGGTGGTCCAGTAGTTAGGTATCAGTGCTTTCACCTCTGTGACTTGGGTTTGATTCCAGTCAGGGAACCAGAGGTCACACCACCCTGAACCCAAGCAGGATTGGGCATGGTCAGTACTTAGATGGGAGACCACCTAGGAATACAAAGAACTGTATGTTATAGCCCACTAAAGAAGGAACCAGCAATCCACCCTCTGCTATTTTATTATTATTTATTATTATCATTTATTTGTAACGCGCCAACATATTCTGTAGCGCTATACATAAGTTAAATTACAGGCAATGACAAGTTCAAGATTCACACATTGCAATGAATGGAGGGCCCTGTCTTTGAGCTTTAAATCCGGTGTCTATAGCGCTTTCCCTAAAGCACTGCGCAGGATTGAAACTCGCAGACTCTACAATCTTGCCATGAAAACCAAGCGTGTCATCATGACCATAGACATAAAGATATGTGTGTTGCAGTCCATGAGGTCACAGAGACTAAATGACACAACTATGGATCTATATTGTTGTTGTATTTAGTCCTTCACTTGTGTTCAATTCTCGGTGACCATATGGACGCAGCATGCCAGCTATATCTGTCTGTGTTCATGGTTATGTTTATCCATGTAGTTTTTCCTGGCAAAGATACTGGAGTTGGGTTTGTCTGATCTCTCTGCTATGACCTGCTCATCTTGGGCGACCCTACATGGTTTAGCTCACAGCTTCATTTAGGTGCACAAGCACCTTTCTTTCCCATGACAAGGTAGAGATCCGAAAGGGGATACTGTAGCTATATTACTGTACTATATTAGAATTTTATAAGAATGATACTCTTTTGTAACTATTTCATCCCCTAATGAGTGGTAGCATATTTTGAAAATTTCTATATTTCTATATTTTACTTTAAAAATATTAGTACCACATGCAATAATGAATATATATATATGATAGATCCACGAGGTGGTGCTCGGATCGTACTGGTGCAATCAACATTATATTCTTAGAAGTAACTGCATTAGCTGAAGGAATATCAGTTTATTTCTTGGATGGCTCTGAAAAATGTGCGTGTATATTCTTTGCAAAAAGTTATCTCTCTCTCTCTCTCTCTCTCTCTCTCTCTCCTCCCCAAAAGTTATCAATCACTTTAATATTGTATTATAAATTTATATAGATAATACAATTTAATTATATCTGTATATCAGCTTTCATGTGTTCTTTCATATGTTTTTTTTTTTTAAATATGTATCTGTCACTGTAAATTAACCCTTTGTATGCCTTCCCTGGTCACATCTCTCCCTACAGCTGCTGCTTTGTGAGCGTCAGGCTGTAATGCTCAAATTCAGTGTATAGATTATACAGTGTTCAATGAAATGTATCAATTTAAATCAGCAGAAAAAAATAATAAAATAAAATAAATTATGTTCTAGCCTTAAAAAGGGCTCTTTGGGTTGCTGTCCTTGCAGCAGATATCAAAGGAGTCCTTCAGGTGTGTAGTTAAAGCTAAATACACAGCCTGGCTATCTATTTCCCTATTAAATAAAGAGCAGGTAGAATATATCTCCTCTCCCCACGAATGCAGCTACAGAATGATTCTAAAATGGAGGCTGTCATACAGATGGAAGGCTCTGGAAGGGAGTGTATGCTGCTGATTGGCTGGAATGTGTCTGCTGACTGTAAGGTGCAGGGTCAAAGTTTCCTCAATGATAAAGAATAGGGGGCGGACCGAAAAGCGCATATGTTCGCCGTTCGCTGCGAATGCCATCATGCGAAAATCGCCACGAATAGTTCTCCGGCTAACTGTTTGGGACATCGCTAATTCTGATACTTTTGTACATACTTTCGTATAGAGTGCATTATAGCCCCTTTTTTTATACCAATTTTTTTCACTTTCATTTCTACTTAAGTCTCTTCTGGCTTCAGATTGGAGCCTATATGGTCTTGCTTGGGGTAATGTGGGTTTTTAAAGTCTGGTTTGGGCCTATATAGTACCGCTTGGTATTTTAAAATGTTTAAAGTCTGGTTGGGGCCTATATGGTCCCGCTTGGTGTAATGTCGGTTTTAAAGCTCTGGTTGGGGCCCATATGGTCCCGCTTGGTGTAATGTGGGTTTTAAAGGTATGGTTGGGGCCTATTTTAAGTTTTTTTAGAATGAGTTTTTTTAGGTACAGTTTGGGCCTATATAGTCCGGATTGGTGTAATGTGGGTTCTATATAGTCTCGCTTTGTATAATATGTTTTTTTTATGTATGGTTGGGGCCTAGATAGTCTTGCTTGGTTTCATAAGTGTTTTTAAGTACGGTTGGTGTCTTGCACTCTTTAATTTGATTGCTTGTTTTATATCACGCCCAGGTCCAAACACTCTGCGGCTGCAGACTATTTTGGACTACTACACTTGAAGACACCCCGAGAAGGAGAGTCAACTGTTGGTGAGTGTCATTGCATTCATGCAGAAGAGAAATGTTGTTATTTGCCTGAATCCCAAGATTTTAGAATTTTTGAACAGTATTAAAAAATCAGTAGGTGGAGTCTATTTCATTGGGCGGGGCAAGTATAAGGTCATTGAGCAGGGCATATAAAGGTCAATATGACAACTTAAAAGTTTACCAGACGCCACTGGTATATATCAAAAATGTAGCTAAGAGCAGAATTAAGCATGGAAAAGGCCATAAAGCTATTTTTTATTTAAATAAATAATGCTGGGCCCTGTAGGCATCCACAATACTTTGGTGGATGTTTATGTGAACAGCTGTGGTTGACTCTATTAATGCAAACTTCCTACTTTTGAGCCTGTAACACTATTCAATTCAGTAATAAAACAAAGGTTAGTTACGTCTCCCTAGTCCCTCCTCTCCCACTCCTCTTTCTACAGAAAGATACATAAACACACCTTTATGATCCAGCGCTGAGGAAGTGTTGTAACAACTCAAAATGGATTCCTATGTTCAAAAAAATCTCATTTTCTCTGAAGATTTCTCTTTCTTGAAATACAGTGGTGTATATAGTAAGTCCCTGACTTTGTTTCATATTTGCACTGTTTTAGAAAAGATCCAGTGACATAAAAATATGCAAAATTTGATGCATAAATAGCTATTGAATAGTACTGTAAATATGGTATTTTTGCCTGCATTATGTTTATATGTATGTTCTGGACATACATGTCAATTCACACGTTGTATTAAAAGGCCCATTGAGGTCAAATCATTTCTGTATTGTTTTTGAACCAAAATGAGAATGGACAAAACAAAACAAACACAACATTTAAATACTTGTACATGAAATTCTTTTCACTCTGACGTGTTTCTTGCTGCAGTCTGCTATTTTCTCAGGTGCCGTGCTGGATCTACCTTTCTGAAGCACCTAGGCAGTGGAGCCCTTGTTCCTTTTCTGTGTGTGCATATCGCTCTTTCCACAGACTTTAATGGATGTGTGAGCAAATCATAGACATTTCCCCATAACAACGTACTTGCTTATTAAGTAGACAGTTTTTGAACTGCATATTGCAATTTTTACAGGGAGGTGCCCCTAGGCAGCTCCCTAGTTAGCCTAATGGTGAATCCAGCCATGTTCAGGTAAACCAATGGACTTCTGTTTAGTCCTGCTGAGAGCACAGTCAGATATAACTGCCACGTTCCTATTGTGGAGACAGATACTTCCTCCCTATTTAGGAAATTGAGCTACCAAAGCCAAAATGGCATATTCCACAGCAGCATAAATGCATTTAAAGGATAATAAATTAAAGGCGATATTATTTGTTTACATTGTAAATGCATGTTGTATACTTTATGTGTAGTTATTCGAAATAGTACATTTTACAAATATGACCACAGTGGTGGTTAATGCACCTGCCTTATTAACACTGTTAGGGATCAGTTTCCTCTAGGACTGGGGTGACCAGTGTCAATAAGTTACAGCCAGGACTGGAAAGAAACGTGTATTCAGTTTAAAGGCATAGAGGGATATTTTGCAATTGTTTGTTAGTAGCTGATATATTGTCATATACTCATTGGTCAGTAGAGTATTATCTCAAAAGCTGACATATACAGCTCAAAACTAACTTTCTGGGCTGTTCGCCACTATGTGCATCAGAGTCTTATCAGTATAGCTATGGCAACTAGACAGTGGACTGGTTGGTTTAATACATTCCACATCCCTCTTTCTGCAGCTGCAGTCTGTCTAATGTTACATCCTGTTACAGCAGTATGGCTTTAAAGTTACTTGTAGACATAACTTATTTCACCTCCTATCAACATTGATACATTTAGATCAAATGAACAGTGTAAATAATGGTGCAGCATGCCATGCACATCTACTGGTTATGTCTCTGGTTGTACTTATCCATAAGGTTTTCTTGGCAAATATACTGGAGTGGGTTGCCAGTTCCTTCTCCAGTGGACCACAATTTGTCTCATCTCTTCTACGACCTGTCCATCTTGGGTGACCCTACATGGAATAGCACACAGCCTTATTGAAGTACACAAGCCCCTTCACCATAACAAGGTAGTGATCAAGAAGGGGATACGTAAGGTTTCTTTTGTTTTTTTGAGTCCTTCAGTTTCAGTGACATGGACCGTAACATACCAGGCACATCTTTATGTCCATGGTCATGCTGATTCACTTGGTTTCTATGGCAGCGAAACTGGAGTGGGTTGCCCGTTTCTTCTCGAGTGGGCTACAGCATACAGCTCCTGGTATTTCAAGGTGGTCTCCCATCCATGTACTGACCAGGCCCATCTCTTCTTGGCTTAAGTACTATTAAGGTATAGTAGTATAAGGTACTTATAGTATTATTAAACACTTAATCTGAGAGCTATTTTTTCAGCATGATCAATTGGCTTTATTCCCAGTACTCCACTTGGCCATGGTCATCTAGTAACCTCGAGAACTTATTGCTTTTAAAAATGAGCACTTATCCCCTTTTTGTGTAGGACTCAGATCAGAGCTGTGTTTCTGCCTAGGCCAACAGGGCCCAGGACTATGCCAGAACAGTTTTATGGACAGCAGGCTGGCTGAATTTATCATTACAGTGCAATGTGTGCGTATGTATGTATATACAGTGTTGAGTCGCATTATTATGACCACAGCCTACTTTTGAAGGTGCCAATGAAATACGGCACATGTTGTGAGTGGGCTTGGTGGGTATATAAGGGGACAGGTAAGCATTCTGCAAACTCATCAACCATCGCTGTAATGGGTAAAATTTGCAATTTATACTTCTTTGATAAGGGGTGATCATTGGCTTTTGGGACAAGGGTGGTACTATTTCTGAAACAGCACAGTGTGCTGCTGTGGTTAAAGTGTATCATGACTGGACAAATGGCACCATTGCAAATAAACAGTGTTGAAACTGTGGAGCACCATGTGCCATTGATGTCAGAGGTGGATGTTGGCTGCAAAGATGTGTGAGGGCCAACTGACATGATACAATTGAGCAACTCACCTTCCAAATGAAATAGAGGGCTACCAGAAGTGTGTCTAAAACAACAGTACAGTGAACCTTGTTGAGTATGGGGTGTCATGAATCAGCCAGTGGCCATATTGGATTTGGTGTAAACTATGCTGGGGCCATTTTGTGACTGGCAGCGGTGGCCATTTTGGGCTGGGTGGTCTTCCACATGCTGTTGCCATGGGGAGGAACAAAAGGTTTGGGGCCCACTTGTTATGGATATATTGTTGTGTTGTGGTCTAGGGGATAAAGTATTATAAGTTTACCCCTTAGCATATCCCCATCCCTTCCCATGTTTAGGCTCATTGTAATGGGTGTCATGTGAGGGAGCTGGTGGGATGTGTTGGTTGTATGTGTGTGAAACATTGTGTGTTGTATTTGTAAATATGAATGTATGTTATTATATTAGTGTAACGGATCTACTGGCACCCCGACCGGGTACCTCCGTTGATAGACGCGTCCTAGTTTGCGTCGAGGCCTACAAGCACCGCACCGGACTCCACAACCACCACAGACTCCACAACCGCCGTAGCTTAACTGGAGCCGCGCCGTCTTCCTTCCACCCTGTATGAATCTCCCGCATCCAGGACCGTGTGGGGAAGACCTCTCCTCCAAGGAGGACACATCAGGAACAAGCGTTCAGTAGTTACAGCTCAAGGGAGTATGCAAAAGCATAGCAATCCCCAGTATGATATAGCGATCCCCTCAAATAACGAGACGAGGCTACGTTTTGAAGGGTCAAGTAGAACTATTTTTTAATAACAGGGAATCTCCTTTTATGCAATGGTGCCTTCTGAAGGGCTACACCCACATAATTATCACAACAGCCAATTATCTACATGGTTCAACCCCCACGTCTCCTCCCCTCAGATAACAGGTAACACAATTAAAACAGACACAATTTTAACCACATTCTGGATGTACCCCAAATACAGGGGGTACACCTTTAAGTCCAGCACCGTTCATTAGCTCTCACCCAGGGGAACAACATATAAAAAAATGGCATGAATCAGACCAGGGGTTCAAAAGTTAGTAAAAGTATGTTTTACACATAACACACAGACATTGCACATATCCCCCATACAATACACATATAGGACAATAGGTGGGTCACACCTCCCTGGCAACTTGGATACAATCAGACATTGATTCAATTACACTTCTTTGTTCTTATCAGAGAATGAAAACACTTTGGAAAATGCTAGGATCCTTTACAACTTTCTTATCTCTTGAATCTCTGTAATAGGATTATCTATTAGCCTAGGTCTGCAAAAGTCTGGCTAATATTCTGCAGAGCATAAACCAGCATACATAAAGTAGGATCATATTTTAACCATAATAATCATAAAACAGGGTAAAACAGTGATGGGTTCCGTTACAGCTGGGGTCTGAGCGCATAAAACCACCGAATAGCGCTCAGATCCTCTTCACACAGTTCAATTGCCATGTAGCTAAAGTCTTTCCCATAGTCTTTCATCATATGAATGGGCTCCATGGCATAGCTTTCTGTGGTATCATGGTTCACACAGGGCAAGTACCGAATGAACCCCCTGTATGTAAAGGGCCAGAATGAGTGACATACACTCTGGTATGGCCGAATACTGTGTTTGAAGGGCAATATGTACCAGGGCCATAGTCGCAGGGCAGGAGGCTGGCAAACAGTCCTCTCCAAGACAAAGTGGCGAAGGGCACTTCGTCACAATTAGTATGTCATTATATTGTAGAGGGGAAGCCGTTGAATACAGGCAAGCCTCCTTTGTTCCCAAAGGCCTGTTAATCCCATTAGCTAAGTATCCAGCATAGAACTAACAATGGGAAGCTCACAGCTTGAGAGCAGACAGGCAGGCACCCAGAAACAATGGGATGGCCTGAAGGCTTCTCAGCCTTCATAGCATGGGCACAGGAGAGTAAAATACATGCTTTCCCCTGGACATTCAAAGCCCAAATTAATTAGTTGGCCTCGCCTAGTGGGCGGACCTGGGAGGGGACTATTGGTTCACGCATAGTTCCCCTTCATGATTGGCCAGACGTCATTTGTGGCTGGATAACGGTAGCCAC
The DNA here is from genome assembly GCA_027410445.1 of Discoglossus pictus. Classification (NCBI taxonomy): domain Eukaryota; kingdom Metazoa; phylum Chordata; class Amphibia; order Anura; family Alytidae; genus Discoglossus; species Discoglossus pictus. The sequence continues at coordinate 83,260,230 of CM050169.1, forward strand.
TTCCCCCATTCTTGTGTGATGTGGTTAAATATGCTATTCTAAAATAAAACATGGTTTTCATAATTTTCATCAAGACTTTGTGTGCAGGTGTATTATTGACCCAAGGGCATATGCTGGCAGAGGAGATCGTTTCTGACTCCCTTCCAGGTTTTCCCAGGCACACTACCAAAAGCTGGGACTTATGCTCTTGCATCCGCAAAGAAGGTCCATTGGTCTGAGTCACCCAAATCTTAGGTCTAAAACCTACAGGAAATAAGAGGACTAGGATCCTCTATACTCAATCATCATTGTAGGTTGTGACAATTGGTGGCATTGGTGAGAGACTCCACAGAAAGACCAGCAATGGAACAGACGGATATCACCAAAGAAGCAACAAGACAAACCGTCCAGGCACTTATACCCCAGTAAGATGACCGCACAAGAGGTGTCCAACGTACTAGACCAGTATTGCCAGAGGATCTGGCAGGAGCGCAATGGAGCGAGAACTCCAGCTCAGCAAAGACTTGGCTACAGAGAGACACTGCGTCTAGAGAAATGGATGGCGATTCTGAATCTGTGGCAGGACGATGAGCTAATGGGCTGGCTGGAAGTACTAGTAAGAAAAGAGGTTGCCTTGGAGAACCAATATCACATTTTTCACGCCAAAATAGTTGGTGGCCTTGGAGAGGAGTTTGATTTCCGCTTGGAGATAGATTCTGGCCTCCAAGACATTGTGTATGGTGATCCTGAAGGGGGCATAGGAACCTTTAAAAGGCACAACAACTTGTTTGTGGAACGCTGTCGTGGTCTGGGACTGGAACCATGGTCCATGGAGGCTAATTTAATGGTACACCTGATTGAGCAGGAACTGCAGCTGGAGGAGGAGTATTTTGAGTTGTGGGACGAGATCTATGGGGAGACATTTTGCCCATCAAGAGGGGAACAACCCAGTCAAGAGGACTGGTCGCCAGATCTTTACAACACAGATGGTATGTACCGAATTGATTGTGTGCAAGGGGTCTGGGGAGGACATAGTGATGGAGAATGCGTTCCTTTAAAAAATATAGAGACTGTGTCAGAGCCTAGAAGGGATGGTAAAGTCAGCTTGGGACCAAATCACCAGCTCCAAGAGCCAGAGACCCAGGGGAATGTTCCCTGGGTGGGGTCAGATAACCCATGTTTGTCCCCTGATACCCCAAGAGACTTAATCCCAGAGGAAATGCTAGCAGAGCACAGTTTCTCCAAACAGGTCTCACCTGAGGACTACCTTCCAGCACAAATCCTGGCAGAAACCCCAGTAACTGCTCAACAGGTAGGGCCAGATGAACTAAGTCTGCCCTCAGAAGTTCTAGGCAATGTGTATGGGCCAGAACTTCTAATGGAGCCAGGGGCTCAGGATAGCCACCCAAGAGACTGTGGGAAGGGCTATGTAATGCACTCTGGGGAGAAGGCCGTAGAGGTGAGGTTGGGTGGGAAGGATAAGATTCCCCAGCCTATAACAGATAACCAAAATCTGTACCCTGACACCCCAGGAGAGTTGCTACAAAAGGTGCTAGGGAAGCACAGAGCCCAGGTGGGCTATGTAATGGACTGTGGGGAGGGAAAGGAACTGGTTCTTAGCTACAGGGAACCAGGCCTCACACAGCAAGAGTGCCAGGGGCACCAAGAGAGTGCCAGGGGCACCAAGAGCCCGACAGGGGCAGCAAGCTTGCCAGCCTTGGCAAAGGAGCCGTGGGTGCAGTGTGGCACCATAGTAGAGGGTGAACCAAGTGGGGAGATACCCTGGATAACCAATGTCCAGAGGCCCACTGGAACAGACACCGCTCCAAAGGCCCAGTTAAACCTGGAGGACTGGGATAAGGGTACCAAGCAAAAGGCCATAGAAGAAGAGGGTCAGCTGAGGGCCCCAAAGCACAGCCTGGGTGGGAACAGCATAGTTCTCCAGGCTGCAACACAGACAGACCAAGGGGAAGAAAACCAGGAGGGTCTGTCCAAAGATACAGATTTCCAGGAGCCAGAGCAAACAGAGCATCCAAGTCCGGACTCCATCAGGGACGCTGGAGTGAAGCGCAGACCGGTATGTACTTTACTGCAGTTATTGTGTTATTGGGCTATCAACAATAATGATTTTGCTGAGGGAAGTACTGGACTGCCCCCTTGCAATCCCATAGGCCCAGAGACTGTTTTAGAGACCCCAGCCCAGCTGTGGGGACTGGCTGGAGGGAAAGGGGTTGCTATGGGACAGGGGTTGTTTTATGGGGCTCCCAAAAATACGGTTTTGCCTCAGAAGAATGTATGGGTGCAACCCATTGTGTCCCCAGAGACTTCCATGCTGCTGCCAAAAACAGAGAGATGGGATCCTGGACTGTTTTGGGTGGGGGTGCAGGGCAAGAGCAATTTGCTCTATACAGTGGGAGCAAGGCCAAGGGCTGGGGGAGGTCTTTACTCTGCACCTTGGGACTGTGTGCGCACCGACATGAACTTGCCTAGCATACAGCGGGCCTGGCCAAACCAGCAGATTCATGACTATCAGCGTAGCTGCGAAAATCTTGGATGTTCTCCGCCCGCTTGGGGAAGGATTGTCATGAATCAGCCAGTGGATTTGGATTTGGTGTGAACTATGCTGGGGCCATTTTGTGACTGGCAGCGGTGGCCATTTTGGGCTGGGTGGTCTTCCACATGCTGTTGCCATGGGGAGGAACAAAAGGTTTGGGGCCCACTTGTTATGGATATATTGTTGTGTTGTGGTCTAGGGGATAAAGTATTATAAGTTTACCCCTTAGCATATCCCCATCCCTTCCCATGTTTAGGCTCATTGTAATGGGTGTCACGTGAGGGAGCTGGTGGGATGTGTTGGTTGTATGTGTGTGAAACATTGTGTGTTGTATTTGTAAATATGAATGTATGTTATTATATTAGTATGTCATTATATTGTAGAGGGGAAGCCATTGAATACAGGCAAGCCTCTTTTGTTCCCAAAGGCCTGTTAATCCCATTAGCTAAGTATCCAGCATAGAACTAACAATGGGAAACTCACAGCTGGAGAGCAGACAGGCAGGCACCCAGAAACAATGGGATGGCCTGAAGGCTTCTCAGCCTTCATAGCATGGGCACAGGAGAGTAAAAGACATGCTTTCCCCTGGACATTCAAAGCCCAAATTAATTAGTTGGCCTCGCCTAGTGGGCGGACCTGGGTGGGGACTATTGGTTCACGCACAGTTCCCCTTCATGATTGGCCAGACGTCATTTGGGGCTGGATAACGGTAGCCACTTCCCCCATTCTTGTGTGATGTGGTTAAATATGCTGTTCTAAAATAAAACATGGTTTTCATAATTTTCATCAAGAATTTGTGTGCAGGTGTATTTTTGACCCAAGGGCATATGCTGGCAGAGGAGATCGTTTCTGACTCCCTTCCAGGTTTTCCCAGGCACACTACCAAAAGCTGGGACTTATGCTCTTGCATCAGCAAAGAAGGTCCATTGGTCTGAGTCACCCAAATCTTAGGTCTAAAACCTACAGGAGATAAGAGGACTAGGATCCTCTATACTCCATCATCATTGTAGGTTGTGACATGGGGCTCTGAAGCAAACATCTGGTCACTGAACCCATGTGACAGATTCTTTATAAAAACCACTTAAATTTGCTCGATGAGATCTAAATTGGATGCCTTTTGTGATGAGTCATGTTTTCTGCTCCATTGACTGGATTCCCTTGCCAACCTACTATAACTTCTAGCTGCTGCACACTGTGGATATTCAGGATAATTATCTGGTGGTCATAATAATGGGGCTCGACCATGTATATTACAACTTGTCAGGATTGCTCTTTGAAAAATCAGTGAATCATAGGAGACAACATACAAGTGCATTAATTCATATAGTATTTAGCAGTAAAGCAAATAGTATTACATTACAACAACCTTCAGTATGTTCTAGAAGAAACTTGTCTAATGACAATAATCTGACTGTATGAACATTAACTCTCACAACAAGAAAACTCAGAGCAAGATCGGTTTTCTCTCAATCTTTTCTTTTTCTCCATGCTGGTTAGTCTGAGGGGGATATGGAAGGTTCCTGGATTTTACTAAGTATGTAATAAACTAATGGGTTCCCTGGTGGTCCAGTGTTTAGGATTTAGTGCTTTCACCTCTATGAACTGGGTTTTGTTTCAGTCAGGGAACCAAGAGGTCACACCACTCTGAAGCCAAACAGGGTTGGGCCTGGTCAGTACATGGATGGGAGACCACCTAGGAATGCCATGAGCTGTATGCTCCAATGGGGTTGTGCCCTTGTTTGATGGAGGAACACAATTACAGGAGGCTTTAATGCTTTTCCAAATGTTAGTATATTAAATTTGCCAGTGTTACAAAATAATACACCAAAACCAATCAAAGAAAACAAAATGTCTAGCTCCCACCGGATCATTACCGTAGTTTAGAGACAGTTCCCTAACTAGCTGTTCTCATCCAGCTAAACATGGGTGGAGCAAAAACAAAACAAAAAACATCCAATAGTTAGGTCACAATTACTTGCCTGTATCCTTTCAAAGGCCAAGTTTCCACTCTTCTTCTGCAAAATGAACCTTTGCTCCAAGCTTCTATATCCCTGTCTGTGTCTTTCTTTATGTTCAGACACCAGTATGGACACTATCTGTCTTCATGCAAATTGTACACACAGTTCATTTACAGCCTCTGACAGGCTGCAGGCCTCAAACAAAGTCTCTGTGACTGTTACTAAAATGGCAAAACACCCAATTCCCAGCTTTAGTTGTAAGAAATCTGTACTCAGCTGGAGCTAATAAAACTGCTCAGGTATGTTAACTCTTTAGGACCTCATGGGGAAAGGGAGCTTTGTATAGTCTGTGGCTTATACTAAACCCTTTATTGTTGTTGTTGTTTAGTCGTTCAGTCGTGTCTGACTCTCTGTGACCACTGCATGCCAGGCATATCTTGTGTCTGGTTTTGCTCATCTATAAGGTTTTCAGGGCAAAGATACTGAGGTGGGTTGCCAGTTCCATCTCCAGTGGACCGTGATTTCTCTGACCTCTCTGTTGTGACCTTCACATCTTGGATGACCCTACATGCTTCATTGGAGTACACTAGCCCCTTCACCACGAAAAAGTAGTCATCCAGAAGGGGACACCCTTGTATTACTCTGTCATAATAAAAACTTAAAAAAATTATATTTATTTAGATATGGCTGACCATGGGAGCTACTCATTAAAACGTCTTAATCTTTCTTAGTAGGAAGGATAAGGAGTTTATATTTATAACATAGTGAGAAAAATATTTTATTTACATTTATTTACAAGAACAACGACGCAACTTAGACACTTAAAAACAATTAAAAAACATAAATGGGATAAAACATCCCCTTTTCCATTATCTGTTTATAAGGTCTTATTATAGAGAATAAACTTCGCATTTGCCTCAAAGCATTAATGTATTCTTTTTTCAATGCAGTTCAATATGTATTCCAACTATAATAATTGACCAATTAATATGAGAGACTTTTTATTTATGTTAGCCAGGGCAACACAATAGTATTGAGAAAGAAGGTGTCTCTCCAGTGCAGTACTTTCATTAATTCCTCTTGTTATAAATTAGAAATTGTACTCTGAAACCATACTTCTATGGTTATATTTAGTATTCCGTTATACACTCTCTATATGCTATTTATTTCGAATAGCTGTAGGAATTTCTGAGTTACGAAAGGCTATTTTGGAGCAGCCCCAATTTCAAACTCCTATTCTCTATATGCAGTTAGCTGTAAGAATTTGTGAGTTGCATAAAGCTATTTCGGAGCACCCTCAATTTTGGAGCTCCTGTTCTTATAACACTTCTTTCTTAATCTATAAGTTGCTAGTTGTATGTCTATAGCGAACTTGATCTAAGAGCTTTTGTTTGTAAAGGTGCTCCTCATGTTCCCTGTACATATTGTATCTGCTAACTTCTGATTTTTCTCTCTATAATATGGCAGCGTGTAGCTCCATGCCGTCTGTCCGAACTTTAGACGTAGGCGTGTGACGTCACGCCGTACGTTTGACCCTGACGTACGTTTCAACGCAAAAGCGCCTTTCTCAAAGGGGAGGAAGGCGTATTGTTCCTATTGAAGTATATTTATAGCAAAACTTGTTACTATGGCAACCTGGAAAATAATAGGATATTTAAATCATAAATTCAATAATGAATAATCTAATCACTAAAAAGGGATAAGATAAGATTAACTATGAGATGTAATTTAAGGTTGTCAAAGGATATTTAAAACAATAAAAAAGGAATTATTATGCTATATATTTATAACTGTAAAAAACTGAATTATACATTATATTTCACTGATGTTAGATTCACTTCATATTATGGAGTTAAAATAATGAGATGTGTCAGTGCTTATTAGTGCATAGTGATATGGGTTGATATCAATATATTCAACCTAAAAATATGTTATAAATATAAACTCCTTAAAGTAAATATAGTGCCAAGCACTTCTAGTGGGAGGTAAAACTCCTATAAGTTTTTCTATAGTAGGAAGGGTAGCAGAGGTTCCATAAACTTACTTTTCTTGTAAATTGTGACTATAAATGATAGGCATTGACTAATTTTAGAAATTACTACCAACTGATTTAGTATAATAGAGGCTCACTTACTGGAATGTTGAGAGCAGGAACCAAAGTATTAAAATAAATGGGAATATAAAAAAAAATGTTGTTGTTTTGTTGTTCAGTCGTATCCAACTCTCCCTGACCTCATGGTGCGTAATACACCAGACACATCTTTATGTCCATGGTCATGCTGATCCACTTGGTTTTCATGGGATTTCCAGTTTCTTCTCCAGTGGGCCACAGCAAATAGCTCCTGGTATTCCTAGATGGTCTCCTCCAAGTACTGACCAGGCCCAATCGTGCTTGGCTTCAGGGTGGTGTGAACTCTTGGTTAACTGACTGTAATCAAACCCAGGTCGCAGCTGTGAAAGCACCAAATCCTAACCAATTACACTTGGATAGAGAATCACAGCCCATGTATCCTAGAGCACAACTAGCTACTAAAAGTTATTTACAAAATACAAATGTATTTTTAGAAACTAATAATGAAGTTCAAGTTAATGCATTAGAGTGCAATTTAATATATATGTAGATTAAAGTTAACACATATTATCCTGTTGTTTACTGATTAACTTGGGATTAAACATGGCTGATTAACTAATACAAATACATTAACCTCTAACTTGCAATGGAACAAAGGAAAAAGTAATATACTGTACTTTAATACTATATTTGCCATGAAAACCTGGCATGCTGCGGTCCATAGTTTCACGAAGAGTCAGACATGACTGAATACTGAACAACAACAAAATAATAATCTTTTCCATTCTGCACATGATTTGTACCTCACATCGCCTCCTCCAAGCTGGTCTACTAGACTTCTTAAGAGCAGTCTCCTTATTTTACTCCATTAGACTTTCAATATAGTTTTCAGATATTCAAAGACTGAAAAATCCCTTGTACAGAAAAAGCATAAAACTTACATCCTTAAAGGTATGTGAACATTTCCCTGGTTTTAAATGTTTCTGAACAGCCTCAGATAAACAGAAAAATATGTAACACATATAATAGTTGTCAAATTGCGAGATGTCATCACTCATGGGGGTCAATACAGACTCCCATAATACATTAAATAACACTGTCACTCATAGGGGTCAATACAAACCCCATAATCCATTAATTAACACTGTGACTCATAGGGGTCAATACATACCCCACATAAGCCCTTCATTAACCCTGTCACTCATGGGGGTCAATACAGACCCCCATAAACCCTTAATTAACCCTGCCACTCATGGGGGTCAATGAAGACCCCCATAAGCCCATAATTAACCCTGTCACTGATGGGGTTCAATACAGACCCCCATAAACCGTGTCACTCATGGGGGTCAATACAGACCCCCATAAGCCCTGAATTAACCCTGTCACTTATGGGGGTCAATGAAGACACCCATAATCCCTTAATTAACCCTTCCACTCATGAAGTCAATACAGACCCCCATAAACCAATAATGAACCCTATCAGTTCAATAGGGGTCTATATAGATCCCTATAGGACACTAATTAAACCATGAAATAACAGTATTCAGGACCCTCATGACACAAAGTGTAAGCACTATAATATTAAGCCTAACTATATCCCATTAACCCAACCCTGGGCCTACTTAACCCTAATAATGTAGTACCTATCTAACCCTAACTGGGCCTATTTCACCATAACTGGACCTTTTTAACCCTAACTGGACCTATTTAACCTCATCTAAGCCTATTTAACTCTGTCTTTTATGTGGGTCTATATAGACCCTCATAAACCTCTATTTAACCCCATTAGTCCCATAAGGGTATATAAAGACCCTCATGGGACAGTTAGAAGCCTAATATTAACCCCATAAGTGCCATGAGGGTCCACCAGGACCCTCATGACACTAAGTACAAACACTACACTGCACTATACCACCCCAATAAAGCATTAAATCTAAACTAACCCCACTATACAATAACCAATTAACACCTACACTACCTACATACACTACATACCTACCCCCTAATAACCTGTGCAACCCCACTAATTGCAGAAAATAATAAAATCTAACTCACAAAAAAGTATAAAACCTAAGTCACAAAAAATAAAAAATCTACATTGCAGAAAATAAAAAAACGAAGTCACAAGAAAAATAAATAAATACACATTACAGAAAATAAAAAAACCTACATTACAACTAAAGAAATTAAATAAAAAAATACACACCTGAAAAGGAAATACATACAGAAATATATACATTACATTACATTACAATAAAAATAAAATAAAATACAATACCCCCTATCTAAAATACATTAAATACTATCTAAAATACACACATACCCCACTATCTGAAATAAATTAAATCCTATCTAACATACATACATACCCCACTATCTATCTAAAAATACATCCCCCCTATCTAACATACAATAAATCCTATCTACATACACAAACCCTACCTTTTATTCTAACCTAAAATAAAATATTTAAGACCACTTACCTTTGCAGATGTCCCATCAGATTGCCACCCTAGGAAAAAAACAAAAAACAAATTACTACAACACATTTACATACAATAAATAAACATTCTACATATTCTAAATATTCTACTCAACTTTCCAGCATGTCCCTGTCCTTATTTTCTTCTCCAGCGCGGCCCCTGTTAAAAATAAACATTAGATTAGTAGTAAATACATGCACACAAAATAAAATAAAATAAATATAATATACATTGAACTTACCTCCTTGCAATATCCCCGGCCTCCTCCTCTTCTGCCCCGGCTGGGCCCTGGAGGAATCCGCACTCTAAAAAAAATTAGAAAAATTAAAACTAACGGAGGTCTGCACTCGCGGACCTCCCTGACACTAATGAGCCTCCTAGTGCCTTTTCCGGAAGAAAATTGGCAATGGTGCATTCAGAAAGTGCCAAGGTGTAAGCCAATCAGAACGGTTCCTATGATGCTTTGCTACAGAGACAGATTTCCCATACTTTGCTTTAATGTTGCAGCTGTCTCTGATTGGATAAAATTAATTATGAATTTGATGCAGATTTAGCCTGGGTTTTTAGGGCGTTTCTACTTTTAAATTCAACTGCCAAAACATAGAAGAAATGTTGCTAACTTCAGGATCAGTTTATTAATGTTTGTTTGGGAAATTTTTCATGTAAACAAGTTTTCAGACACTACTGATCTTCCCAACTATAACTTGCATTAATAATGCATGAAAGTTAAATATGCCTTTAAATAGATGAATACAATAAACTTACTTTCCTCCCTTTGAGATAAGAACTTAATCAGGAAAGTACATTAACCATTTCTTGCCTTGGAAAACACAAAGCTACAAGTAATTACATCAACTGATGGAATACATCCAAAGGTACTAAGGGAACTGGGTTCTGTAATAGCCAAACCATTATATTTCATTTTTCAAGATTCACTCAACACAGGGTATCTACCAGATGACTGGAGAAAAGCTGATGTGATACCTATATTTAAAAAGGGAGCAAGAGCAAATCCGGGGAATTATAGACCAGTGAGCCTAACTTCTGTTGTGGGGAAGCTTTTAGAACGGTTAATAAGGGATAATATACAAGAATATGTCTATTTGAACAGGATTATAAGTAGGAGTCAACATGGACTTATGAGGGATAGGTTATGTCAAAAAAATCTAATTAGTTTCTATGAGGAGGTTAGTAGGAACCTGGATCAAGGCAACTAAGTGGATGTAGTCTTTTTGGATTTTGCAAAGGCTTTTGATACAGTACAACATGGGAGACTATTGTGCAAACTAAGAGATACAGGAATTGCAGTAAATATCTGCTCATGAATTGAGAGCTGGCTAAAAGACAGGAAGCAAAGGGTTGTTGTAAATGGAACATACTCCGATTGGACTAATGTGGTAAGTGGGGTTCCTCAGGGTTCAGTATTAGGTCCTCTCCTTTTTAACATATTTATTAATGACTTAGAGGTGGGACTGCAAAGTAGTGTCCCTTTTTGCTGATGACACAAAGGGATTTACATAAAATTGAGGAATGGGCATCTAAATGGCAGATGATATTTAATATGAATAAATGTAAAGTTATGCATCTGGGAAGGTTAAATAGCCATGCAATTTATAATCTTAATGCAGCAAATCTAGGTGTATCAGATATTGAAAGGGATTTGGGAGTGCTTGTGGACAACCACCTAGGTAACAGTGCTCAAAGCCTAGCAGCAGCTGCAAAGGCAAATAAAATATTAGCATGTATTAATAAGGGTATAGAAGCCAGGGAAGCAAATATAATTCTGCCACTATACAAATGTAGTCTAGTACACCCTCAGTAAGCATATTTTCTCTAGAAAAAAGGTGTCTAAGAGGAGATATGATTACCTTATATAACTACATATAACTCCAGGGTCAGTATAAAGATATGTCAAGGGAGCTTTTTGTGCCAAGATGTTTTTAACTGACAAGAGGACATCCCTTGAGGTTAGAAGTAAAAAGACTCCACCTTAAATAAAGAAAAGGGGTCTTCACAGTAAGGGTGGTTAATCTGTGGAATTCTCTACCAGAGGAGGTGGTGACAGCGGATTCGATAGATAACTTTAAAAGGGGACTAGATTTATTTCTAATTAAAAAGGGAATTCAGGGTTATCATGGATAATTAGAGAGACAGTATTGATCCAAATTTTTTACATTCCCTTTGAGACAACTGGCTAAGTCTCCCTTGTGTTTTTTTTTTTTTTTTTCTATTTGCCTTCCTCTGGACTAATTAATAATAAAAAAAATAAAAAAAACATTAAATAATTGATTAATAATTAATTAACAACTAATGAATTAATAGTTAATCCGGATATTGCAGATCAGAGGAGATCTTAAAAGGTTGAACGTGATGGACTGAAAGTCTTTTTTCAACCTTAAATACTATGTAACTATAATGGCCGACCCGCGCGCATCTAAAAACAGGGAAAACACACCAAATACTCACACAAACTACATAAAAAGCTTACCCATAGCAGGGGAAGGGGGCACCCAGTACTGGAGTCAGGAAGGAAATATTTTTTTCCCCTTTGAGACGATTGGCTAAGTTTTACTTGTTTGTTTTTTTTGTTTGACATGACTTATGCCTCATAAATCCGTGTTGACTCCTACTTATAATCCTGTTCAAATAGACATATTCTTGTATATTATCCTTTATTAACACTTCTAAAAGCTTCGCCACTACAGAAATAAGGCTCACTGGTCTATAATTCCCAGGATTTGCTCTTCCTTTTTAAATATAGGTATCACATCTGCTTTTTTCCAGTCATCTGGTAGAGTCCCTGTGTTGAGTGAATCTTGAAAAATTTAATATAATGGTTTGGCTATTACAGAACCCAGTTCCCTCAGTACCCGTGGATGTATTCCATCAGGACCTGGGACTTTATTAATATATATTTTTTTCAACCTGAATCTTTTGGAATACTTCCTGCGTTAACCAATTATTCGGCAAAGGTAGTGTAGCCCCATTATGTTGCAGTGTCCAAACCACTGGTACCTCCCTTGTGTATACCGAAGAAAATAACCTATTTAGTTCATCTGCCTTTTCCTAATCACTTATTTTCAGACGGCCTGTTTCACATTGTAAGGTTCCGATAGCTTCCTTCCTCGCTTTCTTTCCATTATTATACCTCTGTATCTGGATCTTTAAATCATTGTTAAGCCACATTGGATGTGATTTACTCCTTTTACTTTTATTCCCACTTTTTATGTGGTGATAAGTATGTAATGTATATTTAGTAAGGACTAGAGATGTCGCGAATAGTTCGCCGGCGGACTGTTCCCTGCGAACTGCAAACATATGCGATGTTCGATCCGCCCCCTATACTTTATCATTGAGCAAACTATGACCCTACAACTCACAGTCAGCAGACACATTCCAGCCAATCAGCATCATACCTTGCCTTCCAGACCCTTTAACCTCATGGACAGCAGACATTTTGGAATCATAACTAACTTGCAGTCTTACTGAGAGTAGGCTGAATGTAGGTGATACTGCATCAATAGGGAAAACCATAGCTAGGCTACTGTACACAGTGTGCAATACAGTCCTGAAGGACTCTTTTGATCTCTGCTTCAAGGACACCCCTGTGTCTCTTCCCCCCCTTATCATCATCCTCCCCTCACCTTAGCACCCAACCCTAACACCCCTCACACTTACCCTAAGACCTAACACCCCTCACACTTACCCTAAGACCTAACACCCCTCACACTTATTCCGAACATGCCTCACCCTAACACCCCTTACACTTATCCTTAACACCCCTCACCCTAACACCTAACCCTAATACCCCCTCACACCCCTTACCCTAACACCTAACCCTAACATCCCTTACCCTAACACCCATCACACTTATCCCTAACACCCCTCACCCTAACACCTAACCCTAACACTCCTCACACTTATCCCTAACACCCCTCACCCTAACCCTAACACCCCTCACACTTATGCCTAACACCTAACCCTAACATTCCCTCACCCTAACACCTCCCACACTTATCCCTAACACCCCTCACCCTAACACCCCTCACCCTAACACCTAACCCTAACACCCCTCACACTTATCCCTAACACCCCTTACACTAACATGCCTCACACTTATCCCTAACACCCCTCACCCTTACACCTAACCCTAATACCCCCTTACACTTATCCCTAACAGCCCTTACCCTAACACCTAACCCTAACATCCCTTACCCTAACACCCATCACACTTATCCCTAGCACCCCTCACCCTAACACCTAACCCTAATACCCCCTTACACTTATCCCTAACAGCCCTTACCCTAACACCTAACCCTAACATCCCTTACCCTAACAGCCATCACACTTATCCCTAACACCCCTCACCCTAACACCTAACCCTAACACCCCTCACACTTATCCCTAACACCCCTTACACTAACATGCCTCACACTTATCCCTAACACCCCTCACCCTTACACCTAACCCTAATACCCCCTTACACTTATCCCTAACAGCCCTTACCCTAACACCTAACCCTAACATCCCTTACCCTAACACCCATCACACTTATCCCTAGCACCCCTCACCCTAACACCTAACCCTAATACCCCTTTACACTTATCGCTAACAGCCCTTACCCTAACACCTAACCCTAACATCCCTTACCCTAACAGACATCACACTTATCCCTAACACCCCTCACCCTAACACCTAACCCTAATACCCCCTTACACTTATCCCTAACAGCCCTTACCCTAACACCTAACCCTAACATCCCTTACCCTAACAGCCATCACACTTATCCCTAACACCCCTCACCCTAACACCTAACCCTAATACCCCCTTACACTTATCCCTAACAGCCTTTACCCTAACACCTAACCCTAACATCCCTTACCCTAACACCCATCACACTTATCCCTAACACCCCTCATCCTAACACCTAACCCTAACACCCCTCACACTTTTCCCTAACACCCCTCACCCTAACCCTAACACCCCTCACACTTATCCCTAAATTCTAACCCTAACATCCCTTACCCTAACACCCCACACACTTATCCCTAACACCCCTCACCCTAACACCTAACCCTAACATCCCTTACCCTAACACCCATCACACTTATCACTAACACCCCTCACCCTAACACCTAACCCTAACACCCCTCACACTTATCCCTAACACCCCTCACCCTAACACCTAACCCTAACATCCCTTACCCTAACACCCCCCACACTTATTCCTAACACCCCTCACCCTAACACCTAACCCTAATACCCCCTCACACTTATCACTAACAGCCCTTACCCTAACACCCCTCACACTTATCCCTAACACCTAACCCTAACATCCCTCACCCTAACACCTCCCACACTTATCCCTAACACCCCTCACCCTAACACCCCTCACCCTAACACCTAACCCTAACACCCCTCACACTTATCCCTAACACCCCTTACACTAACATGCCTCACACTTATCCCTAACACCCCTCACCCTTACACCTAACCCTAATACCCCCTTACACTTATCCCTAACAGCCCTTACCCTAACACCTAACCCTAACATCCCTTACCCTAACACCCATCACACTTATCCCTAGCACCCCTCACCCTAACACCTAACCCTAATACCCCTTTACACTTATCGCTAACAGCCCTTACCCTAACACCTAACCCTAACATCCCTTACCCTAACAGACATCACACTTATCCCTAACACCCCTCACCCTAACACCTAACCCTAATACCCCCTTACACTTATCCCTAACAGCCCTTACCCTAACACCTAACCCTAACATCCCTTACCCTAACAGCCATCACACTTATCCCTAACACCCCTCACCCTAACACCTAACCCTAACACCCCTCACACTTATCCCTAACACCCCTTACACTAACATGCCTCACACTTATCCCTAACATCCCTCACCCTAACACCTAACCCTAATACCCCCTTACACTTATCCCTAACAGCCCTTACCCTAACACCTAACCCTAACATCCCTTACCCTAACACCCATCACACTTATCCCTAACACCCCTCACCCTAACACCTAACCCTAATACCCCCTTACACTTATCCCTAACAGCCTTTACCCTAACACCTAACCCTAACATCCCTTACCCTAACACCCATCACACTTATCCCTAACACCCCTCATCCTAACACCTAACCCTAACACCCCTCACACTTTTCCCTAACACCCCTCACCCTAACCCTAACACCCCTCACACTTATCCCTAAATTCTAACCCTAACATCCCTTACCCTAACACCCCACACACTTATCCCTAACACCCCTCACCCTAACACCTAACCCTAACATCCCTTACCCTAACACCCATCACACTTATCACTAACACCCCTCACCCTAACACCTAACCCTAACACCCCTCACACTTATCCCTAACACCCCTCACCCTAACACCTAATCCTAACATCCCTTACCCTAACACCCCTCACACTTATTCCTAACACCCCTCACCCTAACACCTAACCCTAATACCCCCTCACACTTATCACTAACAGCCCTTACCCTAACCCTAACACCCCTCACACTTATCCCTAACACCTAACCCTAACATCCCTCACCCTAACACCCCCCCCCCACTTATCCCTAACACCCCTTACCCTAACCTTAATACCCCTCACACTTATCCCTAACACCTAACCCTAACATCCCTCACCCTAACAACCCTCACACTTATCCCTAACACCTAACCCTAACATCCCTCACCCTAACACCCCCCACACTTATCCCTAACAGCACGTACCCTAACACATAACCCGAACATCCCTTACCCTAACACCCATCACACTTATCCCTAACACCTAACCCTAACATCCCTCACCCTAACACCCCCCACACTTATCCCCAACACCCCTCACCCTAACACCTAACCCTAACACCCCTCACAGTTATCCCTAACACCCTCACCCTAACACCTAACCCTAATACCCCCTTACACTTATCCCTAACAGCCCTTACCCTAACACCTAACCCTAACATCCCTCACCAAAACACCCCCCACACTTATCCCCAACACCCCTCACCCTAACACCTAACCCTAACACCCCTCACACTTATCCCTAACACCCCTCACCCTAACACCTAACCCTAACATCCCTTACCCTAACACCCATCACTCTTATCCCTAACACCCCTCACCCTAACACCTAACCCTAACACCGCTCACACTTAATCCTAACACCCCTCACCCTAACACCTAACCCTAACATCCCTTATCCTAACACCCCTCACACTTATCCCTAACACCCCTTACCCTAACCCTAACACCCCTCACACTTATCCCTAACACCTAACCCTAACATCCCTCACCCTAACACCTCCCACACTTATCCCTAACACCCCTCACCCTAACACCTAACACCCCTCACACTTATCCATAACACCCATCAACCTAACACCTAACCCTAACATTCTCACACTTATCCCTAAGACCTAACACCCCTTATTCCTAACATGCCTCACCCTAACAACCCTTACACTTATCCCTAACACCCCTCACCCTAACACCCCTCACACTTAGCCCTAACACCCCTCACCCTAACACCTAAGCCCCTCACCCTAATCCCTAACACCCCTTACCCTAACACCACTCACACTTATCCCTGTGTCTCTTCCCCCCTTATCATTAAGGCAGGGGGAGGATGATGAGGGAGGGGGGAAGAGACGCAGGGGAGGATGATGAGGGAGGGGGGAAACAGACACAGGGGAGGATGATGAGGGAGGGGGTAAAGAGATACAGGGGAGGGTGATGAGGAAGGGGGGAAAGAGACACAGGGGAGGATGATGAGGGAGGGGGGAAAGAGACACAGGGGAAGATGATGAGGGAGGGGGAAAAGAGACACAGGAGAGGATGATGAAGAAGGGGGGAAAGAGACACAGGGGAGGATGTTGATGGAGGGGGGAAGAGACACAGGGGAGGATGATGAGGGAGGGGGTGAAGAGATACTGGGGAGGATGATGAGGGAGGTGGGAGGATGATGAGGGAGGGGGGATGAGACACAGGGGAGGGTGATGAGGAAGGGGGGAAGAGACACAGGGGAGGATGATGAGGGAGGGGGTAAAGAGATACAGGGAAGGATGATGATGGAGGGGGATGTTAGGTTATTTATGCCCTTTATGGATTAAAGCCAGACTCTGCATCAACTATGTAATTATCCGTGCGAGTTGGAGACCCCTCCGGCATGCCACAGTCCAGGTTTTAGTCCCCTTAAAACAACTTTTCCATCACTATTGTGGCCAGAAAGAGTCCCTGTGGGTTTTAAAATCTGCCTGCCCATTGAAGTCTACGCCGGGTTCGCCGGTTCACCAACATTTGCGGCAGGTTGGCGTTTGCGGTTTGCGTACCGGAAATTTTATGTTCGTGACATCACTAGTAAGGACTTAAATGTTGTCCATTTATATTCAGTATTTTTACCAGTCAGTTATCTGTCCCTGTCTATACTTTGTATTGCTGCCCTAAGACCATTAAAGTCTGTCCTTTTAAAACTAAGAGTTTTTGTTGGCCCCTTAAAATTTTGTTTTTTAATTCTATCTTCAATGAGACTGTGTTATGATCACTGCCCTATTCCAACATTTGATACTATATCAATATTATTTGTGATGACTAAATCTAAGGTAGCTTAATTTCTAGTAGGCTCTTATATAACCTGGGCCAGACAATGATCCCTCAGTTTACTCAAGAACCTGCTCCCCTTAGCTGAACTGCTGGTCTCATTAATCTAGTTTATTTCAGGGTAATTAAAATCGCCCATTATTAGAACTTGCCCATGCTTAGCTGCATTTCCAATCTGTAACAATAATTGTATTTCCTCATTTTCAGCTATATTTGGGGGTTTATAGCATACTCCTACTAATATTCTTTTGGAATTTTCTGCTCGGCTATTTAACTATACCCACAAACATTCAACTTTATCACTAGTTCCGCCATAAATATCTTCTCTTACTATAGGCTTAGATTCAAGCTGAACATACAGACAAATCCCTCCTTCTCTTTTACCATTGCACCTATCTTTCCTAAATAGGTTATAACCATCCAGATTAACAGTCCAGTCATGAGATTCATCCCACCATGTTTCGGTAATGCCTATCAAATCCCATTTTTTTAAAATTGCTAATAATTATAACTTTTCCATTTTCCTGGCAAGCTTCTGGCATTAGCAAGCATACACCTTATGTTATGAGTCTGTAGTTCTGAAGTGCCTGCCACTGTAATTGAGTTACTTAGTACTACCTCCCTATTGACTATACTACCCCTCCCTCATCTCCTCCCCTATGAGTTGTTAATTCATCCCTTATACCCTCTACACTTTCTACACCATTACTTATATCTAGTTCCCCCCCCCCCCACCTACAAGTTTAAAAACTCCTCCAGCCTTTCTACCATCCTATCCCCTAGCACAAAAGCTCCCTCATCATTAAGGTGCAATCCATCCCTGCTGTAGAGATTGTACCGAAGTGAGAAGTCAGCCCAGTGTTCTAAAAAGCCAAACCCCTCCTTAGTGCACCACAACTTTAGCCACGCATTAACCTCCCTAAGCTCCTTCTGCCTCCCTGGGCTAGCATGTGGCACTGGTAGTATCTCAGAAAATACTACCTTGGAGGTCCTTGCCTTCAGCTTATTACCTAGTTCTCTAAAATCATTCTTTAGGACACTCCATCTTCCACTAACTTTGTCATTGGTACCAATCTGTACCAAGACCGCCAGTTCATTTCCAGCCCCTCCCAATAATTTGTCTACCCGATCCACAACATGATGAACCCGAGCACCCGGGAGACCGCAAACTGTTCGATTGCTGGGATCTGGGTGACAAATAACCCTGTCTACCTTCCTAATAATAGAGTCCCCTACCACCAAAACCTGTCTGTTGCTCTGCCTATTCTGCCCTCCCACTCCTCCAGTAGAACTGTTCTCCCGGCTGTTAGAGGGAACAGCTCTATCTGGCATTGCCATTCCTGAACGGACATCCCCAACAGTTTCACTCAATCTGGCAAATCTGTTGGTGTTTGCCAACTCTGAACTGGCCTGCCTCCTCCTGTTCCCGCTGATTCCCCTTCTAACTGTAAACCAGCTACCTCCCTGGACATCCTCACTAGCCCCAGCTCCACCCTCCATGCTAGGCCCAGCTAAACTGTGCTCAGTGAGCACCAACTCCCTTTCCAGTGGAGCAATATCACTAAGTACTGCAATTCTTCTCTCCAGTTGTCCAATTTGAGCCTCCAGAGAGGCGACATGCTCACACCTCATCTGTTCCAGTATTGCATACATATGACAGGATGTACACTGAGTGAGGTTGCCACTGGACTGACTCACAAATATTATTATTGTCTACAATATTTCAGTGGAAAAAATAAAGAATATATACAGTTTTATTAAAAAATAATAATAATAATAATAATAATATATATATATATATATATATATATATATTTTTTTTTACTTTTCCCTTTGCTCTATAAATCTGCCCTCCCTTTTCTTTGAACTCCCTACTTTTATTTAAACTCCTACACTTTTACTAGAATTGCACTTGATACTAGAAATGTTTGCAAGCTCACAAGTTAACTCCTTCTCATGTTTATATTAACTTCACACAGGAAATAACACACTTGTCTGAGCAAATCAGATGGAGTCTAGTCCCAAACTTACTGTATAGGCTGGTATAACCCAGATAAAAACACTCCCCTCTCACATGTTCCACATCACTGCACACAGGAAATAACACACTTTACTTGTCTGAGCAAATCAGATGCAGTCACACACTAGGCCCAAAGTTGCTATATACTGTATGCAAGTATAACCCAGGCAAAAACGCTCCCCTCTCACCTGTACCAAATCATTGCAAACAGGAAATAACAAACTTTACTTGTATGAGAAAATCAGATGCAGTCACACACTAGGCCCAAACTTACTGTATATGCCAGTATAACCCAGGCAAAAACACTCCCCTCTTACCTGCACCAAATCACTGCACACAGGAAATAACACACTTTACTTGTCTGAGCAAATCAGATGCAGTCACACACTAGGCACTATAAATGATTGTTGTGGTGAACTACCTACTCATAAAGTCCACAACACAAGCTGAGATCCCGCTCCATGCTGATGATAGCAGTAAGCTTGACACAGCTGTATAAAATCCAGCCTTGGCTTTGCATGAAAACCTTATAATACAGCATGCATAAGCTTAAAGGAAGCCATGTTTGATAATGGCTATGGATTGAAGAGCGAGACATTTGTGAGCACATTTGCATGTCCCAGCTCAGCTTCCCAGAATGCAGTGTAATAACTGTTTTTCTCGGAATTCTACTTGTTTAAGACATTCAAATGTGAACACAGATGTACTATTTATTTACTCTTTCCCTCTCTCTATATCACATATTATAATTGTCTAACTACGAGACGCTGTCACGCTTTGCGTGTTGCGTATGACTGAGCGATGAGCTCCGCAGGCGCTCATCTGCAGCGAGCCTCGCATAGAGAGGACAGCCGTTAAACTCAGAGCACTTAGGTGATGAGCGCCTAAGGCGCTCATAGCCTGCTGGCCTCGCCAGCAGTGGAGGGAATGAAACACGCAGGACTTAGCCTACAAACACTAGAAAATGCGGCTTCGCCTTAGGCTGAAAGTAGTTGACAAATGCGGAACTTAGAAAAAAAAAAGTAAGAGACCCGAAACTTAAAAAAAAAAAAAAAAATTGAGACGCAGGACTTTGAAAAAAAAAACGAGATAGCAAAAATACGAGGTTAACGTCCGAACCGCGAACATCCAACAAAAACAAAAAACACAAAGAAAATACAAATAAATACAAAAAAATATCACCCACAGCATGGGGGAATAGGCAGGACGTCTGGGAGTGAGGGGAATTTAAGCGGATTTCGACGACTTTCACCACAACAAAGTTGCCTAAGCGAGAGAAAAAATGGCAGCTGAAAAAAATTAAAACGAGGCTACAAGACCCCGGACCACGCAAAACACTGCCAAACGCTAAGCACTTTCACACAGCAACGAACGAAATACAAAATACACTGTTACAAAATACGGAAGATACATGCTAGACGCGTAACACATTAATGACATTACCAATCTACATTGGAGATTTACACAACTACACCAACTGATTTCCCTCGCGCACACAAACCCTTTAGAATGCACAGTTAAGACATTCATTACACTTTATCATCAAAGCACTAACATCAATACTGTACATTGTATGGTGCCGGAAAATATAAATTTCAGATTGTTAGCTCTTCAGACTATTAATTGCTGCATATATTACAAAAAGGTAAAGTATATTAATTTATTCAAGAAATAAATAATTCATTATTGATTAAGTAAATATAGATGAATATATCTCTCTCTTTATAATTAGTGCCGAAGGTGCTCAGAGGAGCAAAAATAGACGAGACAAGAGGCTCGCCATGAGCGCCGAAGGCCCTCACAGTACAAAAAGGTTTACATTTTGTGTCAAACAGCATTCTCATGGCTTCAAACTTTATTGCACCGTCAATTTTGACGGGCAAGTCGCTAGTATATATATATTGTTTTTTTGTTTTTGATTGTTTTATATACAACCCAGGTGATACTCCCCCAGCCCCAGAGAATTGTCCCACAGCCCCATCACCTCCCCCAGCCCCATAGAATTACCCCACAGCCCAGAGAATTGCCTCATCACCTCCCCCAGCCACAGAGAATTGCCCCACAGCCCTAGAGAATTGCCCCGTGACCTCCAGCAACCCCAAAGAATTGACCCCAACTCCAGAGAATTGCCCCCCAGTCCCAGGGAATTGCCCGTGACCTTCCCCTGCCCTAGAAAATTGCCCCACAGCCAAAGAGAATTGCCCTGTGACCTCCACCAACCCCAGGAGAATTGCCCACCAGCCCCAGAGAATTACCCTGTGACCTCCACTAACCCCAGAAAATTGTTTCCCAACCCCAGAGAATTGCCCCACAGAATTGCCCTACAACCTTTCCCAGAGAATTGCCCCCCAGCACCAGAGAATTGCCCCGTGACCTCCCCAGAGAATTGCCAAACAGAATTTCCCCATCACCTCCCCCAGCCCCAGAGAATTGCCCCCCAGCCCCATAGAATTGCTGCATGACCTCCCACAGCCCCAGAGAATTGCCCTGTGACCTCCACTAACCCAGAAAATTGTTCCTCAACCCCAGAGAATTGCCCCACAGAATTGCCCCATAACCTCTTCCAGCCCCAGAGAATTGCCCACAGCCCCAGAGAATTGGCAAACAGAATTTCCCCATCACCTCCCCCAGCCCCAGAGAATTGCCCCACAGCTCTAGAGAATTGCCCCGTGACCTCCCCCAGCCTGAGTGAATTGCCCCCAACCCCGGAGAATTGTCCCCCAGCTCCAGATAATTGCCCTGTGACCTTCCCCAGCCCCAGTGAATTGCCCCCAGCCCCAGAGAATTGCCTACAGCCCAGAGAATTACCCCATGACATCCCCCAGCCCTACAGGGGGCTTGTGGGGCCACAGGGGACCCATGGGGATCACAGAGGGCCCACATGGGCCACAGGGGGCTTAAGGAGGGCTACAGGAGCCACTAGAGGTTTACTCAGATGTGCAAGGTTGCTCTGCCTCTGCTCCCTCCTACCCCTCCTCTGCTACCTCTTCTCCCTCCAACCTCCTCCTCTGCTCCCTCTTCTCCCTCCTACCTCCCCCTCTTACCTCCCCCTCTGCTCCTTCTACTCCCTCCTCCCTTCTGAAACCTCTGAGCTGTGCTCGGAGATAATCGGAAGGGGTGTTAATGTCACATCTGATGTCACCACTCTTTGCTGATTGGCTGAAAAGCCAATCAGCACGCACATGCGCCCTGGGCAGGTGTACAAATCCTAAATTCATGGCAGCTTGCAGGAGATGCTGCGACAGCTGCTGGGAGCTGCTGGGGGTGTAAACATCACCCCTTGCACATTTTTTTAATATTGCAAAAACGGCTTGCATGTTTTCATGCAAACATTTTTGCTAGGTGGGTTATGATGCATTCTACAAGTTGCATTTAAAACCCACCTCACTTTAATATGCCTTTAATACATGCTAATATTTTATTAGGCTTTGCAGCTTCTGCTTGGCATTGAGCACTGTTACCTAGGTGGTTGTCCACAAGTATTACCAAATCGCTTTCAATATCAGATACCCCTCCATTAAGATTATAAACTGCATGACTGCTTTTCCTTCCCAGATGCATAACTTTACATTTATTTGTATTAAATCTCATCTGCCATTTAGATGCCTATTCCTTTATGTAAATCCCTTTGCTGGGAAAGTACATAATTATCTGATTTAATTACCTTGCACAGCTTCGTGTCATCTGCAAAAATGGAGACACTACTTTCCTGTCCCACTTCTAAGTCATTAATAAATATGTTAAATAGGAGAGGATCTAATACTGAACCCTGAGGAACGCCACTTACCACATTAGTCCAATCGGAGTATGTTCCATTTACCAAAACCCTTTGCTTCCTGTCTTTTAGCCAGCTCTCAAGCCATGAACAGGTATTTACTGCAATTCTTATATCCCTTAGTTTGCACAATAGTCTTCCATGTGGTACTGTATCAAAAGCCTTTGCAAAATCCCCAAATAGTACATCCACTGAGTTGCCCAGATCCAAGTTCCTACTAACATCCTCATAGAAGCTAATTAGATTTGTTTGACATGACCTATCCCTCATAAATCAATGTTGAAGCCTTCTTATAATCCTGTTCAAATAGCCATATTCTTGTATATTATCCCTTTTTAACCCTTCTAAAGCGTTCCCACTACAGAAGTGAAGCTCACTGGTCTATAATTCCCCGGATTTGCTCTTGCTCCCTTCCTAAATATAGGTATCACATCTGCTTTTCTCCAGTCATCTGGTAGTGACCCAGTGCTGAGTGAATCTTGAAAATCAGATATAATGGTTTTGCCATTACAGAGCCCAGGTCCCTCAGTACCTTGGATGTATTCCATCAGGACCCGGGGCTTTATTAACATTTATTTTTTCCAACCTCTTTTGGATTTCTTCCTGTGTTAACCAATTTGGTCAAGGTAGTGTAGACCCATTATGTTGCAGTTCCCAACCACTAGTACCTCCCTTGTGTATACTAAATAGCTCATCTGCCTTTTTCTGGTCACTAATTATCAGACGGCCTGTGTCACATTGTAATGTTCCTATAGCTTCCTTCCTGGCCTTCTTCCCATTAATATATTTAAAAAATATTTTAGGGTTAGTCTTACTCTCTTTTGCAACTAACTTTTCTTTTTCTATTTTAGCCAGTCTAATAGCACTTTTGCATGCCTTGTTGATTTCCTTGTACTTTCATAAGGCAGTCTCTGTCCCCTCTTGTTTTCCAGTTTCTTCTAAAGTAGGCCACAGCATGCAGCTACTGATATTCCTAGGTGGTCTCCCATCCAAGTATTGACCAGGCCCAACCCTTCCCGGCTTCAGGGTGGTGTGACCTCTTGGTTCCCTGACTGGAATTGAACCCAGGTTGTAGTGGTGAAAGCACCAAATCCTAATAACTGGTTAATAAAGGATTACACATCCGTACCCAAACACAGTTTTTCTATTGGTAGGTACACTGTGCCTATGTAAGCAGCTTTGGGAGTGTGAAAAACAAGTTTTATTTTTAAATATGTACGTGTATAAAATGACTCAATGTAATATGGGTGTCTGGTATAAGCAACATGTGTTAGATTAGATAAAAAATGTAAGAACAGGGAAACTTAGATATTTCTTTAAATGCATTTAAAAAAAAGATTTGTGTCACATGTCCATTTAAGCATGACTGACAAGAGATTGTGCTTTCTAAAACTTCAGATAGCTTGGGTCATTATCAGATACCACCACCTGATTTCAAATTCCTTTCTTCAGTAATAGTAAGAGGATTTAGATATAAAGACAGTGGTTATACTCTTTATTGATTTATACTGCAGATTATTTTTTTTAGCAGATACCAGGAGCCAAAATGCAATTTAAAAAATCATGTCAGTCTAACAGATATTGTCAGCGGGCTAATGAATGGGTGACACTTTCTGTCTTGTCATGTTGTATTTATCTTTCTAGCGTTAGGACATTACATATCCACCATACATTATATGCTGTGCTATCCCATGCAGGTCATCTTGCAACAAAGAGGTCTGAAGAGCAGTTCCTAACATTGATTTAACATCTCCTTTTCATTTTGGTAATTAATCAACTGTTGAAATTTGCTATTGCTTTATGTTGTACCGAGAAAGGGTCATTAGTGTTTAATTACTCTTAAGCATCACCACCTTAAACCAAACAGACATTCAGTGTTATTGGATAGAATCTGACTTATTTCCTACCATTTTATGTGTCTTCCAAGGAGATAAAACACTGCAGCCAAAAGCAGTCCTCATAGTAGATTCTGATGCACATTTGCACTGTATAATGTATTTATTTATTTATTTAATTAATATTCATTTAATATTAAAGATAGATGTAAGATTATTGGATAATGAATGCATCTGATAGAAGAGAATCCGTAGTGTATGAAACATTTTTCACATGAAAAAATACCAAAAAAACATTAATAAACTTACCCTAAAGTAAAAAAAAAATTCTTCAGTTATTGCAGTTGATTTTAAGAGTAACAGCCCTTTAAATCCAAATGAAATTAGCATAGAATTCATAATTAGTTGTGGCCAAGCAGACGTAGGTACAATGTCTCTGAGACAAAGCCGTGATACTGACTTCTGATTGGCTAGGTCCCAACTCCTCACAGCTCATTGGCTAAGACCTATAAAGGAGTCAGAAAGACACACACAGGATATCCCACAGATTTACATGCACCGTTAAATATTATTTTTAATATACATTTTATTCAGAGTGCTTTACAAAACTACAAAAGCCATAGTACAAAATTACAAATGCAATTCAATTAGTCATAGTTCAAATTTACCACAGTACAATTAGTCATAGTACAATATATCCAAATTATATATTTATATAACATCAGATAAGATAGAATGATAATTACAATATTTTGTTTTTCTAGCATGCTTTAATGGCAATTGTGATGTAATTTGCTGTGTGGCTGAATATTACATAAACCCAGTGCACTTTGTTTATAGTTTGACAGAACATCAACTGATAAGAGGATTTCTCTTTCACATTGATTACTTGTAGATAAAGTGAATCGGACTTGTTGTACCCTAATAAGTACTGAAGTTTTATTCCAAAATACACTGATAATACAAAATACCATATACAGTTTTGAGCAAACTTGAATTACTTCGTACAGTCAAATACTAATGATATAAGCTTCCATTATATAATAGCAGAATTATTGAGCCCAAGGAGGTTAAATGACCAAAGTACAATGAAAACATATATATATATATATATATATATATATATATATATATATATATATACACACACACAACAATATATTTATCACATATATAGTTGTGAGCGTACGAGTTGTTGCTAACGCTGCGGGCTCGCGTAGCGAGGGCCGCGGCTCGCGCAGCGAGTCGCGGGCCTCGCAAAGCGAGGGCCGCGACTCGCGCAGCGAGTCGCGGGCCTCGCGTAGCGAGGGCCGCGGCTCGCGCAGCGAGTCGCGGGCCGCGCGTAGCGAGGGCACTGTGCCAGGTTCTCAGTTGCTGGCAGGGAGCGCCGAAGGCGCTCCTTGCCAGCAACTGAGGACCCTCGCGAAGCGAGGGCCTCAGTTGCTGGCATGGAGTGCCGCAGGCGCTCCTTGCCAGCAACTGAGGACCCTCGCGAAGCGAGGGCCTCAGTTGCTGGCTTGGAGCGCCGCAGGCGCTCCATGCCAGCACCTGAGGACCTCGCAAAGGGAGGTCTTCAGTTGCAGCAACTGCGACCCTTGCAAAAACAAATTTACGTCGCAACACATTACGACACTCGCAAACAACATACGACACACGTTCACACACATTACGACACTCGCAAACAACATACGACACACGTTCACACACATTACGGCCTCGCAACACTCGGACGCAACTCGCGAACATTACAAAATTACAAACACAATACATACACACAGCACATACATAAAAAACTTACCTACACAAACAGGAAGCACCCAGGACCTCAAAAATGCAACTTAGAACTTAATTGCACTCAAAATAAAAGAGTTTCGACACTAAATACTTTGTTAAGCGACAAAAAAAATGGCCGACGAATAAAACGAAAACGAGGCTACACACGCAAACACCATGCTACACACGCAAACACCATACGAGACACGTTACCACACATTACGAGTTCGCAAACATCGGACGCAACACGCCGACATACAAACATTTAAAACTTAACAAAGACACACAACAAACACATAAAAAGCTTACCTACAGCAAGAGGAACCAGCCAGCACCTCAAAAAAACAAGTTACACCTACATTTAAATTAAAATAAACACTTTAGACACTAATACCATCGCTAAGCGAGAGAAAAAATGGCCGACGAACAAAACGAAAACGAGGCTTCAGACGTAACTACACTACACTTACTCGCAATAATGAAACACATACTATGCGGAACGTATCACAATCATATTAAACACCATTTTGAACAGTAATACGCCTAAAATGGCGGATGGAACGCAAATTGTAAGCTGGAACGCAAATAGCGCATGCGTATTGCGTTCTAACGGTCTCACTTTCCAGAACTTTCTACAAGTTTATAAATACTGCCTATTTCCAACTAAAAAATACATTTCTCCTCAGGTGATCAACGGAGTGACTTCTGAGATAACTGCTGCTTTTACTTGAGAAGACAATTCTTTACTAATTTACTACTTTACATTGTGCAAATTACAACTGACAGGTAAGCTATAATATATTACATTTTATTATCAGGTCAGGTCAAACAAATAAAAAAATAAACTAGGATTTATGTAGTCATCATGTATGGCACATTTATGTGTATAGGCTCCCAAACAAAATTAAACAGAGCTTTATGTATAGTGACATCTGACACGCACATATATGTCTATAATGTATAGTTACATGTGACACGCACATATATGTCTATAATGTATAGTGACATTTGACACACACATTTCTGTGTATTGCCCCTTCATAGTGACATGTGACACGCACGTATATGTGTATAATGTATAGTGACATGTGACACGCACATATATGTCTATAATGTATAGTGACATGTGACACGCACATTTCTGTGTATTGCCCCTTCATAGTGACATCTGACACCGACATATATGTCTATAATGTATAGTGACATGTGACACGCACATTTATGTGTATTACCAATGCAACAAAATTAGCTTACAACAAAATCAGTAAACAACTACATTTTAATGACATTATATGTCATGTATACTGATATGTCACATGCACATATATGTGTATCATCTATAGTTACATCTCACACACACACATTTATGTGTGTTGGAAAAAATAAATATAATGTTAATTTAACCATTTAAATTTGACTCATGTATACTGATATGTCACACGTACACAAAATAATTACATTAAACTATGTAATGTGCTTCATGTATGTGAGATATGTGTGTAGCCCCCAACAAAAATTAAGGTTAATTGAATTAATTTACTGCAATTCAATACATCAGATAAAGCTGAATCTTTCTATTTCGTTTCATATTCAAACAGACTCTGCATCAACAGCGTCTCTCAACAATTTGCACCGTGCACTGTGAAGCACAATCCCTTTTAAAGAACACCAACAAATTTGAAGAGGTAAGATACAAGAACACATTACATGCTCAAAAGGACATGCTTTGCTAGATGAGAAATTATAAATATACAAATAACTATTTCACTTTCTTTTTCAAACAGACACTAAAAGAAGACCGGCGGATTAAGATTGGCAGGAGGGGACCGTCTGTCATTCAAAACTTCTATCAAGGTAAAGTATTAAGTATAAATAAGAAATAACCATGAGCCTTATTCAATTGCAACTTCCTCATTTGAATAGGGCTCTATATAAGCACATAACATTTTTTTTATACAGAACTTTTTAGTTACTGAAATTCTAACCACAATCAAGGTTTTCAATAACTAAAAACTTTGCTCAATAAATATGTTATGTGATTATATAGAGCCCTCTTCAATTGGCAAAATTGCAATTCAATGAGGACCTATATGTCTTTAATGGCCAAGGGCCTCACTGAAATGTGATTTGCCCATTTCAATAGGGCTCTATATAAGCACATAACATATTTTGGAAACAGAACTTTTTAGTTAATGAACTTCTAACCACAATCAAGGTTTTCAATAACTAAAAACTTTGCTCAATAAATATGTTATGTAATTATATAGAGCCCTGTTCAATTGGCAAAATTGCAATTCAATGAGGACCTATATGTCTTTAATGCCCAAGGGCCTCACTCAAATGTGATTTGCCCATTTCAATAGGGCTCTATATAAGCACAGAGCATATTTTTTAGGAAATTTTTCTTTTGTGAACACGTTCCTTTTGGATACAAGTTCACTAAATACAAAATTCCGTACAAACATATGCTCTGTGATGATATTGAGCTCTATTCCATTGGCCAAAACACAATTGAATAAGTAGCTCACAATATAACAAATGCAGTAACCAAAGGCCCTTATTCAATTGCTATTTTGGAAAATTAAATATGGCTATTTTAACAAATATATGTGATGTGCTTATTTAGAACCCTATTCAAATTTCTACATTGCAATTCAATTACGGCCTTACAGTACTATTATATTGTAAAAAATGCAATTGCATGAGGGCCAAACTATGCAACATATGGTACACACAAAGGCCCTCATTCAATTGCAATTTGCCCAATTGAATAGGGCTCTAAATAACAACATAACAATAGCTTAAAACTAAGGTTTTAGTTAATAAAAAAATATCAAAAATACAGTTTTTCAATGACTACAAAATTATTTTAACTAATATGCTAATATGCTATGTGCTCATTTACAGCACAATTCAATTAGCCAAATCGCAATTCAATGACACACAAACTGCTACACACAAAACAGAATTTCTTATTAAGGCCCTCATTCAATTGCAATTTTGCCAATTGAATAGGGGTCTAAATAAGCACATCACATATATTTTTTAAAGAAGTTTTTAGTTATTAAGCATCTATCCAAAAGCACGGTTTTCACTACCTAAAAAATTCTTTAAAAAATATATATTATGTGCTTATTTACAGCCGTATTCAATTGGCAAAATCGCAATTGAATGAGGGACTAAGGCCCTCATTCAATTGCGATTTGGTCAATTGAATAGGGGTCTAAATAAGCACATACTATATTTTTTTTAAAGAAGTTTTTAGTTAATGAAAACCTTCCTTTTGGATAGATACTTACTTACTAAAAACTTCTTTAAAAAAAATATATTATGTGCTTATTTAGACCCCTATTCAATTGGCCGAATTGCAATTGAATGAGGGCCTAAATGTTTAACAACCTATAAGCCTTACAAATAACCAAAAATAAGAATAACAAAAGTGTTGTGCACCTAATAGCATTGTATAAAAAAGCACACAAACTCATAGCAAACTATATTAACATTCTTCTTTAATGTTTAACAAATTATAACCTGTACAATCAAGAAGAAATTAGTTTTGCACAAGTGATGTGCACCAAACAGGATTGTCAATAACTAACACAAACACATAGCAAACTACATTAATTATATTATTTCATGTTTCACTAACTATAACCATCCAAATAAAGGTTAAATAAGTATACGACAAGTGGTGTGCACAAAACAGGATTGTACAAAAACTAACATAAACACATAGCAAAATAAATTCATATTCTTATGTAATATATCACAACCCACAAGCCTTACTAAGAACCTTAAATAAGAATAACAAAAGTCTTGGGATTGTACAGAAAGTTAAAAAAAAATTTTTTTAAAAAAATAAACATAACTGATACAATACAGCAAAATTAATACATTTTTTACTTATTTAAAAGACATTTCACTCAAACAACATTTTCTATTTTACATTACAACAGATACTGCGTGAAGACAATCGGACGAGGACTTTTTCCACAGGACCGGACCGGACCATCGGACGAGGACTCGGACCAGACCAGCAGACGAGGAATTTCAACACAGGACCAGACCAGCAGACGAGGAATTTCAACACAGGACCACACCATCGGACGAGGACTTTCACCAACGGACAACAACATCGGACGAGGAATATCGCCACAGGACCACAATATCGGACAGGGGCTATCGCGACAGGACCACACCATCGGACGAGGACTTCCGACAGAGGACCACACCATTGGACAACGATTTTGAAACGAGGAGCAACAAACATTCGGATTTAAATCACACTTCAACCAAGGTAAACTATAATAACTACTAAAGAATAACACTAAAGAAACTGGTTTCAGTTGCATCCGTCTCAACAGAAAAATAAATTAATTTATTTACTATCTCACTTATTTTATTTAAATTGCTACTATGCAATACATAGCTCAATAACCACATCACTTTTTTTTTCAGCAAAGAAGTTTTGCAGTGGTAAATATCTATCCACAAACAAAGTTTTTAATAAATACAACCATTATTTTAAATAAATATGTTACATGCTTATTTACAGCAGTATTCCATTGGAAAAATTCTGAGCCACTGAAGACAGGAATTATAAATTTAACTAAATATCAATGATACATTCATGATTTGCCTTTTATTTCAACAATTGTGCACAATCATCTTTAACAGGAATTACAAATTTAAATATACACAATTACATTTATTTGTTTCCGTTTACAGATTAATATGGCTGATAACGAGACCAAAGAAGAGAAGAAAAGACGTCAAACTAGAGAAAGACAAGAGAGATGGGCCGCCCAGCAGACACCGGAGGAGAAAGAAATTAGAAGAGAAAAAGAACGCAAAAGACTTGCAAATAAAAGAATATCCGCTGCAAAAATGAAACATACAACCAAAATAAATAAAAAAATAATAAAGCATTTACAAACTGTTCCTAAAACATCAGATGACATTTTACAACATACCAGTCAAGACAGACCAAAAAAAAAAACTACCAAAAAAAAGCATTTACAAACTCTTACTAAAAACTTACAGGAAATTTCAACCGAACAAGTCCAACATATACCAAGAAAATGTACGAAAAAAACTAAACATTTAGAACCTGTTGTTGAAACATTTCATGACTTTTCATCTGATGAATATCAAAGTCAACATCCAATATGCATTGCAAATTGTCCTTTAATGAAGTCTTTAGCAGTAGAGGTTCATAGTTGTGGGGACATGACTACTCAATGTCAATTTTGTGAGGCTTATTATTTTAAACAGGAGAGACCCCGAGATGGACAATTTATTAGTTGTTGTCAAAAAGGAAAGTTCAAACTTCCACAAAGGAAACAATTTCCAACCTATTTACTAAATATTCTGACTGAACCTACTTTTCCAAATTACAAAAATTTTAAGACAAACATAAGATCCTACAATAGTGCCATATCATTTGCATCTATGGGGGCAACATTGGCTGCTAATGTACCAGGACATGGTCCTTACTGTTTTAAAGTCCAAGGACAAATTTATCATCGCACTTCCCATTTACATCCAGAGGAAGGAAATAAAAGAAAATTCGCTCAACTATATGTCCTAGATACAATGGAAGCTGTTGACCAACGTATGCAGATGGAAGAAAATAAAAAATGCTTACCCACTGTTTTCATAGAGCTAAATAATATTATGGACAACAATCCCTACAGTAAAGCTTATAAAAAATTGGCAGAAGTAGAAAATGAACAACTACTTCATTCACAAACACATCAATTACCAATGCCGAAGGTTAATATGGTGCTTAAAAGAGACAGACATACTGATAAACGTCGTTATAACTTGCCAACAACAAATGAGGTTGCAATGGTGTTTCACAATGATGAAGGAGAACCACCATTTCAAAGAGACATACGAATATATCCTAGAAATGAGGACCAACCGTTTATTAATATGAGTATCTTAAGTCCAAATTTAGATCCAATGACATATCCCATCTTTTTCCCACACGGAGAAGCAGGTTGGCAACCAAAATTAACTCTTCCCAGTTACCCAAATGCTAAAGGCAGAATCCGAAATAATGTTTCTATGCTTGAATTTAAAGTAGCTCAAATTGCCATTCGCAATGTATTTAATCCAATTTTATGTGGTGGGAAACTAACACAACAATGGATTATTGATTCATATTTGCAAGTTGAGGCAAATAATTTAAACTTTATCAAATATCAACAAGATAAACTCCGTGTAGAACAATATTCTGGACTCATGGACTATGTTGCTGACGTGGCTACAAGCAGAGACATGACAGCTGGCAAAGCCATCATTTTACCATCTTCCTTTCAAGGATCTCCTCGGAATATGAGAGAAAGATACAATGATGCTATGGCTATTGTGACAAAATTTGGCAAACCCGATTTATTTGTGACATTTACATGTAATCCACAATGGCCAGAAATTACACTAAATCTACTTCTTGGACAAACTGCTTCAGATCGACCAGATTTAGTAGCCAGAGTTTTTAAGATTAAATTAAATGAATTAATACGTGACTTCACTATAAATCAGTTATTTGGCAAATGTCTTGCTTATGTATATACCATTGAATTTCAAAAAAGAGGCCTTCCACATGCACATCTTCTAATAATACTTCAAGAAAAAGATAAATTAGATACTTCAGACAAAGTGGATGCAGTCATTGTTGCTGAACTACCAGATCCAGAACTATATGGTAGACTATATGAGATTGTTACTCATCGCATGATTCATGGACCCTGTGGTGACCTTAATCCACAATCACCATGTATGGAAAATAATAAATGTTCCAAAGAATTTCCCAAAGATTATAGAGACAAAACCTATGCCAATTGTGATGGATATCCACTTTATAAAAGAAGAGAAGGAGATAGTGCCATTATTCGTGGGAAAAAAGTGGACAATAGATATGTAGTACCCTACAATCCACATTTACTCATGAAGTACAACGCCCACATCAACGTAGAAGCCTGCACTTCCATCAAATCAATTAAATATGTCTATAAATATATTTACAAAGGTTACGATGCAGCTACTGTAGTCGTCAAAAGTGCAGACAACCCTGAAAGTAGTGAGTTAGTACATGATGAACTTGCATCTCATGTAGATGCTCGCTATGTCAGTGCGCCAGAAGCTATGTGGCGGCTTTTAAAATTTGAAATGCATGATAGATCGCATGCAGTATATAGGTTAGCAGTACATTTGCCACAACGACATTTAGTCTATTTCCATGCTGGAAATGAAATGAATGCATTGGCCCAAAGTGAAGATCGTCACACTACACTAACTGCATGGTTTGCATTAAATTCCACTGATGCTGAAGCAACACAATACTTATATATTGAAATTCCATATCACTATGTTTTTGTGAATGGATTATGGAGACCAAGAAAAACCAGAGGCAATAAAATTATTCCAAGAATTTACACAGTCAGTCCAAGAGATGTTGAACGTTTTTGCTTACGGATATTACTTTTAAATGTTCCTGGAGCACAAAGTTTTGAACACTTAAGAACTGTTAATGACATTGTATATGAATCCTTCCATTTAGCTGCAAGACATAGAAACTTACTCGCTGATGATACAGAGTGGGAAAGATGCTTAGAAGAAGCAGCACAATGTCAAATGCCGCGACAGATGAGAGAACAATTTGCTTTTATTTGTATCTTCTCAAATGCTCCAAATGCATTAGCTTTGTGGGAGACTTTTAAAAGTAATATGGCTGAAGACTTTATGCGACGATACAATGAACCCATTGCACACTTAAAAGCGTTAATGGAAATCCAAGAAGTCTTTTTAACTCATGGATTAAGTTGTGCAAGTTTTAATTTGCCTGATCCAGGTCTTATAGATGACATTAACTTTGAAGACTATGACATTCAACTACAAGCAGAAAGAACAGAAGAAAGACTTGCAACTTTAAATACACTACAATTGCAAGCATTTCATGCCATTAAAAATGCTATAGATGATGACATGGTGACAGAGCGTTATTTCTATCTTGATGGACCTGGCGGATCAGGAAAAACATATTTGTACAATTTATTAATGAGTTCAGTACGAGCACAAGGAAAAATAGCAATGGCGTTTGCCACTACTGGAATTGCTGCACTTTTATTAGAAGGTGGAAGAACTGTTCATAGTGGATTTAAACTGCCAGTGCCTATTTTAGAAAATTCTGTGTCAGATATTCGCATGACATCCTTACAAGCAAAGAAATTGAAGAAATGTAAATTAATTATAATAGATGAGGCCACAATGATGTCATGCTATGCCCTCCAATGTATTGACCGTTTGCTTCGTGAAGTCATGGATAATATTTTTCCATTTGGTGGAAAGGTAATGTTGTTGGGTGGCGATTTTAGACAAACATTACCTGTTGTTGTACATGGCAATCGAACTGACATTATCGAAACATGTATAAAGTCAAGTACAGTATGGAAACATTTTACCCATCTTCAACTGCAACAAAATATGAGATCAGAAGGCCAAACTGATTTCAATGATTGGCTTATTAAAATTGGAGAAGGCAGAACAGAAAAAATACTACATTTACCTGACGACACTGTAGAGATCCCACCTCATATGATTTGTCAACAAGATATTATATCGGCTATATTTGAAGGGAGCATAAATAACGAAGAATATTCCGAGCTTGCCAACCAAGTCATACTGACGTGTAAAAATAAAGATGCATTAATCCTCAATAATAAAATCTTAAAAAAAATTTATGCACCACAAAGAAATTATCACAGTGCTGATTCTGTACTTGCTGATGACAATGAAAGTCAGGCTAACTTTTTGACTGAATTCATAAACTCTTTAACTCCTTCTGGAATGCCACCACATATTTTGCAGCTAAAGAAAGGTGCAATTATCATGTTACTGCGAAATATGAATCCCAAAAAAGGCCTATGCAATGGCACAAGATTAATTGTTCAACAATTAAAGGACCATTTTATAGATGCTGAAATTTTAACTGGGACCCATAGAGGAGAGAGAGTTTTCATACCAAGAATAGATTTAGCACCAAGTGAAAGTAGTCTCCCTTTTATACTTCAAAGAAGACAATTTCCCATTATTATGGCATTTGCCATGACCATTAATAAATCACAAGGTCAAACTTTCAAATCTGTGGGTATTTTCTTGGAAGAACCAGTTTTTGCACATGGTCAATTGTACGTTGCGTTGTCAAGGTGCAAAAATCCACAGGCTATTAAAGTTTACATTGAAAACAATGAAAGTCAAGGTGATTTATTAGAAGATGGACGTATTTTTACTAAAAACATTGTCTACTATGAAGTACTATAACTTTGAAGGATACTAATTAAAGATGCCAAGATTTTTTAAAAGCATTGCAAAATACATAACAATTGGTTGTTTAATTCAGTCATAATTAATGGAAGTCATGTTTATGAATGATTCGCCTCACAAAATACTTGCCTTGCATTGTTAGTAAAAATTATGTTAAAATGTGAAGTCACTATGTTAATGTTTCTAATGTTACAAGTTTAAAAAATATATTTTCAAGTTATTTCATTCAACATATTACAAAGTGGATGTTAAGAGGTCAAGCACCTTTTAAGTCACAATGTAAATATTGTCTGTTATCTTAAGATTACTACCTACATTAATGTTTATCACCAATTTATGTGCTCAGTAATAAATTAGTTTAATTACGTACGTTTTAAGAAGAGTTTGACTGTATGCCTTCCTCTACATTCAATGTATATTCAAGTTAACAATTATTGTGATAGAAATTGAATTTTAATACTGATTAATTTAAATGTCAATTGTTTTTACATTCAAATGTTAATACTTTTAATAAAAAATTACTTTACAAAATGTATTCACTATGTTCCTGTTTATAATGTTCAAAATTATACCAATGTTTTGTCAACTTCTAAACTTACATAAAAAATAAAGTTCAAGTTTAAAAATATATACTTTGATGGTTATTGCTTACATATATTTTAAACTTCATCTTAAAATTTGCAACGTTTAAAAAAGGGTTTTTACTTTTGGCTTTCCTATTCATTCAATGTATATTCAAGTTAACAATTCTTCAGATACTAATTACATTTTAAAAAACCATTACATCAACATTTTACAAAAATACACGTTCATATTAAAATACTTACAAGTGTCAAAAATATATGTTAATAACTAAACAACTTGACAAACATATACATAACATTGCCGTCATTTTTTGACGGGCAAGTCGCTAGTATATATATAATAATCAGGAAAAATTCAAAACTAATTTTTTATCTGAAGCAAATACCTCTAATGAATACATCCGTAACATTTTGGTGGAAATTGTGTGTGAATGAAGATCATTTGCATTACTGGAGAGCAATGTTTGCATCTTTTCGTGAAAGCAGCCAGTTGCTGGTCCTGTGGGGGGGGAAGGTTATATCAATTTCAATCAGTTCCAATTATGCAAAAATAGAAAAAGGCTGTTCATCTCTTCCTGTTCCTTCCTCCCATGGGGTAAACCATGTCTCAACATTGCTGAATATCTACGTAAATTGCATGGTATCATGGGTAGGACCTTTGGCCAATTGGCAGCATATATATCTCTATAAAGTTACATAGTTACATAGGGCCTCATTCAATTGCAATTCGGCCAATTGAATAGGGCTCTAAATAAGCACATAGCATATAGTTTTTAAAGAAGTTATTAGTTAGTAAAAACCTTGCTTTTGGATAGATGCTTACTAAGTAAAAACTTATTTAAAAAATAAATGTTATGTGCTTATTTAGAGCCCTATTCAATTGGCCAAATTGCAATTGAATGAGGGCCCTAGTATTTAAGGTTGAAAAAAGACTTTCAGTCCATCAAGTTCAACCTTTTTAAGATCTCCTTTGATCTGCAATATGCGGATTAACTATTAATTAATTAGTTGTATAAAAAAAAATATATATTAATAAATATCCAAAATGGCTGACAGCATATAAATGTAACATATACATGTAATCCAGAAATGATCAGATTCTGGACCATATTATTATTAAACAATTTAACAAACTGTCTGTCAGTCAAAATTGGTAATCTATGCATAGGAATTTTATACCAGTATTAAAACATACTTATCATAGCACAAAAACAGGATCCATAAACATAACAGATCATTATGAGCTCACAAAAAATAATGTATGCACATAGTCTTTCAAAAATCACACATTTAGTATATTTTTGTGATTTGTGAAAGACTATGTGCATACATTATTTTTCGAGAGCTCTGTCGGCATCTTCCTGGGAACCTAGCCGCTAACCTGAGTAACACTGCACCTGTTTGTTACACAAAGTCTGGCTACAAAGGGGAGTGAAACCAATAGGGTCACTCGTCTCAAACAAAGTGAAGATACGGCTGTGTTCAGACAGATTAGAGGGGCGTTGGGAAGGGATCCCCGGAATGATACCCAAACACAGACTGTGGCACCCTTTCAGAACTCCAGGATGGTGTCGGTTGAGAAAGTCCATATTCATCTTGATACATATCACTGCCATTATAGTAATACCTACCCTTACCTGGGAGAATACACAAAACAGATTAAGGGACAAATCCACAAAGGCTAACCAGGAAAATGAAAGAATGATGAGCAACCATTTGGTCAAGAGATAGCTTTAGAGGTGTGATGGATACCTGAAGCCACTAACCTAGCCTTTACTGAAGGTCAGACAGGAACAGCACAGTTTGACTTTTGTGCAATCATACCCTGCAGAGAAAATAAGGAAAGTCTGAAATAGACAAATACATGTGCATTGTGTAATCTAAAGATGACAATTAATGCTCAATTTGGGACTTGGCCCTGTGGACTACCCGTCACTCAGATTATGGC
The DNA here is from genome assembly GCA_027410445.1 of Discoglossus pictus. NCBI lineage: Eukaryota > Metazoa > Chordata > Amphibia > Anura > Alytidae > Discoglossus > Discoglossus pictus. Next base: position 83,299,170 of record CM050169.1, read on the forward strand.
TACCATCAGAAGCCAAGTCGGCATTGCACAGATATAAAAGCAAGGATGAGCATAACTAAGGGCAATGGTGAAACTGGATGCCAAGACTGCAACCCTATCCGCCTAACTCTCAAAACTCCAAAGCACTGTGATTCAGGACACTATGTCTGGGGAGCTGATATAGGTGGAAGGGATCCAATTGGATGGATTTAGATACACGTTTTAAATCCAAAGCCAGGAGATGATACTGAAACTACCTGAAAGTCACTAGTACGGCCGACACATTTGAAATTGAGACTGGATATGCTGAAACGAACATATGGCTTGAGTGGATGTTGTACAATGCCTCCACCATGAATGTGACTAACTGTATTGCCTGTTCCACAGCAAGACCAACAATGGCAACTGTGCCCTTCAAACTGAATACCCAAAATGTCAAGGAGGACTAAAATGTATGTTGAAACTGTTCGTAGGACAAGCAATCCAAAACTGCATTACATTGCAGTCGTGGTTCATGAGATGGAAAGGCAAAGCCCTCTCTGTGATGACTTCAATTGGTGTCATGCTTGCCATTTTGTTCACTTGTGGTTGCTGTATTGTTCCCTGTGCAAGGGGACTGATACAGAAATGGATTGAGGCAACCATCACCCAGAAAGATTACCTACATATGAAACCTTGCAATTCTACGCTGCACGCCTGCCTAAGGACATGGAAGAAGAGGAATATGAGAATCATGTCTAAAGTAGAGGCCCACCCCCATGAAGGACATACTCAAACCCTATATGGAAAAGTATTGTTCTGATGAACTTTGGGTTGCCCTGGAGGACGAGATATGTTTTGCTTTGCTTAAATATATATTCAAAGTTTATGCTTACTTACATACATATAAGTATATACAATGCTTTGAAAAAGTATTCACCCCCTTGACTCTTTACCTATTTTGTTACATTACAGCCTTAAGTCCAATGTTTTGCTAATCTGAATATTATGTAGTGGATCAGAACACAATAGTCTAAGTTGGTGAAGTGAAAATAGAAAAATATATACATAAATCTATTTTTTAGAAATAGAAAATAGAAAATTGGCATGTGCATATGTATTCACCCCCTTTGTTATGAAGCCCATAAAAAGCTCTGGTGCAACCAATTACCTTCAGAAGTCACATAATTAGTGAAATGATATCCAACTGGGTGCAATTTAAGTGTCACCTGATCTGTCATTAGATATGCACACCTTTTTTTGAAAGGCCCCAGAGGCTGCAACACCTAAGCAATAGGCACCACTAACCAAACACTGCCATGAAGACCAAGGAACTCTGCAAAAAAAGGGACAATCTAAAAAAAAAGGGAACTCTCCAAAAAAAGGGACAATGTTGTTGGGAAGTACAAGTCAGGGTTAGGTTCTAAAAAAATATCCAAATCTTTGGTGATCCCCAGGAGCACCATCAAATCTATCATAAGCAAATGGAAAGAACATGGCACAACAGCAAACCTGCCAAGAGACGGCTGCCCACCAAAACTCACAGACCGGGCAAGGAGGGCATTCATCAGAGAGGCAGCACAGAGACCTATGTTAACACTAGAGGAGCTGCAGAGTTCCACTGCAGAGAGTGGAGTATCTGTACATAGGACGACAATAAGCTGTACGCTCCATAGAGTTGTGCTTTATGACAGAGTGGCCAGGAGAAAGACATAACTTTAAGCAAAAAACAAAATGGTACGTTTTGAGTTTGCAAAAAGGCATGTGGGAGACTCCCAAAATGTATGGAGGAAGGTGCTCTGGTCTAATGAGACTAAAATTGAACTTTTCGGCCATCAAAGAAAACGCTATGTGTGGAACAAACCCAACACATCACATCACCCAAAGAACACCATCCACACAGTGAAACATGGTGGTGGCAGCATCATGCTGTGGGGATGTTTTTCAGCAGCCGGGACTGGGAACTGGTCAGAGTTGTGGGAAAGATTGATGGTGCTAAATACAGGGATATTCTTGAGCAAAACCTGTACCACTCTGTGCGTGATTTCAGGCTAGGACGGAGGTTCACCTTCCAGCAGGACAATGACCCCAAACACACTGCTAAAGCCACACTTGAGTGGTTTAAGGGGAAACATGTAAATGTGTTGGAATGGCCTAGTCAAAGCCCAGCATGGGGAGGAGGAGAGCAGATGAGGGAAGAAAGGAGGAAACAGACAGAAAAGGAGGAAGGGAAACTGAGCCGGGCGATAAGGCAAAGAGAGGTGAGTAGCGAGAAGGCAAAGTAAGCAAGAGAAGGTTAATTACATAACCTATACAGGATAGATGTAGTTCAGAGCCCTCTATCAGAAGCCTTGTGAGTGCACATCAAACCTTAAACTTTTGCAATTTTTTGTTGGAGTATTATCGAAAGCTGATACCAGCAGTGAAATAGTTATATTGGGCCAGCAGCAATCTCTGTTCCACCCCCAGCCCTCTCAGTCAATCAGCAGTGCTCAGTGAAAGATAGGAGTAAAGCCTCAGGATAGCAGGGGTTAAATCCAGATGTAAACAGGATAGAGGCAGTTGCAAGTGCCCTGTCAGATTCTCTGTGAGTGTGCATCTAACCTAATCTGCAGCAATTTTCTGGTTGGTGTAATATTGAGGAGCTGTTATCAGTATTAAAATAGTTACCGGTACATTCGGGCATCAGCAAACTCTGTTCCACCCCTAGCCCTCTTAGCCAATTAGCTCGCCAATGGTCAGTGTCAGATGGGAGTGACACCTCACCTGGTCAGGTCAGTAGTAATTAGTTCACACCTGCCCTGCCAAATTTTTATCCTAAACCTCTGCAATTTCTCTGGATTGTGCAGTATTGCACATCTGTTGCCAGCAGTGAAATGGTTACACTCAGACTGTGCTACCTGATTTCCAGTCACTGTGAATTCCCTGTCCATCCCTAGTATTTAAAAGGCCATAAAAAACCTGAAGGAAGAGCAGGGGAGAGAGGGAGGAGGGAAGCAGGTAAAAGTGAGAGGTGCAAAAGAGGGAAGGAGGAGAGCAGCATGGCGAACACAGGAATGGGGAAAAGGAACGGGAGAGAGAGGAGAAGATCAACATGGGGGGGGACAGGAGGGCAAAGGGGGACAAGATAGAGAGGAGGAAAGAAGATGCAGGGAGGAAAGGAGCGAAGGATGCACAGGAGACTGTGAGGCAGAGAGCAAGTGAGAGAGGAGGAAGAGGCGCATGAGACACACAGTCACAGCGAGGCAGCATCATGAATTTCATGTGCAAGGTAAGAGGAGGGAGGCTGGCTATTTAAAGGATGTGGGTAAAATAAGAACAATTTATAAACATTCAAGAAAGAAAAACCATTTGAAATAAAGATGATCACATTCTACAAGACTAAACATACAAGACTTACTATGGACTTGGGTTTTCTAGCAGATTATCATGATTTCATGTGAATTTTTCTTATTTTACCATAACAGGCTTAGCACTCTTAGTGATATGTTTATCCATCAGGAAGAATATCACTGTGGACTATAGTGCTCTGTTTTTTTCATGAATATATATATATATATATATATATATATATATATATATATTGATGTATATGTGTATATAGTATGTGTATATATGTTTCCTTTACTATGTTGTCTTTATTCCCCCTTTATGTGTTTACCTGATGATATCAGATGCTTTTTGCCACTCACTCTGCATCACTATGTTTATTCAAACCAGGGGTTCAATCTCATGTTAATATTGCTTCAGACTTGATAAAGAGAGGTTAACCATCTCGAAGCTCGTCAATATAAATAAGGCGTTTGTCCAATACAAAAGTTATCATAATATACTGCAATATTCCTTATTAACATATATATATATATATATATATATATATATATATTAATAATTACTAAATTACTAAATATAAATATATATATATATATATATATATATATATACTGTATATATATACGGTATATATATATATATATATATATATATATATATATATATATATATATATATATATATATATACTAGGAAATTGCCTGTCAAAAATGATGTGAATACAATTTTAAGCCTGGCAATGCTGTTTGCCACCCAATGTGAGCACCTTCTGCAAGCCCCTTTAGCGCTCATTTCGAGTCTCTCCTACTGTCTGCTTCCTCCCTTGTGTCTAATTTCCCCTCTCCCTCCCTTGTATCTCATCCCCGCTTCCTCCCTGGTGTCTCATTTCCCCCTCCTCTCCCTCCCTTGTGTCTCCTTTTCCCCCTCCCTGTCTCCCTTGTGTCTCCTTTTCCCCCTCCTCTGTCTCCTTGTGTCTCCTTTTCTTCATCCTCTTCCTTTCTTGTGTCTCCTTTCTCCCTCCTCTGCCTCCCTTGTGTCTCCTTTTCCCCCTCCTCTGCCTCCCTTGTGTCTCCTTTACTCCTCCTCTGCCTCCCTTGTGTCTCCTTTTCCCCCTCCTCTGTCTCCCTTGTGTCTCCTTTTTTCCATCCTCTGCCTCCCTTGTGTCTCCTTTCCCCCCTCCTCTGCCTCCCTTGTGTCTCCTTTACCCCTCCTCTGCCTCCCTTGTGTCTCCTTTTCCACCAAATCTCCCTCCCTTGTGTCTCCTTTTCCCCCTCCTCTGCCTCCCTGGTGTCTCCTTTCCCCCTTCTCTGCCTCCCTTGTGTCTCCTTTTCCTTCTCCTCTCCCTCCCTTGTGTCTCCTTTTCTCCCTCCTCTACCTCCCTTGTGTCTCCATTCCCCCCTCCTCTGCCTCCCTTGTGTCTCCATTTCCCCCTCCTCTGCCTCCCTTGTGTCTCCTTTTCCTCCTCCTCTCTCTCATGTCTCATTTCCCCCTCCTCTCTCTCCCCTGTGTCTCATTTACCCCCTCCTTTCCCTCTCCTGTGTCTTATTTCCCCCCTCCTCTCCCTCCCCTGTGTCCCATTCCCCCCTTCTCCCCCCTCCCCTGTGTCTCTTTCCCCCCTCCCTCCCCTGTGTCTCTTCCTCTCCTTATCCTCCATCCTTCCCCCCTCTCCAATAACCTCCCTATCGCCTCTCTTCTTACTTTGATCTGCTGAGCTGCTACTATTCCCTCCCCTGCAGCGCGTTTTCTGCCTGTGTCCGGAACCAGCATATGCTAATGATGTGATGCGCATGTGATGTCACATCATTAGCATATGCTGGTCTGGTTACAGCAAGAAGATGCGCTGCAGGGGAGAGAGCAGCAGGAGCTCAGTGGATCAAAGTAAGAAGAGTGGGGAAAAGGAGGTTATTGTAGAGGGGGAAAGAGGGAGGATAAGAGGGTTAGGAGGGAGGAGGAGGCTTGCGGCCCTCACTGCAGGCTGTCTTGTGGACCAGAGCGCTGAAGTCCCGTGGGCTTAAGTCCCGGGGCCCTCAAGTGCTCACCTCGCCTTCGTCGCTCATTGCAGCCTAAATCCTGTGGGTCGACAGCTCGCCTCGCAAAGTGTGAGCAACATCCTAACCGTTCCCAACACTGACAACTTTATATGTGATATATATATATATATATATATATATATATATATATACACACACACAAATACAAATTACAGTCCTTCTTACCCTGATGACAGGCATCTCAGCACGTAATCCAAATCTATAAACCATGTTTTGTTGATATCTCGCATCGACTACTGCAATTCATCCACTAGACTCATGTTCCATACCCAATGCTCAGTGTTTGCAACACCTCTCTGTCAATCACTTTATTGGCTTCCCATATCCTCCAGAATAACATTTAAAATCATGACCCTTACATCTAAAGTCCTTAGCAACAGTTCACTCTCTTCCATCTCTGCCCTTGTCTAAATAATATTCCCCCAACCATGCTCTATGCTCTGCTAACAATCTTCTTCTTTCTTCCTCTCTTATCACCTCCTCTCTCTCTCTAGCCTTCATGTTTTTTCTCAAGCTGCCATTACCCTATGGAACTCCTTGCCTTGCTTCACCATATTTTCTCTCGCTAAAGCTTAACTAAAAAATGAATACCAAGCGGATCAGCATAGTGTGCTATGGTTTATAAGATTATGGAGAGTTGGACACGCCTGAACGACACAAACATTCAAGAACTAAGGCCTTGGAAGTCCATTTTACTTATGGCACAATATTCCCTTTAACTCCAGGGATGGTCTATTGTGTCCATCACTAATGGTTTTTGAATAGCATTAGAAATGAAAAAGTATATGGCCCTCATTCTATTATCGGCCGTAAATCGGCCGTAAGGCTGCGATTCCTTGCGGGGGTTCTGTTAACTCGCAATTCAATTATACGGCCCCGCAAGGATCTCCTCTTATGGCCGGCCGCATATCTTGAAACTGGCCGTAAGCTCTGAAATCTAAAAACTCAAAAATAAATTCAAGCCTGCACTGTACAGCTCTGTAAATGCTAGGGATCATATTGGGGGACATGAGGATTAAAAGTAACCCCCTCTCAAGCTTGCACATCAGCCCAAACCCGAGTTCAAATTAACTGTTTATTTTCTGGCTGCGGCGTGGGCGGGTCTGAGGTGCTCCAAGCACTCTGGACTTTTTACATGTATATTTTACTGATATTAAAAAAAATGTATTTTACGGATTTGAGTATAGGGTAATTATGTGCTATTTTTGCTAACACCGACTATCACTTTATAGACTCCGCAAAGTGCAGGATGGCTTTATTTGAGCTATTTTATGTGCTTAATTGGTGCTAGTGGGACCTGTTTGCTGCAAGTAAGCTGCGGCTCGTTTTTAGCCTTGCAGACAGGGTTCCCGGAGCAATTGAATAGCAACCAGGCTTTTCTTACGGCCGATTTCCTTGCAGTCGTTTTAGATCAAAGGCTTTCCTCCGGCACGATCGGCCGCAAGAGATAGCAAGGCACCGTCCGCAAGCCTGCCCGAATCCCCGGCCAGAGGGGAATAGAATAGCCGGAAAGCTTGCGGCCGGTCCTTGCGGCCCCGCAGCGGCTGCGGACGATAATAGAATGAGGCCCTATATGTTTGGATAGAGACAATACATCTAAACAAAAATGTGTTAAATTTTGAAACCTAAAATTAGTTCAAGTTTATTGAAGATCGTGATGTAGTTAAAATGATAAAAATATATGTGCAATAACAAAATATGAGTCCATTAATTAGACATCTGTTCAAAAATGGGATAATGGATAGAAAATAGCAACAAGAACCAGGCCCTTAAGAGACAATACATCTTTATATAAACAGTTTTCTAGGAAACATTTAAATGATAAAATATACGTATTTAAAATTAGTAACAGTTTATTCTTGTATCCCACAGTACATTTTATACAATTACTGCCACCAGGCCTGTGCTTCTATATAGTTTACAGGGGTTATTTTGTAGTTGTCTCATTACTGGAATAAGAACCATATTAAGAGCTGGATAACGGCCACAGGTAGAGAATCTTAACAAAATCGAATTAGCAATGCATTTGGCGCTCTTCGAAGACTCTTGTGGTATCAGTCCTTTTGAACAAGATGAAATCAGAATTTAATAGAATTATTTACAACACAGATGCTGGACAGCCAGTCAGCTAACTTTTAGGTAATCATAGTCATCGTATTGAGAATCTAGACCATTGGAGTGTTGTATTGTGTGACTGGACCTGACACCACATTGTAAGGCTGGGAAGGCACTTTGCTGATCTTTGTGGCGTTGTCATTGGACCCACTGTTTCAGTGGAAGCTCTAAATATGATGACTTTAACCTTGTTGTCAATCCTTATATCAGGTAAGGGATTTCTATTCTCCGTAATTTAACTTAAAAAAAATTAGCATTATTTGATTATAATTATATATTGTGCAAGGGCTAAGTTTTAATAGTTGGGTATTGATGATGTGACGCATAAGGACATAGCTCAGCATGAACTGGGCAAATAAAATTAAGAAAAGTGGTGATGATATTCTATAAAATGAAAATGAGATAGAAAGTAGAGTATATATAACCAATAAAGTCCCATATTTACAATACACTATTTTGAAAAACTGTTATTGATTATGAGAATTTTTTTTGGAAAGTCTTCAGTATATACAGTACTAACATTTGTTTTCAGTCATTCATTAGTGTGAATCTATTTATATATATATATATATATATATGTGTGTGTGTGTGTATATGAATGAGGGAAATAACACATGTGTCCTCAATAAAGCAAATTGAATATAGCAGTTAAAAATGTAATATTCTGTTTATTTGTATTTTTCTTTTTTTCCTATTGTCAAGTTGTTTAAAACATATAACATATATATATATATATATATATATATATATATATATATATATATATATATATATATGTGTGTGTATACATATATATATATATATATATATATATATACATATATACAAACACACACATATCTATAGCTATATATATATATATATGATATATATGTATATATATATATATATATATATATATATATATATATATATATATAGATGTGAGTTTGTGTGTGCATGTGTATATATATATATATATATATATATATATATACACACACAAATATACATACACACACATGCTTTCTGACTTGATAAAGAGAGTTTTATCTCTCAAAAGCTCATCTCTATATCATGAATATGTGTCCAATAAAAAAGGTATCGCTATATACTGCTATACTCTAATTATTCATGTGACTGTTTAAATTCATAGACCATCACTGAAAAATCAGTATTCCACTGGTAAAGCTACTTGTGTTATTATAAATTATAAATATTAATTCATGTTTTCTAAAAAAATACAAAGTACAATATGAAATATGTTAAGTATAAAATTAGTATCTGCATTACAAGGGGAAATAAGTAGCCTAGGAATTTACCAAAGAATAGTATGACATTTTCTTTTCTGTAGAGATTTATTTCAAAAAGCATATTCAGTATCAGTAGGACCTGAATGATAACCCCTGGGCATAGGTGTAGGAACTGGGTGGGACAAATCCCCCCAATATTGTTCAATGTGTGTAGAGAAGAAGTTGTGTGGTATTTTTATACTATATGCGGTACCCCCCCCTAGATTTTCTTTGGCTCCTACACCCATGCCCCTAGGGTTTTGTCTAACCTGAAAACCTCCTCTAATAAGGTGATGGTTTAGAGCAATAAGGAATCTGTAATTTCTCCTTCTAAGCTCCATTCTGCTGCTTCTTTATTACATTGCACTGATATAACTACATTTATGGATATTAGGATTAACTGCTCATTGAGTTCTCTATTCAGCTTATCCAGTCTGATGTGCAAAACTTAATTATCCATTAAATAGATTTTTTTCTCATGTGCAGTTACAGATAAAATTAAAATATTGGACAGATGGAGCAAAATGCAGGTGTCTTCGTAAATATTGTCATGTTTTATTTGTGCTATATGTACCAGTACAACTTTACATAGTTTGAACAACATTCAGTTCGAAACACGCAACTCAATCGCACACAGCCAAATGTCTGCAGGTGTGCTTTGTGGGTTGCCGTTCGTCTCCGATTGTAATGCTATTCAATTGCTCAATCCCGCAAGTTATGGGCTCAAAGCCACAACCGTAAACCATGCACTGGTTTGGAGCAGTTCAGGGCGGGAACATGATCAATCCAGAAAGCCTTTAACCTCCCATTTCAAATTGGCTAATAGAAAATGGATCTATCGTTATTAATGCAGTAAATCATGAAGGTTAAATGTCAATCAATTAGATTTGGCAGTCCGATATGCGATCCGACTCGCAAATCTTTAAAATAAAGAATTATGAAAATAAATGCCAATACTGTTCTAGTCCATTTGGGTGTCCTGATATGTGTTAACTCATTAATACCCGAGATTAATTTAGCCCAGAAATGCAACATAAAAAAAATTAAATTCCTGCCGATTTGCGGGTTTGAGACTGTTGTGCAATGAATTCTAGTGTCTATCATCGCTTTCACCATTATTTACAATGCAGTATTGATGTTTTATTTGCATTTACAGTGCTACGAATAGGTGTTTGCAGGTCCTCTCTAGCACTCGTGGGATTTTTTCCTTCATTTGCCATCTACGGGTGTGAAAACATTTGCAGGCTTGGGAAATTGAGCAATTGAATAGCGATTTGCGATTTTAGCCTTGCGAAAGTGTGAGATCAAAGACTTCTGGAGGCTGTAAGTTACGGGTTTAACCATTGCAATAATCTCAAGACCATAACTCAAAAGCCGACCGGAGCTCACAAAAAGATGCCAGTTGAATTGCAATTTAGCTTGCAACCTCACTTAAGGGCTCCCATATCTCCCAAAACCTCAGTTGAATGAGGTTCCAAACATACAAAACAAATCTCTTAATTTTAAAAGGGCAGATGTTAACGGTCTAAGGGCAGCAATACAAAGTATAGACTGGGACGAAGAACTGGTGGGTAAAAATACTGAAGATAAATGGACAACATTTAAATCCTTACTAAATATACATACTTATCACCATATACCATGTGGGAATAAATGTAAAAGGAGTAAATCACATCCAATGTGGCTTAACAATGATTTAAAGATGAATATATGGAGTAAAAAACAGGCATTTAAATTATACAAACAAGAGGGAACAGAGACTGCTTTACAGGAGTACAAGGAAATCAACAAGGCTTGCAAAAGGGCTATTAGACTGGCTAAAATAGAAAATGAAAAATTAGTTGCAAAAGAGAGTAAGACTTACCCTAAAATATTTTTAAAATATATTAACGTAAAGAAGGCCAGGAAGGAAGCTATAAGAACAATGTGAAACAGGCCATCTGATAATTAGTGGCCAGGAAAAGGCAGGTGAGCTAAATAGGTTATTTTCTTCAGTATGCACAAGAGAGGTACCAGTGGCTGGGAACTGCAACATAATGAGGCTACACTACCTTCACCAAATAATTGGTTAATGCAAGAAGAAATCCAAAAGAGGTTGGAAAAAATAAATGTTAATGAAGCCCCAGAATACATTCAAGGGTACTGAGAGAACTGGGGTCTGTAATAGCCAAACCATTATATGACTGGCGAAAAGCAGAGGTGATACTTATATTTAAGAAGGGAGCAAGAGCAAATTCGGTGATTATAGACCTGTAAGCTTCACTTCTGTAGTGGGAAAGCTTTTAGAAGGGTTAATAAGGGATAGTATACAATAATATATCTATTTGAACAGGATTATAAGTAGGATTCAACATGGACTTATGAGGGATAGGTTATGTCAAAGAAATATAATTAGTTTCTATTGGGAGATTAGTAGGAACCTGTATCAAGGAAACTCAGTGGATGTAGTCTTTTTTGGTTTTTGCAAAGGCTTTTGATACAGTACCACATGAAAACTATTGTGCAAACTAAGGGATACAGGAATTGCAGTACATATCTGCTCATGGATTAAGAGCTGGCTAAAAGAAAGGAAGCAAAGGGTTGTGGTAAATGGAACCTCTGATCTGCATTATGCAGATTAATTGTTATTTGATCCAGCGGAAGGCAAACAGAAAAAAAACAAGTGAAACCTTACTAATTATCTTAAAAGGGAAAAAAATGAATACCTTCCTGACCCCAGATACTGGCGATCAAATTCCTCCCTGAATCAATACTCTCTCTTTCTCTCTAATTAACCAGGATAACCCTAGATGTCCTTTTTTAATTAAAAATATATTCATTACCTTTTTTTAAATTATTTATCAAACCAGCTGTCACCAGCTCCTTTGGTAGAAAATTCCACACATCAACCACCCTTACTGTAAAGAACCCTTTTCTTTCTTTAAGGTGGAATCTTTTTACTTCTAACCTCAAGGGATGTCCTCTTGTCAGTTGAAAACCTTTTGGCACAAAAAGCTCCCTTGACAAATCTTTATACTGACCCTGGATGTTTCTATATAATGTAATCATATCTCCTCTTGGACACCTTTTTTTCTAGAGAAAATAAGTTTAATTTGGTTAGTCTCTTTTCATAACTTAGCCCCTCCATTCCCCTTATTAGTTTTGTAGCCCTTCTCTGTACCATTTCCAGCTTTAAAATGACATTTTAATGAAGTGGTGCCTAAAATTGTACTCCATATTCCAAATGAGGGTGTACTAGGGATTTGTACAGTGACAGAATTATATCTGCTTCCCTTGCTTCTATACCCTTCTTAACACATGCTAATAATTTACATGCCTTTGCAGCTGCTGCTTGACATTGAGCACTGCTACCTAGGTGGTTATTCAAAATTACTCCCAAATCCCTTTCAACATCAGATAACCCTAGATTTGCTCCAATAAGATTATAAATTGCATGGCAATTTTCCCTTCCCAAATGCATAACTTTACATTTATTTGTATTCATTCTCATCTGCCATCTAGATGCCAATTTCTCTAATTTATGCAAATCCGTTTGTAGGGAAAGTACATCATTATCTGATTTAATTACTTTTCACAGCTCGTGTCATCAGAAAAATGGAGACAATACTTTCCAGTCCTACTTTTAAGTCATTAATAATTATGCTAAAAAGGAGAGGACCTAATACTGACCCCTGAGGAACCCCGCTTACCACATTAGTCCAATTGGAGTATGTTCCATTTACAACAACCCTTTGCATCTTGTCTTTTAGCCAGCTCTCAATCCATGAGCAGATATTTACTGCAATTCCTATATCCCTTAGTTTGCACCATAGTCTTCCATGTGGCACTGTATGAAAAGCCTTTGCAAAATCCCAAAAGACTACATCCACTGAGTTGTCCTGATCCAAGTTGTAGGAACTTACATAGAAACTAATTAGGTCATGTCAGACAAATCTATCTCTAATAAATCCATGTTGACTCCTACATATGATCTTATTCAAATAAACATATTCCTGTATACTTTCCCTTATTAACCCTTCTAAAAGCTTCCCAGCTACAGATGTGAGGCTTAAAAGTCTATAATTCCCTGGATTTGCTCTTGCGCCCTTCTTAAATATAGGTATCTCCCCAGCTTTCCGCCAGTCATCTTTTAGCGACCCTGTGGTGATTGAGTCTTGAAAAATTAGATATAATGGTTTTGCTATTACAGAACTCAGTTCCCTCAGTACCCTTGGATTTATTCCATCAGGACCTGGTGCTTTATTAACATTTATTTTTTCCAACCTCTTTTGGATTGTTTAGTGATGGTAGTTTAGCCCTGTTTTGTTGTAGTTCCCCACCACTGGTACCTCCCTTGTATATACCGGGGGGGAAAAACTAGCTCATGTATATATTTAGCTCATCTGCCTTTTCCTGGTCCCTAATTATTAGATGGCTTGTGTCACATTGTAATGTTCCTATAGCTTCCTTCCTGGCCTTCATCCTATTGATATATTTAAAAAAATATTTTAGGGTTAGCTTTGCTCTTCTTTGCAACTGATTTCTCATTTTCTATTTTAGCCAGTCTAATAGCCCTTTTGCAAGCCGTGTTGATCTCCTTATATTCACATAGAGTTGTCTTTCTTCCCTCCTTCTTGTATAATTTGAATGCATTTGCTTTTCATTATCATGATCGTTAAGTCATTCCTACTCATTTTATTTTCTCATGGTACATGCGGATGAGTATGTTTATTTAGTAAAGATTTGAATGTTGTCCATTTATTTTCAATATTTTTCCCTGTAAGTTATTTATCTCAGTCTATATGTTGTATTGCTGCCCTTAGCACATTAAAGTTAGCCCTTTTAAAATGTTTAGTTTTTGGTGGCCCCTTACAACACTGAATACAAAAAACAATCTCAAATGAAACTCTGTTGTGATTACTATTCTCCATGGGTTCCTCTATTTTAACATTTGATATTATATCAATATTACTTGTGATGACTATTATTATATTACTTGTGATATCCAAGATGGCGTCATTTCTAGTAGGTTCTTGTATAAACTGGGTCAAATAATTATCCCTGAGCGAACTAAAGAACCTGCTTCCTTTAGCTGAACTGCTGGTCTCATTTATCCAGTTTATTTCAGGGTAGTTAACATCTCCCATTATTAGAACTTGCCCATGCTTAGCTGCATTACTTATCTGCAGCAATAATTGCAATTCATCACCTCAATTATATTTGGGGGTTTATAGCATATTCTTACCAATATTCATTTAGAATTAGCTCCTCTGATATTTAACTCAACCCACAAAGATTCAATGTTGTCACTAGTTCCACTATAAAAATCATCTCTGACTACAGGTTCAAAACCAGGCTTAACATACAGACACATCCTTCCTCCTCTTCTACCATTACCCCTATCTTTCCTAAATAAGTTATAACAATCCAAATTAACTGTCCAGTCATGAGATTCATACTACCATGTTTCAGTAATGCCTATTAAGTCCCATTTTTCTTGTACTGCTAATAATTCTAGCTTGCCCATTTTTTTAGGCAAACATCTTGCATTAGCAAGCATACACTTTATGTTGCTATGGCTCTGCCATTGTGAAGTGCTTGCCACTGTATTTGAGTCACCTAGTAATACCTTCCTACTGTCTATTGTAACCCTCCCCATTCTCCTCCCCCATTGGTAGATAATTCATCTTTTTCCCCCTCTACTCTTTCTCCCCAATACTTCTATATAGTCCATCCACCCCACCTACTGGTTTAAAAACTCCCCCAGCCATTCTACCATCCTTTCCCCTAGCAAGCACGCTTCCTCTTTTTATTAAGGTGCAATTCTTTGCTGCTATAGAGATTGTACTCAAGTGAGAAGCCAGCCCAGTGCTCTAAAAACACAAAACACTCTGTCCTGCACCACTTTTTTTAGCCACACATTAACCTCCCTAAGCTCATTCTGTCTCCCTGGGCTAGCACGTGGCACTGGAAGTTTCTCAGAAAATACTACCTTGAAGGTCATTGCCTTAAGTTTGTTTCCTAGTTCTTTGAAATCATTCTTTAGGACACTCCATCTTCCACTTTGTCATTGGTACCAATATGTACCAAGACCGCCGGTTCATTTCCAGCCCCTCCCAATAATTTACCCACCCGATCCACAACATGCTGACCCCAAGCACCCGGGAGATATCAAACTGTTCAATTGCTGGGATCTGGGTGACAAATCACCCTGCCTACCTTCCTAATAATATAGTAATAAGTCCCCTACCACCAAAACTGTTGCTCTACCTAATTCACCCTCCCACTCCTCCAGTAGAACTGTTCTCCTGGCTGTTAGAGGGAACAGCTCTATCTGGCATTGCCTTTACTGAATGAACACCCCCAACAGTTTCACTCAACCTGGCAAATCTGTTGGTGTTTTTCAACTCAGAACTGGCCTGCCTCCTCCTACTGTTCCCCCTGCTTCCCATTTTAACTGTAACCCAGCTACCTCCCTGGACATCCTCACTAGCCCTAGCTCCACCCTCCATACTAGGCCCAATATATGTGACCTTTGTCCCATTTAATGTCTGCCAACTTATTTTGGGTTGTAGAATAGACCATTGTACGTCTCGCACCTGCTGTGATAACAGTTTCCGATAGAACAATAGAGGATTTAGGATGAATGCGTAGCCCTAGCACCCACTATATTGATACAGTTGTAATGTTAAAACTCAAGGCCTCTTCTAACGTCTAACATATCTAGCATTGGCTTGGCCAAGTCTTACCTTGACTTGTTTACTAGACTCAGAAATGTAATCTGTACAAAGTAAAATTATTTAACCCCACATGTTAAAAGAGTATACCGTAAGTACCTGTATGTTTACAGTGGAAACAGCTATACCAATAGACAAACATAAAATGTACTGTAGATAATATTTAGATATAACCTCTTTCTTTACCCAACAAAAAGCATGACAACATCACTATGAAAAATGTTTTGTGTCTGCACTTAATAATAATAATAATAATAATAATAATAACATTTGGATTTTCATGAATATTCTTGAATATACACCCTATACAATTCAGATATGTGTATATATACAGTATATATATATATATATATATATATATATATATATATATATATATATATATATATATCTGTGTAATACAGCAGGCATAAGCTTAAAGGAAGCCATGTTTGAAAATGGCTATGGATTGAAGAGCGAGGAATTTGTCAGCACATTTGCATATCCCAGCTCAGCTTCCCAGAATGCAGTGTAATAACTGTTTTTCTTGGAATTCTGATCTGGAAGCAGGTTTTTTAACTTGTTTTAGACATTCAAATGTGAACACAGATGTACTATTTATTTACTATATATATATACATTGTGATATCGCTGCTGTCACACTCAGGGTTCGTGCCCTTGTATCCGGCACCACAATGGAGTACCCAGGAGCCCTTTTTAAAATATCAACGGTAGTATTTATTTCCGTACAGCAAAATAACATAAATGGTACAAAACCAAATCCTAGCTTCAAATACAAGCACTGACTGACTCTTGGATGCAGTTCCCTCACTGTCCAAGATGTAGTCTAAACAAAACAAAAGTCCAAACAAATGCTTACTGGATATCAAGTCTCCCTTGTAGCAGGGGAGTTCCACAGCAGGCTCTGGCGTCCTCTGTCCAGCTCAGACTGAACTCTCTCTCTCAGCTGGGTGCTAATCAGACCTATAAAGGTGGAACCCAGCTGGGCCTACTTGATTAGCCTGCTGTGTTAACCCTTTCTTCCCCTAGTGGACACAGGGCTCTGCTCAGTCTCTCTCCCACGTACACTCCATCAATTACTCTGTTACAATATATATAGTATTTATTTTGCCTACCATATTATAAATGATTGCTGTGGTGAACTACCTACTCATAAAGTCCACAACACAAGCTGAGATCACACTCCATGCTGATAGCCAGTAAGCTTGAAACAGCGGTACATGGATTGGATACTCAGCTTGTGTTTAATCAAACCTTGGCTTTGCATTAAAGCTGTATAATACAGCATGCATCAGCTTAAAAGAAGCCATGTTTGATAATGGATATGGATTGAAGAGCGAGGCATTTGTGGGCACATTTGCATGTCTCGGAAGTAGATTGTTTAACTTGTTTTAGACATTCAAATGTGAACTCAGATGTACTATTTATTTACTATATATATATATATATATATATATATATATATATATATATATATATATATATAGTACCACTGCCATAGTTCAATCTTCTATTTTTGCGGCAGTTATCCTTACACTTTCTTTTTGTTATAAATATGTAAAGTTTCCTAATTACTTTCGTCCTTGAATTTCTAGAATACAGTTACATTTTTAGATGAGGAAGTGGTTAATTTTATTTAAGTATATGCGAGTATCAGGGTTATGCATCTAGTATGCCAATTTTTCTTTTTTCTTTTGCATGAAAAGAATCTTAAAATAAACATTAATAAACTCACCCTAAAGTTTGCAAAATGTCTTCCGTTTTCAGCCAGTTGATTTTGACAAGGCATGCCCCTGAAAATCCAAGCTAAATTATCATAAAATTCATAAATAGTTGTGGCCAATCAGAGGCAGCTACAACCATGTATCAGAGACAAATCTTGGGAGGCAGCCGTGATACTGATGTCTGATTCGCAAGGACACAACTCCGCACAGCTAGGACGGTCTGCTTACATAGGTGCTTTGGGGGTGGAGCGCACAAGAAAATTTGAATTACAAATATGCAGAATTCCTCAATAAAATGATTTGATATAAGACAGGCAGACTTAAAAAATGCAATATCCCACAAACTTCCATATGCATTTAAATCCATGCATTACTGAACATATCAGGGAACGAATGGTGTGCGTTGCTTCACTATTTACCTCTCTATTAGACATATAATTGCAGACTCATTTAAACTTTTGATTTCCCAGGATCCTTTGCCAACGACTTTCCAGAAATGAAGAATTCCAGTCTGCATCAGTTAACCAAACACCTTCTGATCAACTATAGTAAAGGTGTGAGACCTGTGAAAAGCTGGATGCAGCCAACCACAGTCTACATTGATCTCTTCATTCACGCCGTGTTAGATGTTGTAAGTAAACATATGATCATTCTGAGTCTATCTTCTCTGTCCTGTTAAATAAAGGTTACAAGAGTCCTTAAAGGAGAAGTTCAACTGGACATAAGTGGCTCTCCTTTATAGAAGTTTAAATATATATGGAAAAAATATTAGTGCTTGCCTGTCATTACTACAAGTCCTCTGTATGTTTGGTGAGCTACAGACAGACACAGATATATGAATGTAACGTTACTTAGAGCTGCTTTACCTGATCCAATCAAATCACACAGCAAGTGTCAGTTACACAAACGGAACATATTTTTCCTTCTAAATGCAGCTCCTCAAACATGGAGCAGTATCTGGTCAACTAGACACGTTCCATAGATGTTTGACCTCTCTAAAAGTGCTCTTTAATGTAAAAGAAACTTATTGGTTCACTGTAATACTCTAATAGATGTTTTCATTATACAATGATCTTTAAGAAATCACATTCAATCGTTACTCAGTATTAAACTGACTATCAATGATCAGACGTAGATACTGCTGGTATCCACCTACTATAAGGTTAATAGGGGAGGAGGCTTTCTTTAGAAAACAGTACTAAATTTACATGGAACATAAACTAACCAACAAAGTGGTCACCATTGGCTGGGCAGCGTATGATTTTTTTTGTCCTATTATCTTATGGCATTGTTGTTAAAGCTGTTCTTCCCCCCTTGTTGACCTTTTCAGGGTGGAAGAAATTAGATGACCTGGAGGTTAAAACTTTGAAAGTGAATTTAATAATGTATATTGTTCTTGTTCATTAAACGGTCAGTCATGTCTGACTCTCAGTGACCCTATGGATCTCAACAGGCCAGGAAAATCTTGTGTCTGGTTGTGCTTATCCATAAGATTTTCTTGGCAAAGATACTGAAGTGGGTTGTTAGTTCCTTCTCCAGTTCTCTGCTCTTGGGTGACCCTACATTGTATAGCTCATAGCATCATTAAAGTATAAAAGCCCCTTCATAACAACAAGGTAGAGATCCAGAAGGGGAATACCGTATATAGCTATTGGTAATGAAATAGAAATCTTATCAATGAATAATTAAATTAACAAGCTCTATTTGTTATGGCATTACAGTAGTCATTTAAATGGAGGTGGAATTTGCCCACGGTTAAAAAAGCAAAAAATAAACATTTAAATTGTTAATATATAATTAGCATTGTGTTAAAATATTATATCTTAGATTAACATGGCTTTTTTTCCGCCGATATTCCCTCTGGCCTCTATATCCATTGGTGTGATGTGGGCCTTTTTAGACAGATAAAGTGGGCCACTAGATGAGCCTTTTCTTCAGCACTGACACTGATAAGCAATGAGAGTCCTTTAATTGAAGCTTTTTATATATTCCTATATTGTTCATATATTTTTCAACACAATGCCAAAGGATAAATTATATTTTAACAATTTCTTGGGTAAATATTTGCATGTCTTACCCAGAATCCGTGGCTGCATAATTTATGGTTAGGGTATCTTGTTTTGGAGAGTTGAGATTACTTACTTGTGATATTTATCACTACTGACCGAATAATAATAATAATAATAATATTAATTTTATATATATATCCTGATGGAATACATCCAAGGGTACTGAGGGAGCTGGGTTCTGTAATAGCCAAACCATCTAATCTTTCAAGACTACAGGGTCTCTACTAGATGACTGGAGAAAAGCAGAGGTTATACCTATATTTAAGAAGGGATCTAGAGCAAATCCGGGGAATTATAGACCAGTGAGCCTCACTTCTGTAGTTGGGAAGCTTTTAGAAGGGTTAATAAGGGACAGAATACAAGAATATGTCTATTTGAACATGATCATAGGTAGCAGTCAACACGGATTTATCAAGGATAGGTCGTGTCAGACCAATCTAAGTAGTTTTTATGAGGAGGTTAGTAGGAACTTGGATCAGGGCAACTCAGTGGATGTTTTCTTTTTAGATTTTTCAAAGGCATTTGATACAGTGCCACATGGAAGACTAGTGAGCAAACTAAGGGATACAGGAATTGCAGTAAATATCTGCTCATGGATCGAGAGCTGGCTAAAAGACAGGAAGCAAAGGGTTGTTGTGAATGGAACATACTCCGATTGGTCTAATGTGATAAGTGGGGTTTCTCAAGGTTCAGTATTAGATCCTCTCCTTTTTAACATTTTTATTAATGACATTGAAGTAGGACTCGAATGTAGTGTCTCCATGTTTGCTGATGACACTAAGTTGTGCAAGGTAATAAAATCAGATGGGCTGACTTCTCACTTGGGTACAATCTCTATAGCAGGGATGGATTGCACCTTAATGATGAGGGCGCTTTTGTGCTAGGGAATAGGATGGTAGAACGGCTGGGGGAGTTTTTAAACTTGTAGGTGGGGGGGAGGGACTATATAGAAGTATTGGGGTAAATAGGGTAGAGAGGGAAAGGGATGAATTATTTACCCATGGGGGAGGAGAAAGGGGGAGGGTTACAATAGAAAGTAGGGAGATATTAATAGGGGCCTCAAATACAGTGGCAGGCACTTCACATCAGCAGAGCCATAGCAACATAAAGTGTATGATTGCAAATGCAAGAAGTTTGCCTGGGAAAATGGATGATCTAGAAATATTAGCAGTACAAGAAAAATGGGGCTTAATAGGCATTACGGAAACATGGTGGGATGAATCTCATGACTGGACTGTTAATCTGGATGGTTATAACCTATTTAGGAAAGATAGGGGAAATGGTAAAAGAGGAGGAGGGATCTGTCTTTAAGTTAAGCCTGAATTTAAGCCTATAGTTAGAGAAGATATTTATGCTGGCACTAACGGCATCATTGAATCCTTGTGGGTTGAGCTAAATAGTGGAGGAGCTAATTCTAAATGCATATTGGTGGGAGTATGCTATAAACCCCCAAATATAGCTGAAAGTGAGGAAATACAATTATTGTTACAGATTGGAAATGCAGCTAAGCATGGGCAAGTTCTAATAATGGGAGACTTTAATTACCCTGATATAAACTGGATAAACGAGACCAGCAGCTCAGCTAAGGGGAGCAGGTTCTTGAGTACACTCAGGGATCATTATCTAGCCCAGGTAATACAAGAACCTACTAGAAATGGGGCCATCTTGGATTTAGTCATCACAAGTAATATTGATATAATATCAAATGTAAAAATAGGGGAACCCTTGGGAACAGTGATCACAACACAGTCTCATTTGAGATTGAACACAAAAAACAGAGTTGTAAGGGGCCAACAAAAACTCTAAATTTTAAAAGGGCTAACTTTAATGGGCTACGGGCAGCAATACAACATATAGACTGGGACAAAGAACTTACAGGGAAGAATACTGAAAATAAATGGACAACATTCAAATCCTTACTAAATAAACATACTCATCAGCATGTACCATGTGGAAATAAAATGAATAGGAGTAAATCACATCCCATGTGGCTTAACAATGACTTAAAGATCATGATGAGGAAAAAGAAATATGCATTTAAATTATACAAGAAGGAGGGAACAGAGGCATCTTTATGTGACTATAAGGAAATCAACAAGGCTTGCAAAAGGGCTATTAGACTGGCTAAAATAGAAAATGAGAAGTCAGTTGCAATGGAAAGTAAGACTAACCCTAAAATATTTTATAAATATATTAATGGGAAGAAGGCCAGGAAGGAATCGATAGGACCATTACAATGTGACACAGGCCATCTGATAATTAGTGACCAGGAAAAGGCAGATGAGCTAAATAGGTTCTTTTCGTCGGTTTACACAAGGGAGGTACCAGTGGTTGGGACACTGCAACATAATGGGGCTACACTACCTTTACTAAATAATTGGTTAACGCAGGAAGAAATACAAAAGAGGTTGGAGAAAATAAATGTTAATAAAGCCCCAGGTCCTGATGGAATACATCCAAGGGTACTGAGGGAGCTGGGTTCTGTAATAGCCAAACCATTATATCTAATCTTTAAAGACTCGCTCACTACAGGGTCTCTACCAGACGACTGGAGAAAAGCAGAGGTGATACCTATATTTAAGAAGGGATCTAGAGCAAATCCAGGGAATTATAGACCAGTGAGCCTCACTTCTGTAGTTGGGAAGCTTTTAGAAGGGTTAATAAGGGACAGAATACAAGAATATGTCTATTTGAACAGGATCATAGGTAGCAGTCAACATGGATTTATGAAGGAAAGGTCGTGTCAGACCAATCTAATTAGTTTTTATGAGGAGGTTAGTAGGAACTTGGATCAGGGCAACTGAGTGGATGTAGTCTTTTTAGATTTTTCAAAGGCATTTGATACAGTGCCACAGGGAAGACTAGTGAGCAAACTAAGGGATACAGGAATTGCAGTAAATATCTGCTCATGGATCGAGAGCTGGCTAAAAGACAGGAAGCAAAGGGTTGTTGTAAATGGAACATACTCCGATTGGTCTAATGTGATAAGTGGGGTTCCTCAGGGCTCAGTATTGGGTCCTCTCCTTTTTAACATATTTATTAATGACATTGAAGTAGGACTCGAATGTAGTGTCTCCATTTTTGCTGATGACACTAAGTTGTGCAAGGTAATAAAATCAGATAATGATGTACTTTCCCTACAAAAGGATTTGCATAAATTAGAGAAATGGGCGGCTAAATGGCAGATGAGATTTAATACAAATAAATGTAAGGTTATGCATTTGGGAAGGAACAATAGCCAAGCAATCTATAATCTTAATGGAGCAAATCTAGGGGTATCAGATATTGAAAGGGATTTGGGAGTACTAGTGGACAACCACCTAGGTAACAGCGCTCAAAGCCAAGCAGCGGCTGCAAAGGCAAATAAAATATTAGCATGTATTAGGAAGGGTATAGAAGCCAGGGAAGAAGATATAATTCTGCCACTATACAAATCTCTAGTACGCCCTCATTTGGAATATGGAGTACAATTTTAGGCACCACCTCACAAAAAAGACATCTTAGAGCTGGAAAAAGTACAGAGAAGGGCTACAAAACTAATAAGGGGAATGGAGGGGCTAAGTTATGAAGAAAGACTAGCAAAATTAAACTTATTTTCGCTAGAAAAAAGGCGTCTAAGAGGAGATATGATTACGTTATTTAAATACATCCAGGGTCAATATAAGGCTTTGTCAAGTGAGCTTTTTGTAGCAAGAGATTTTCAACTGACAAGAGGACATCCGTTGAGGTTAGAGGAAAAAAGATTTCACCTTAAACAAAGAAAAGGGTTCTTCACAGTTAGGGTGGTTAAACTGTGGAATTCTCTACCAAAGGAGGTGGTGACAGCGAATTCGATAGACAACTTCAAAAAGGGGTTAGATATATTTCTGAATAAAGAGGGCATTCAAGGCTATCCTAGATAACTAGCAAGGAATATTGATCCAGGGAGAAATTTGATCGCCAGTTTCTGGGGTCAGGAAGGAATTTTGCTTTTTTTTCCCCTTATGAGACAATTGGCAAAGTTTCAATGGGTTTTTTTTTTTATGTTTGCCTTCCTCTGGATCAATTAACAATAATTAACAATTAACAATAATAATAAATAGTCCAAATTAAAAAGATCAATAGAGATCTAAAAAGGTTGAACTTGATGGACTAACTCTTTATTCATTCTCCAATACTATACTATTAATAATTATTTAATCAATAATTTAATTAATAACTAATCCGCATATTGCAGATCAGAGGAGATCTTAACAGGTTGAACTTGATGGACTGAAAGTCTTTTTTCAACCTTAATTACTATGTAACTATGTAACTATGTATTTTCCCTACAAAAGGATTTGCATAAATTAGAGAAATGGGCGGCTAAATGGCAGATGAGATTTAATACAAATAAATGTAAGGTTATGCATTTGGGAAGGAACAATAGCCAAGCAATCTATAATCTTAATGGAGCAAATCTAGGGGTATCAGATATTGAAAGGGATTTGGGAGTACTAGTGGACAACCACCTAGGTAAACAGCGCACAAATAAAATATTAGCATGTATTAGGAAGGGTATAGAAGCCAGGGAAGAAGATATAATTCTGCCACTATACAAATCTCTAGTACGTCCTCATTTGGAATATGGAGTACAATTTTGGGCACCACCTCATAAAAAATACATTTTAGAGCTGGAAAAAGTACAGAGAAGGGCAACAAAACTAATAAGGGGAATTGAGGGGCTAAGTTATGAAGAAAGACTAACAAAATTAAACTTATTTTCGCTAGAAAAAAGGCGTCTAAGAGGAGATATGATAACGTTATATAAATACATCCAGGGTCAATATAAGGCTTTGTCAAGTGAACTTTTTGTAGCAAGAGATTTTCAACTGACAAGAGGACATCCGTTGAGGTTAGAGGAAAAAAGATTTCACCTTAAACAAAGAAAAGGGTTCTTCACAGTTAGGGTGGTTAAACTGTGGTATTCTCTACCAAAGGAGGTGGTGACAGCGAATTCGATAGACAACTTCAAAAAGGGGTTAGATATATTTTTGAATAAAGAGGGCATTCAAGGCTATCCTAGATAACTAGCAAAGGAATATTGATCCAGGGAGAAATGTGATCGCCAGTTTTTGGGGTCAGGAAGGAATTTTGCTTTTTTTTTCCCTTATGAGACAATTGGCAAAGTTTTAATGGGGTTTTTTTTTCTGTTTGCCTTCCTCTGGATCAAATAACAATTAACAAATAATAATAAATAGTCCAGATTAAAAAGATCAATAGAGATCTAAAAAGGTTGAACTTGATGGACTAACTCTTTATTCATCCTCCAATACTATACTATTAATATTTATTCAATCAATAATTTAATGAATAACTATTCCGCATATTGCAGATCAGAGGAGATCTTAACAGGTTGAACTTGATGGACTGAAAGTCTTTTTTCAACCTTAATTACTATGTAACTATGTAACTATGTAACTATATATATATATAAACAAAAATTGATAATCGTTGTGTATAGTAGGATATTATTCCTAAATTAAATAAACCAACCATAGTTGCTAACACTAAATATTCAAATAAAAGAAGAGAAAGAACAGGCAACCAAAAATAGGAGTTCAAGTATTAGTATAAGCAAAGATACAAAAGATGGTGATTCTACCAACAATTCTAACAAGTAAAGAACTTTAAGATGGGGGAACATCAAAAAAGATGAGCTCATAAAATGACCTAAGTATGTGAAAATAATCACAACCATGGTCAAATGTCATCAAAATCATAACTGACCTATGCCCAAAAGGATGACATTACAATGGGTGAAAAGAATCCAAAAAAATATAAAAAATTAACTTTTAATATATTTACTTCAAATAAATAAACAATCTACTAATTTAAAGCATGAGGCAATGAGAGAGTGAGGTAAAGTCAATTCCCTCCCATTGCTGCATGTTCAAGACAAATCTTATTGTAAAATATCTACTATAAAAATGTATAATAAGGTATATTTATAAAATTGCTAAATAAATGGTGATTTTATGTCATACATAATTCTGTCTCAGTATATAAATAGACATTAACCATCTTGCTCCATATCAAAATATATAAAATAATCCTAGTAATCTAGGTTCAACCTGTCAATTATATTATTCCTGGTCAGTGTTCTTTTAGTCCATATATAGGCACTAATCAACATTAATCTGTATTGTAGCGGTTCTATCCATCACCACACTGTCAGAAATGTACTTAAATAATACAAATGACATCATCACCTAGAAAGCATTAATTACTGGTAATCATTATATCACTCTAATAATAAATGCCCATCCAAAATAAAAATAAACAGCAATAACAGTCTTTTACTCAATATAACCAAAGAAATGTACCTTCTCTTGAACACCAAGCAAATAGATTGGAGCGCATTAACTATTCCGCTAGATGCGATACCCCACTGTCCCATACCTCGCTGCTCACCACGGCGTCCGGCGTCACCCATCAGCGATGCTAAAAGACGCCGAAAATATGCTACAACTTAGCGCATGCGCAACCTCACTTCCAGCGCATGTGCAGTACAACCGGCCGACTCACGTTTCGTGGAGTGATATATATACAGCCTTATTAAATTGCAATTCGCCAAATTTAAAAGGGCTCTATTTAAGCACATAGCATATTTTTTTTACAGAAGTTTTGAGTTTTGCTTTTGGATAGAAGTTCACTAATTAAAAACTTCTGTAAAAAAAATATTCTCTGTGCTTAAATAGAGCCCTTTTAAATTTGCTGAATCACAATTTATGAAGACTGATAGTGTGTGTGTGTGTGTGTATGTATATATATATATATATATATATAATCACATATATAGTTGTGAGCATACAAGCTGTTGCTAACGCTTGCGGGCTCACACAGCGAGCCCGCAAGAACTGCGTTCCTCGCAAAGCGAGGGACGCAGTTCCCCGCAAATGCGGGTCCTCGCGAAGCGAGGGTCCGCATTTGCGGAGGCTCCAACGTAGGCTGTGTTAACACACACACACGACTTTTTAACAAAAAAAAAAACAACCTCCCCGTCCAAAAAAACCAACGTCCCCGCAAATGCGGATCCTCGCGAAGCGAGGGGCCGCATTTGCGGAGGTGGAGGCTCAAATGCTCAAATGCGGGTCCTCGCAAAGCATTTAGGGAATGAGGCATCCTTAACCTAACAAACACCCACACGCACTGTGATCTTGCTATAACGGCCGACCCGCGCACAACTAAAAACAGTGAAAACACACCAAATACTCACACAAACTACATAAAAAGCTTACCCATAGCAAGGGGGGGGGGGGCACCCAGGACCTCTGAAAGTGAAGTTACACCTCCATTTAAGTCCAAATTCACGAGTTCAGACACACGAAAAAAGCCTAAGCGAGAGAAAAAAATGACCGCCGAAAAAAACGAAAACGAGGCTCACCTCGGAAACCTGCATTAACCTCACAACCAACCTTAACGTAACAAACACCAACACGCACGAAAAATAGCGGAACCGCGCGCACCTAAAAACAGTCAAAACACACCAAATACTCACAAAAACTACATAAAAAGCTTACCCACAGCAAGGGGGGCACCCAGAACCTCTGAAAGTGAAGTTACACCTCGATTTAACTCCAAATTCACGAGTTCAGACACAAGAAAAAATCCTAAGCGAGAGAAAAAAATGGCCGCCGAAAAAAAACGAAAACGAGGCTATAGGACCCTAAACAAAAAGCACCAAGCACATACGGCTTTTCCAAAAAGCCGAACGAGGTAAAGATACACTTTTACTAAGAACGGAAAATCATACACACCAGAGTAACACATACACATTCGCGCCATTTCTTAATGCGAAAGTACACAGCTACACTAACGCCTTTACCTCGCGCACGCAACACATTTACACTACACACTGCACACATTGCTGACACTTACACCTCAGCTCCAGAACCATGCAAAACTACAGTGGATGCTGCAACATTACCTACCTTACGATTTCATGCCAATTTTCACAGCATTCAAATTTTATTGACCGTCATTTTTTGACGGACAAGTCGCTAGTATATATATATATATATATATATATATATTTATATATTTATTTATATAAATATTTATATATATATATATATATATATATATATATATATATATATATATATATATATATATATATATATAGTATATATAAAAATGACTAATCACACCGGTGTTAACACAGTCCATCCTTCCATGTAGGTCTATACACCATATTTAGACTGAATATCAGCACGTTGCTCGCAGACAGACTGCTACAGATATATCCCCAACCAGGAACAGTAATTTGAACCTTGGGAGTAAGATCATTCTTTCGAGCCCCCTGATTAATGACTCAGGAACTAATGAGAGTGTGAGAGAGACTAGTGATTTGTTTAATGTGTCATCTGAAGGTGACGTTCCATTTTATCAAAGATAAACCTGCAAAACAAATAAACAACAATGTAATAATAAATTACATGTTAATCTGGGCCCCATCAGTGCGTTTGATAATGGGGAGAGATTAGAGTTTCTCAGCCAAATTTGCAATTAACATGGATTATTATGTCTTCCATGTTCATTTCTCTTAAAATAGCATAGTATGTCTGAATGACTATCTATTCATCTATCTGTCTATCTACAGTATATATATATATATATATATATATATATATATATATATATATATATATATATATATATATATATATATATATATATAGTAAATAAAAAGTACATCTGTGTTCACATTTGAATGTCTAAAGCAAGTTAAAAAACCTGCTTCCAGCTCAGAGTTCCAAGAAAAACAGTTATTACACTGCATTCTGGGAAGTTGAGCCGGGACACACAAACATGGCCACAAATGCCTCACTCTTCATTCCTTAGCCATTATCAAACATGGCTTCCTTTAAGCTTATGCATGCTGTATTACACAGCTTTAATGCAAAGCCAAGGTTGGAATAAACACAGGCTGAGTATCCAATCCATGTACATGTTTCAAGCTTACTGGCTATCATCAGCATGGAGCGGGATCTCAGCCTGTGTTGTGGAAATTATGAGTAGGAAGTTCACCACAACAATCATTTATAATATGGTGGGCAAAAGAGCGATAGAAGCCCTCCACCGTACAGTAGTACAGTAAATAAAAAGTACATCTGTGTTCACATTTGAATGTCTAAAGCAAGTTAAAAAACCTGCTTCCAGCTCAGAGTTCCAAGAAAAACAGTTATTACACTGCATTCTGGGAAGTTGAGCCGGGACACACAAACATGGCCACAAATGCCTCACTCTTCATTCCTTAGCCATTATCAAACATGGCTTCCTTTAAGCTTATGCATGCTGTATTACACAGCTTTAATGCAAAGCCAAGGTTGGAATAAACACAGGCTGAGTATCCAATCCATGTACATGTTTCAAGCTTACTGGCTATCATCAGCATGGAGCGGGATCTCAGCCTGTGTTGTGGAAATTGTGAGTAGTGAGTACTATATATATATATATAGTAATTTAGTAATTATTAATCCACATATAGTATATACATAGATTAATAATGCGTATTGCAATATAATTTGATACCTTTTGTATTGGACAAGCGTCTTATTTTTAATGACGAGCTTTCAAGAGGCCTAGCCTCCCTTTATCAAGTCTCAAGCAATACTAACATGAGATGGAACCCTCAGTTTGAATAATAACAGCAGATGCAGAGAGAGAGTTGGGACAGCATCTGACATCATCAGGTAAATACATATATGGGGAATAAACACAACATAGCAACGGAAACATATATACACATATTATATACACATATACATCAATATATACATGAAAAAGCAGAGCACTGTAGTCCACAGTGATATCTTTCCTGTTGGACAAACACCTCACTAAGAGTGCTAAGTCTGTTATAGTTTAAGAAGAAAATAAAAAAAATCACATGAAATTATGATAATGTGTTAGAAAGCCCAAATCTATATTAAGTTCTGTGTTTTTAGAGTTGAAGAATGTGATCATCTTTATTTCAAATGCTTTTCTCTCTTGGATGCTTTTAAATTTTCCTCTCAGTATTTTGACTTTTGCGTTTTGGATAGACTGATCATTCTGGCTAAAATGGTGTCCTACTGGGCTACAATAACTGTCTTCATTATGTTTTCTTATTGAATGCCTGTGTAAATTCATCCTTAAATGCATTTTTTGGCCGGTTTCTCCAATGTAACAGCCTGTGTCACTAAAGTACATTGTATCATATAAACCACATTTGACAATGTACATGAATATGATCCTTTGATGTTATAGGTTTTGTTGTTATGTGCGGCTGTATCATCATTACAAATGTGTTGGCATAATTTACAGGCATGTTTGTTACAAGGTTTAGTTCCATTTTTTGTACTCAGTTGTGCATTGGCCAATTTTCTGCTGACAAGTTTTTGTTTCAGGTTTGGTGGTTGTTTAAATGCAAGGATGGAATGTTTTGGGAATATATATTTTAATTCAGTATCTTCAATTAGTAATGGTTGTAAATCTTTGATTATTTTCCGAATTTTCTCTAAAATTGGAATGTTTTGGGAATATATATTTTAATTCAGTATCTTCAATTAGTAATGGTTGTAAATCTTTGATTATTTTCCGAATTTGGGGTATTTTGATGGCAGTGGTTATTTTTCGGGGTTTGTAACCCTTTTGTTTGAAAGATTCAGCTAACACACTACTTGTTACCATGGATGTAGAGTCTCTTTACAGTAATATCCCACATAAAGATGGCACGGAGGCATGCTTTAGGTTTCTTTCAACAAACAAGCAAAACAATAAATATGGCCCTGATATTATTGTTAAACTAATAGAATATATCCTTACCCACAACTATTTTACTTTTAACCAAGATACCTACCTACAGATGATGGGGACTGCCATGGGTACCAAAATGGCTCCACAATACGCAAATCTATTTATGGCCAATCTAGAAGAAACATTCTTATCTGTATCCATTTACAAACCATACAAATATTACCGTTACATAGATGATCTGTTCATCATCTGGACAGAAGGAGAAAGCAAACTCAGAGACTTTCATAATTCATTCAAAACCTTCCATTCATCTATAAAACTTAACATGGATTTCTCCACAGAACAGGTAAACTTTCTAGACACTACTATATCCATCACCAATGGCACTCTCCACTCATCTATATATAGGAAACCTACAGACAGATGTAATTACCTACACAGCTCCAGTTTCCACCGCTCCCACACCAAACAAGCCATCATCCATAGTCAAGCTATTAGATACCATCAGATTTGCTCAAACACTGGAGACCGTGATAAAAATTTAAAAATACTGTCTGAATCTTTCAAACAAAGCCTGTATTATTACCCAAAAATTAACCACTGCCATCAAAATACCCCACATACCATCCAATTTTAGAGAAAATTCGGAAAATAATCAAAGATTTATAACCATTACTAATTGAAGACACTGAATTAAAATATATATTCCCAAAACCTTCCATCCTTGCATTTAAACAACCACCAAACCTGAAACAAAAACTTGTCAGCAGAAAATTGGCCAACAAACAACTGAATACAAAAATTGGAACTAAACCTTGTAACAAACATGCCTGTAAATTATGCCAACACATTTGTAATGATGATACAGCCACACATAACAACATAACCTATAACATCAAAGGATCATATTCATGTACATCGTCAAATGTGGTTTATATGATACAATGTACTTTATGTGACACAGGCTGTTACATTGTAGCCCAGTAGGACACCATTTTAGCCAGAATGATCACTCCATCCAAAACTTAAAAGTCAAAATACTCAGAGGAAAATTGAAAAGCATCCAAGAGAGAAAAGCATTTGAAATAAAGATGATCACATTCTTCAACTCTAAAAACACAGGACTTAATATAGATTTGGGCTTTCTAACACATTACATAATTTCATGTGATTTTTTTTATTTTCTTGTTATACTATAACAGACTTAGCACTCTTAGTGAGGTGTTTGTCCAACAGGAAAGATATCACTGTAGACTACAGTGCTCTGCTTTTTGATGTATATGTGTATATATGTTTCCTTTGCTATGTTGTATTTATTCCCCATATATGTATTTACCTGATGATGTCAGATGCTATTTCCACGCTATCTGCATCTGCTGTTATTATTCAAACTGAGGGTTCCATCTCATGTTAGCATTGCTTGAGAATTGATAATGAAAGGTTAAGCCTCTTGAAAGCTCGTCATTATAAATAAGACGCTTGTCCAATACAAAAGGTATCAAATTATATTGCAATACTCATTATTAATCTATGTATATATATATATGTGGATTAATAATTACTAAATTACTAGATTACTGGACATTCACGGCTGCTTCACTCTTCAATATATATATATATATATATATATAGTGAATAAATAGTGAATCTGTGTTCACATTTGAATGTCTAAAACAAGTTAAAAACCTGCTTCCAGCTCAGAATTATGAGAAAAAACGCTATTACACTGCATTCTGCCTCGCTCTTCAATCCATAGCCCATTTCAAACATTTCTTCCTTTAAGCTTATGCTCGCTGCATTACACAGCCTTTATGCAAAGCCAAGATTGGATTATACACAAGCTGAGAATCATATCCATGTACTTACAGTATCTCACAAAAGTGAGTACACCCCTCACATTTTTTAACATATGTCTAAACCGTTGGCAATAAAAGTGAGTACACCCCTAAGTGAAAATGTCCAAATTTGTCCCAAAGTATCAATATTTTGTGTGGCCATCATTATTTTCCAGCACTGCCTTAACCCTCATGGGCATGGAGTTCACAAGAGCTTCACAGGTTGCCACTGGAGCCCTCTTTCACTCCTCCATGATGACATCATGATAAGCTGGTGCATATTAGAGAGCTTGCACTCCCCCACCTTGCTTTTGAGGATGCCCACAGATTCTCAATAGGGTTTAGGTCTGGAGACATGCTTGGCCAGTCCATCATCTTTACCTTCAGCTTCTTTAGCAAGGCAGTTGTCGTCTTGGAGGTGTGTTTCTGGTCGTTATCATGTTGAAATACTGCCCTGCGGCCCAGTCTCCAAAGGGAGGGGATCATGCTTGTCATGACCTGCTTCTTCAATGGGGCTTGACAAGAACCTAGTTCATGCCTACCCCAGCAGGGCCGTGTAGTTGTTACTACCTCTGGTACAGAAGTTGGCCTTGGGATATCAGGAACACCATATAATTCCTTAGAATTAGGATTAATGCACAGAATGACACTTATACCTTGTCT
The DNA here is from genome assembly GCA_027410445.1 of Discoglossus pictus. NCBI lineage: Eukaryota > Metazoa > Chordata > Amphibia > Anura > Alytidae > Discoglossus > Discoglossus pictus. The sequence continues at coordinate 83,331,663 of CM050169.1, forward strand.
ATGTAAGTACTGTAGATACCACTCTACACCTTTATTAATTGGCACATTTTATAAGTGCCTGGGACACAAACTGGCCAATCAGTAAGCCATATTCCTACATAATAGGCTGCCCTTTGTTTACTAGGAAAACCCTGTACCTCTGAAATCAGATCTTTTAATCTCATACGGGTGATTATATTAACTCTAAACAATTGTTCTAACCACTCAGACTATCTGCTTATCTGCTTAAGGCCCCTATGAGGCCGGGGAGTCTTCACAAGATAACAACACTGTAACGTAATAGGCCTTAATATTTTTTAGGTGGGGGCTGATGTAATAGTCTGCAGAATAGCTAAAATATTATGCAGAGCATAATTCAAGATAGAACCAGTATAACAGAGTAATCATATTTTAACCATAAGCAATAAAAAATACATACATTTAACCATAAACAGGATAACTTATTCCCAGCTGAGTCCCTGTAGTCTCTGCTAGGTGGTTCTGTTCCATGTGACTGGTACGAGGCCCCCCAAGTGGGTGGCCACAACCCATGCAGGGATGCTTCCTCTTGCTAGTCTACATATTCCACCTCCAGCTGTAACTCCTGCTGGATCAAAGGCCAAAATAAGCTAGCTGTCTGGGAGCCTGGCTCTAGTCCTAGCATTTGACAGTGCTTGGAAAACAAACTCAGCTGTCTTCTTTCAGTCCCAAGCCAAAATCCAGATCCCTGTATATAATTCATTAGCCTTTATTTTTAACACACCAACATATTCCACAGCGCAATACAGGGGTTAGGTACAAGTATAAACAATAACCCCACATTGAAAAATAATGGAAGACCTTACAATGTCTCAAAGTGCCTCCTCCATCCTCAATGAAAAACAGGACCCCCCATGAGGTATCCCCACAGGTCCCACCCAATAAGCATATTGCTCCTCCAGGGCGACCTCATCTACCAGTTCCTTAAGCCATTCCATTAGCTTGTGACCTGGCCATAGTCCCAGAAACTGGCCAATCAGTAAGCCACATTGCTAAATAATAGGCTGCCATTTGTTTACTGGGAAAACCCTGTACCTCTGATTAAATTAGATCTTTTAATATCATCCACGTGATTATATTATCTTTAAACAATTGTTCTAACCACTCAGACTATCTGCTTATCTGCTCAAGCCCCTGTGAGGCTGGGGGACTCTTCACCAGATAACAACACTGTAACATAACAGACCTTAATCTTATTTAGGTGGGGGCTGATGCAATAGCCTGCAGAATAGTTAAAATGTTATGCAGAGCATAAACCAAGCTACATACAGTATAACAGAGTAATCATATTTTAACCATAAGCAATAAAAAATACATAATAACTTATTCCCAGCCCAAGCTATAGTCCAAAACAGTCCAGTCAGGCCCTGGGCATGACAATGCTCTGTTTCAGTATGTCACAGGACATGTTGGCATTCATGGTTCCCTCAATGAACTGTAGCTCCCCAGTGCCAGCAGCACTAATGCAGGCCCAGACCATGACCCTCCCACCTCCATGCTTGACTGTATGAAAGACACACTTGTCTTTGTACTCCTCACCTGGTTGCAGCGACACCTGCTTGACACCGTCTGAACCAAATACGTTGGTGTCATCGGATCCCAAAGGACATAGTTTCAGTAATCCATGTCCTTAGTCTGCTTGCCCTCAGCAAACTGTTTGCAGGCTTTCTTGTGCATCATCTTTAGAAGAGGCTTCCTTATAGGACGACAGCCATGCAGACCAATTTGATGCAGTGTGTGGTGTATGGTCTGAGCACTGACAGGCTGACCCCCCACCTCTTCAACCTCTGCAGCAATGCTGGGACGTCTATTTCCCTCTGGATATGACGCTGAGCATGTGTACTCAACTTCTTTAAACGACCATGGAGAGAACTGTTCTGAGTGAAGCCTATCTTGTGAAACCTCTGTATGGTTTTGCCCACCGTGCTGCAGCTCAGTTTAAGGGGCTTTGAAATCTTCTTATAGCCTAGGCCATCTTTATGTAGAGCAACATTACTTTTTTCAGAACCTCAGAGAGATTTTTGCCATGAGGTGCCATGTTGAACTTCCAGTGACCAGTATGAGAGAGTGTGAGAGCAATAACACCAAATTTAACACACCTGCTCCCCTTTCACACATGATACCTTGTAACACTAACAAGACACATTACACCAGGGAGGGAAAATAGCTAATTGGGCCCAGTTTGGACATTTCCACTAAGGGGTGTACTCACTTTAGTTGCCAACAGTTTAAAAATGTATGGCTGTGTGTTGATTTATTTTCAGGGGACATTAAATTTACACTGTTATACAGGCTGTACACTTACTACTTTAAATTGAAGTAGAGTGTAATTTCTTCAGTGTAGTCACATGAAAAAATATAGTAACATATTTACAAAAATGTGAGGGGTGTACTCGCGTTTGTGAGATACACTATATATATATATATATATATATATATATATATATTATATCAGCATACTGAAAATTGTGTGTATATATATATATATATATATATGATACAAATATATATATATATATATATATATATATATTTATATATATATACCGTATTTTTCGCCATATAAGACGCACTTTCTCCCCCCTCAAAAGTAAGGGGAAATGAATGTGCGTCTTATGGAGCGAATGTGTGTGCCCTGGACCAGAGTGCAGGGGTGGGAAGCATACTGAGATTGTGGAGCCCCCTACTGAACCTCTCTCTGCCCCTCTTGATCCTATCACCCTCCTGATTCTCCCCTTCGACTCCTCTGATCCTTCCCTTGGCCCCCCCATTGGCGCTTCCTACGGCACCAGCAGCATGCCTCTGAACTGCATCTCGTCTGCCGGCGCATCTTAGTGACGTCACACACGCGATGCAAGGGAAGGCTGCAGTACAGGAGGAGTGCTGGTAGGAAGCCCTGTGCGATGGGGTGAGATCAAGATGGGCTAAGGGATGATCATGGATGGGCAGAGGGCAGAATCAAGAGAGGAAAGAGGAGGATCAAGAGGGTCAGGGGGGATCAGGAGGGTCAAGAGCTCCTGGAGGCTACCAAATGCTCCGAATGTGTGTGTGTGTGTGTGTGTGGTATATGTATATGTATATATATATATATATATATATATATATATATATATATATAATATTTGTGTGTGATGTAGGTGTGTATATGTGTGTGAAGTGTATTTGTGTTTGATTCAGAATATTTTTTCTTGTTTTCCTCCTCTAAAAACTAAGTGCGTCTTATGGTCTGGTGCTTATTATATGGCGAAAAATACGGTATATACATACATATATATGTACATTATATACAATACACTTGTGCTCAAAAGTTTGCATACCCTTGGTGAATTGGTAATATATGTACTATTTTTAAAGAAAACATGAATGAGCAGGTAAATCACATTTCTTTTACTTCTTATGGGATTCATATTCAACTGTAGGCAATAACAGAATTCCACAATCATAAAACAAAACATGGCAACAAAGAAAAAAAAAATGACCATGTTCAAAAGTTTGCATACCCTTAGTTCCTAATACTGTGTATTGCCCCCTTTAGCATCAATGACAATGTGCAGTCTTTTGTAATAGTTGTGTATGAGGCCCCTAATTCTTGCAAGTGGTATTTGCCCATTTGTCTTGGCAAAATGCCTTGGTTATCTTGCATGAACCGCACTTTTGAGATTTCCGCAGAGTGGCTTAATGATATTAAGGTCAGGAGACTGTGAGAGCCACTACACAACCTTAACCTATTTCTGCTGTAACCACTGGAGGGTCAACTTGGCCTTGTGCTTAGGGTCATTGTCATGCTGGAAAGCCCAAGAGCATCCCATGCGCAGCCTTTGTGCAGAAGAATGCAAATTCTCTGCCAGTATTTTCTGATAACATGCTGCATTCATCTTCCCATCAATATTTACAAGATTCCCCTTCCCTTTAGAGCTCAATCCCCCCCCCCCCCTCACTATAGGCCTTGTTGACCCCTCTCCAAACATAGAGTTAATGTTTGTGACCATACAGCTCCATTTTGGTCTTGTCACTCCAAATTACAGTGTGCCAGAAGCTGTGAGGTGTGTCAAGGTGTTTTTAGGCATATTGTAACCAGGCTTTTTTGTGCCACTGGTGCAGTAAAGGCTTCTTTCTGGAGACTCGACCATGCAGCTCATTCTTGTTCAAGTATCGTCATATTGTGCTCCTTGAAACAACCACACCGTCTTTTTCCAGAGCAGCCTGTATTTCTCTTGAGGTTACTTGTGTGTTTTTCTTTGAATTCTGAACAATTCTTCTGGCAGTTGTGGCTGAAATCTTTCTTGGTCTACCTGACCTTGGCTTGGTATCAAGAGATCCCCAAATATTCCACTTCTTAATAAGTGATTGAACTTTACTGGCTAGCATTTTCATTGCTTTGGATATATGTTTTATATCCTTTTCCATCTTTATGAAGTACCATTACCTTGTTACGCAGGTATTCTTTTCTTTTCTGCTCCCAATGACTCAGTATCTAGCCTGCTCAATGCATCCATGTGAGAGCTAATACATTCTTTGACTTTTTATACACAGACACTAATTTCAACTTAAAAGGCCACAGGTGTGGGAAATTAACATTTAATTGACATTTAACCTGTGTGTGTTATCTTGTGTGTCTATAACAAGGCCAAACATTCAAGGGTACGTAAACTTTTGACATGGGGTGATTTCTGTTATCAGAATTATTTAAAAAGGAGCCAAACAACTATGTGATAATAAATGTCTTCATATGATCACTATACTTTAATAACAGACATTTTTTTTGCCTGATCAGTCATATTTTCAAAATGAATGCCAAAATGTCACAATTTCTGCCAGGGTATGTAAACTTTTAAGCACAACTGTATGTATATATAAATATATATATATATATATATATATATATATATATATATATATATATATATATATAAAACATTATTATTAAAGAAAAGGGAATATACACAACTACTCAATTTGTTGTCAGAATGACGCTACAAACATGGAAGTAACTTGACATAATAAGAAAAGTTATTTTAGTGTATGTATATATGTATATATTGTATATATATATATATATATATATATATATATATATATATATATATATACAGTATACTAGTATACTCCCTCCCCTGTGTCTGTTCCCTCCCTCTCCCTCCCCCTATGTCTCTTTCACAACCCTCTCGCTCCCTGTGTCTCTTCACCCCCTCTCCCTCCCCTGTGTCTCTTTCCACCTCTCCCCCCCCTCCACTGTGTCTCTTCCCCCTCCCCCTCCCTTGTGTCTCCTCCCTCCCCTGTGTCTCCTTTCCCCCCTCTCCCTCCCCTTTGTCTCTCCCCCCTCCCCTTTTGTCTCTCCCCCTCCCCTGTGCCTCGTCCCCCTCTGTCACTTGTCACCCATATCCCTCTCCTGTGCCTCTTCTCCCTCTCCCTCCCCTGTGTCTCTTAACCCCTCCCTTCTCTGTGTCTCTTTTCTCCTCCTTCCTCCCCTGTGTCTCTTTTCCCCTCCTCCCTCCCCTGTTTCTCTTTCCCCCTCCCTCCCCTGTGTCTCTTATCCCCTTCTTCCTCCCCTGTGTCACCTTCCCCCCTCCCTACCCTGTGTCTCCTTCCCGCCCATCTCCCTCCTCTGTTTCTCCTTTCCCCCCTCTCCTTCCCCTGCATCTCTTCCCCCCCCCCCTCCCTCTCCCTTCCCAGTGTCTCCTCCCCCCTCTCCCTCCCCAGTGTCTCTTCCCCCTCTCCCTCCTTTCTCCCCTCTCCCTCCCCTTTGTTTCTCCCCCTCCCTCCCCTGTGCCTCTTTCCCCCCTCTCCCTCACCTGTGTCTCTTCTTCCTCGCTCTTTCCTGTCTGCTGAGTTACGGGCTTGAAAACACATGGCGATGGCGAAATTCCTGAGCTGTGTCCCTTTCAGTACTCATTGCTGACAGTGCCCGCTACTCACCCCTGTGATGTGCACGCTCCTGGCCGGGTGAAGTCCGGGGAACGGCGTGGGGCATCTGGGGGAGCTCGTTACACAGGCTTCCCCCACCCTGCTTCATACAGTCCTGCTCTCCCCCGCTCCATCCTGCAGTCACTGTTAAACCACCACCCCCCCCCCCCCCCCCGCTGACAGGAGGCTCATCATGAGCCCCAGATAGTAGTACAGTTAGGCTCAGCTCCCCGGTGGAGGAGACCACAGACTGTGCACATTAACCCAGACACAGCCGTCAGCATGAGGACTGAGGAGGAGTCAGGAGGAGCAGTGGGGGCAGCCAAGGCGGAGCTCAGTTCACAAGCTGCCCCCGACCCCACTTCATACAGTCCGTGCCCTCCCTCATGGCCTCGGGGTGCCCAATAGTCTGTCAGGAGCTGCACTGAACACACAGCCTTGATAAAGGGAGTCCTGCGGGCCTCGCAATGAGCTCATTGCCTATGGCACTCATTGCAGTGTCATCACGCAATGTTAAAGTCGTTCGGGCCTCATGCGCAAGCCCATATTTTATAACATTGCTTGACGACAACTCGAAATACGACAACTATTGCATGTGATATATTTATATAAGAGAGAGAGTTACAGCTCGTGCAGTGTGTTCATGTTAGATAGAAAGCAGCGTTGTATGCCATTGCTATGGAGAACACTCTGTTTCAGACTCAGAGTATCCTGCTGGTATACGCAAGGCAAGTTGCAAGGACATGTTATAGTCATAGAGCTACAGGCTGTCCCCCTGGGTATGAGTCAGTAAATTTGATTGGAGTTATATAAAACGGGAGCCATGTATTACCTCATATGTGTGTCCTTATGATTATATTTACATATAGAAATCTCATCATTGAACATTTTAGCAATCTTGTTAATATACCATGAGGCAATGCTATCACTTTTTTTCTAAAATGCATCTAATCTCTTGCAGGATGGACAGAATCAAAAACTGACCACGAGTATCTGGTACCGACAGGTAAGTCTATCAACAAACTTATTTCTACAATTTCAGCATCTTAGTTATTTGAAGGGGTTTCATCTAAACACAAGATGCTCTTTTATGAAATAGTTTTCTTAGAGAATTATTTTCTTAGAGCACTACTAATATGTGCAAAAATTGTAGTCCTTGTCATTTATCAGTACAAGACCTGATGTGAGCTGCTGAAGAACAGAAAAAAGAGTGTAATTACATAGTTACATAGTTACATAGTAATTAAGGTTGAAAAAAGACTTTCAGTCCATCAAGTTCAACCTGTTAAGATCTCCTCTGATCTGCAATATGCGGATTAGTTATTAATTAAATTATTGATTAAATAATTATTAATAGTATAGTATTGGAGAATGAATAAAGAGTTAGTCCATCAAGTTCAACCTTTTTAGATCTCTATTGATCTTTTTAATTTGGACTATTTATTATTATTGTTAATTGTTAATTATTGTTAATTGATCCAGAGGAAGGCAAACATAAAAAAAAAACCCATTGAAACTTTGCCAATTGTCTCATAAGGGGAAAAAAAAGCAAAATTCCTTCCTGACCCCAGAAACTGGCGATCAAATTTCTCCCTGGATCAATATTCCTTGCTAGTTATCTAGGATAGCCTTGAATGCCCTCTTTATTCAGAAATATATCTAACCCCTTTTTGAAGTTGTCTATCGAATTCGCTGTCACCACCTCCTTTGGTAGAGAATTCCACAGTTTAACCACCCTAACTGTGAAGAACCCTTTTCTTTGTTTAAGGTGAAATCTTTTTTCCTCTAACCTCAACGGATGTCCTCTTGTCAGTTGAAAATCTCTTGCTACAAAAAGTTCACTTGACAAAGCCTTATATTGACCCTGGATGTATTTAAATAACGTAATCATATCTCCTCTTAGACGCCTTTTTTCTAACGAAAATAAGTTTAATTTTGCTAGTCTTTCTTCATAACTTAGCCCCTCCATTCCCCTTATTAGTTTTGTAGCCCTTCTCTGTACTTTTTCCAGCTCTAAAATGTCTTTTTTGTGAGGTGGTGCCCAAAATTGTACTCCATATTCCAAATGAGGGCGTACTAGAGATTTGTATAGTGGCAGAATTATATCTTCTTCCCTGGCTTCTATACCCTTCCTAATACATGCTAATATTTTATTTGCCTTTGCAGCCGCTGCTTGGCTTTGAGCGCTGTTACCTAGGTGGTTGTCCACTAGTACTCCCAAATCCCTTTCAATATCTGATATCCCTAGATTTGCTCCATTAAGATTATAGATTGCTTGGCTATTGTTCCTTCCCAAATGCATAATCTTACATTTATTTGTATTAAATCTCATCTGCCATTTAGCCGCCCATTTCTCTAATTTATGCAAATCCTTTTGTAGGGAAAGTACATCATTATCTGATTTTATTACCTTGCACAACTTAGTGTCATCAGCAAAAATGGAGACACTACATTCGAGTCCTACTTCAATGTCATTAATAAATATGTTAAAAAGGAGAGGACCCAATACTGAGCCCTGAGGAACCCCACTTATCACATTAGACCAATCGGAGTATGTTCCATTTACAATAACCCTTTGCTTCCTGTCTTTTAGCCAGCTCTCGATCCATGAGCAGATATTTACTGCAATTCCTGTATCCCTTAGTTTGTTCACTAGTCTTCCATGTGGCACTGTATCAAATGCCTTTGAAAAATCTAAAAAGACTACATCCACTGAGTTGCCCTGATCCAAGTTCCTACTAACCTCCTCATAAAAACTAATTAGATTGGTCTGACACGACCTTTCCTTCATAAATCCATGTTGACTGCTACCTATGATCCTGTTTAAATAGACATATTCTTGTATTCTGTCCCTTATTAACCCTTCTAAAAGCTTCCCAACTACAGAAGTGAGGCTCACTGGTCTATAATTCCCCGGATATGCTCTAGATCCCTTCTTAAATATAGGTATCATCTCTGCTTTTCTCCAGTCATCTGGTAGAGACCCTGTAGTGAGCGAGTCTTTAAAGATTAGATATAATGGTTTGGCTATTGCAGAACCCAGCTCCCTCAGTACCCTTGGATGTATTCCATCAGGACCTGGGGCTTTATTAACATTTATTTTCTCCAACCTCTTTTGTATTTCTTCCTGCGTTAACCAATTATTTAGTGAAGGTCGTGTAGCCCCATTATGTTGCAGTGTCCCAACCACTGGTACCTCCCTTGTGTAAACCGACGAAAAGAACCTATTTAGCTCATCTGCCTTTTCCTGGTCACTAATTATCAGATGGCCTGTGTCACATTGTAATGGTCCTATCGATTCCTTCCTGGCCTTCTTCCCATTAATATATTTATAAAATATTTTAGGGTTAGTCTTACTTTCCATTGCAACTGACTTCTCATTTTCTATTTTAGCCAGTCTAATAGCCCTTTTGCAAGCCTTGTTGATTTCCTTATAGTCACATAAAGATGCCTCTGTTCCCTCCTGCTTGTATAATTTAAATGCATATTTCTTTTTCCTCATCATGATCTTTAAGTCATTGTTAAGCCACATGGGATGTGATTTACTCCTATTTATTTTATTTCCACATGGTACATGCTGATGAGTATGTTTATTTAGTAAGGATTTGAATGTTGTCCATTTATTTTCAGTATTCTTCCCTGTAAGTTCTTTGTCCCAGTCTATATGTTGTATTGCTGCCCGTAGCCCATTAAAGTTAGCCCTTTTAAAATTTAGAGTTTTTGTTGGCCCCTTACAACTCTGTTTTTTGTATTCAATCTCAAATGAGACTGTGTTGTGATCACTGTTCCCCAAGGGTTCCCCTATTTTTACATTTGATATTATATCAATATTACTTGTGATGACTAAATCCAAGATGGCCCCATTTCTAGTAGGTTCTTGTATTACCTGGGCTAGATAATGATCCCTGAGTGTACTCAAGAACCTGCTCCCCTTAGCTGAGCTGCTGGTCTCGTTTATCCAGTTTATATCAGGGTAATTAAAGTCTCCCATTATTAGAACTTGCCCATGCTTAGCTGCATTTCCAATCTGTAACAATAATTGTATTTCCTCACTTTCAGCTATATTTGGGGGTTTATAGCATACTCCCACCAATATGCATTTAGAATTAGCTCCTCCACTATTTAGCTCAACCCACAAGGATTCAATGATGCCGTTAGTGCCAGCATAAATATCTTCTCTAACTATAGGCTTAAATTCAGGCTTAACATAAAGACAGATCCCTCCTCCTCTTTTACCATTTCCCCTATCTTTCCTAAATAGGTTATAACCATCCAGATTAACAGTCCAGTCATGAGATTCATCCCACCATGTTTCCGTAATGCCTATTAAGCCCCATTTTTCTTGTACTGCTAATATTTCTAGCTCATCCATTTTCCCAGGCAAACTTCTTGCGTTTGCAATCATACACTTTATGTTGCTATGGCTCTGCTGATGTGAAGTGCCTGCTACTGTATTTGAGGCCCCTATTAATATCTCCCTACTTTCTATTGTAACCCTCCCCCCTTCTCCTCCCTCATGGGTAAATAATTCATCCCTTTCCCTCTCTACCCTATTTACCCCAATACTTCTATATAGTCCCTCCCCCCCACCTACAAGTTTAAAAACTCCCCCAGCCGTTCTACCATCCTATTCCCTAGCACAAAAGCGCCCTCATCATTAAGGTGCAATCCATCCCTGCTATAGAGATTGTACCCAAGTGAGAAGTCAGCCCAGTGCTCTAAAAACCCAAAACCCTCTGCACTGCACCACTTTTTTAGCCACGCATTAACCTCCCTAAGCTCCTTCTGCCTCCCTGGGCTAGCACGTGGCACTGGTAGTATCTCAGAAAATACTACCTTGGAGGTCCTTGCTTTAAGCTTATTCCCTAATTCTCTAAAATCATTCTTTAGGACGCTCCATCTTCCACTAACTTTGTCATTGGTACCAATGTGTACCAAGACCGCCGGTTCATTACCAGCCCCTCCCAATAATTTATCCACCCGATCCACAACATGCCGAACCCGAGCACCCGGGAGACAGCAAACTGTTCGATTGCTGGGATCTGGGTGACAAATTACCCTGTCTACCTTCCTAATAATAGAGTCCCCTACCACCAAAACATGTCTGTTGCTCTGCCTATTCTGCCCTCCCTCTTCTCCAGTAGAGCTGTTCGCCCGGCTGTTAGAGGGAACAGCTCTATCTGGCATTGCCATTCCTGAATGGACATCGCCAACAGTTTCACTCAATCTGGCAAATCTGTTGTTGTTTGCCAACTCAGAACTGGCCTGCCTCCTCCTGTACCCTCTGATTCCCCTTCTAACTGTAACCCAGCTACCTCCCTGGCCATCCTCACTAGCCCCAGCTCCTCCCTCCATACTAGGCCCAGCTAAACTGTGCTCCGTGAGCACCAACTCCCTTTCCAGTGGAGCAATATCACTAAGTGCTGCAATTCTCCTCTCCAGATCTTCAATTTGAGCTTCCAAAGAGGCAACATGCTCACACCTGTCACAGAGGTATGGACCCTGGATCATCTGTTCCAGTAGTGCATACATTTGACAGGATGTACACTGAATAAGGTTGCCACTGGACTGACTCATAATTATTATTATTGTCTACGAAATTTCAGTGGGAAAAATAAAGAATATAATATATTTATATAAAGTTTTCCTCCTTTGCACTATAAATCTGCCCCCCTTTTCTTTGAAGGCCCTTCTTTTATTTAAACTCCTAGGCTTTTACTAGAATTGCACTTGATACTGAAAATGTTCGCAAGCTCACAAGTTCCCCTTCTCCGGTTTCTATAAACTTCTGCCTTCTCGTCTGGGCACAATTAGTGCACTCTGCAATTTATCAGCCTTTACTTGTAAGGTAAATCCACTTGTAAACAGGCCCCAAACCAGCTCACAAACCTTTTACACAAGTTTAACAGTCAAGCCACACCCCTCTCACCTGGGCACAATTAGTGCACTCTGCAGTTTATTCGCCTTTACTTTTTAAGGTGAATCCACTTGTAAACAGACCCCAAACCAGCTCACAAACCTTTTATCCAAGTTTAACAGTCAAGCCCCACCCCTCTCACCTGGGCACAATTAGTGCACTCTGCAGTTTATTAGCCTTTACTTTTTAAGGTAAATCCACTTGTAAACAGACCCCAAACCAGCTCACAAACCTTTTATACAAGTTTAACAGTCAAGCCACACCCCTCTCACCTGGGCACAATTAGTGCACTCTGCAGTTTCTTAGCCTTTACTTTTTAAGGTAAATCCACTTGTAAACTGTCCCATCTTCGAACTTAGAGTTGCATTTTGATCAACTCCAGATTTGGCTCTTGAACTTTTGATCCAGTTAGCTCAACATTGTAACTCTCAATAAACTTAAAATTGCAGCTTCATACGTTTTACATATTGTGACAAGTTCCCAGTCTCCTTTGGATTTGTGCCTATCCTTCAGGACACAATAAAAGAGGCTATGCATACTTTACCACGTTTTACTACATTTTAAGTAAAACAAATATAACATATCAAAAGAACTTAAATAGGCCTTACTTCCATGGAAGCTCTAACTTTACTGATAACAGTTTTCTCAATAACCATCTCCTTATTCAGCTAAACCTGGGTGGAGCCAAACAGACAGTCCAATAGATTGTTACATTTCTTCAGATTTCCAGGTCTACACTTTGCTCCAAGCAATCATAAATTGCAGGCTGCTGTCTTGCTCAGCAATCTGAAAGCAATCCTTCCATAAGTAGCTCCATCAACACTCCAGGAGCAGTCTTAAATCAGGTCTGCTCAGATGCAGCTAACAAACTGAGCAAAAAAAATTGTAACCCCTGCAGACCTCCTGAGCGAACAGAGCATTACAGAATCTGTGATTCACAGACACACCTTGTATTACGCTTTCACAATATATATTTAATCTTCTTTAGGGATGTTCTTTAATAAAAAAAATAACTTAACTTTCTGTAGAACTTGACGTTTAAGTCATTGACACAGAAATTTGACAAATTGTAGAAATAAACATTTGTATTCTTTTAGAGCACTTTACATTACAGCTGAAGCTCTCGTTTTCTTCATTCTAGATGTGGAAAGATGAGTTTCTAGCCTGGAATTCCACTCAGTTTGACGGAATCACAGAAGTCTCTCTCCCACTCACTGACATTTGGGTTCCTGACATCGCCATCAATGAGTTGTATGTATCATGGAAAGGTGACGCTGACTGAAATTATATGGTAGTAGAGTTTAGCCTTGCGTACCCAACAAGTCGTATCTGGATCTACTCAATGCATGAGTCACAAAGTTTATTTTATATTATCCCTCATGACAGACATTAGCTAATGAGTCAATTTTTAAATGCAACCCATGCTGTGATCCAAGCTTCACTTCCAAAACCAATAACATGTTACCATATCATCAGGAAACAACATGACAGCTACCTATTTGAAGCATGTGTCTTGCAAAAGTATTCACCCCATTGACTTTTTACCTTTTTTGTTACATTACAGCTTTAAGTTCAATGTTTTGCTAATCTGAATTTTATGTGATGATCAGAACACAATAGTCTAAGTTGGTAAGGTGAAATGAGAAAAATATATACATTCATTTAAAAAAAAAAAAAATATAGAGAAAACAGAAAATTGGCATGTGCGTATGTATTCACCCCCTTTGTTATGAAACCCATAAAAAGCTCTGGTGCAACCAGTTACCTTCAGAAGTCACATAATTAGTGAAATGATGTCCACCTGTGTGCAATCTAAGTGTCACATGATCTGTCATTACATATACACACCTTTTTTGAAAGGCCCCAAAGGCTGCAACACCTAAGCAAAAGGCACCACTAATCATACACTGCCATGAAGACCAATGAACTCTCCAAACAAGTAAGGGACAATGTTTTTGAGATGTACAAGTCATGGTTAGGTTATAAAAAAAATCCACATTTTTGATGATCCCCAGGAGCACCATCGAATCTATATTAACCAAATGGAAAGAACATGGCACAACAGCAAACCTGCCAAGAGACGGCTTCCCACCAAAACTCACAGACAGGGCATTTATCAGAGAGGCAGCACAGATACCTAAGTTAACCCTAGAGGAGCTGCAGAGTTCCACTGCAGAGACTGGAGTATATGTACATAGGACGACAATAAGCTGTACGCTCCATAGAGTTGTACTTTATGGCAGAGTGGCCAGAAGAAAGCCTTTACTTTTAGCAAAAAACTAAATGGCACATTTGAGTTTGCAAAAAAAGACATGTAGGAGACTCCCAAAATATATGGAGGAAAGTGCTTTGGTCTGATGAGACTAAAATTGAACTTTTCGGCCATTAAAGAAAACGCTCTGTCTGGCGCAAACCCAACACATCACATGACCCAAAGAACACAGTGAAACATGGTGGTGGCAGCATCATGCTGTGGGGATGTTTTTCAGCAGCCGGGACTGGGAACTGGTCAGACTTGAGGGAAAGATGGATGGTGCTAAATACAGGGATATTCTTGAGCAAAACCTGTACCACTCTGTGCGTGATTTCAGGCTAGGACGGAGGTTTACCTTCCAGCAGGACAATGACCCCAAACACACTGCTAAAGCAACAGTGGTTTAAGGGGAAACATGTAAATGTGTTGGAATGGCCTAGTCAAATGCCAGACCGCAATCCAATAGAAAATCTGTGGTCAGACTTAAAGATTGCTGTTCACAAGCACACACCATCCAACTTGAAGGAGCTGGAGCAAGGAATGGGCAAAAATCCCAGTGGTAAGATGTGGCAAGCTCATAGAGACTTATCCAAAGCGACTTGGAGCTGTGATTGCCGCAAAAGGTGGCTCTACAAAGTATTGACTTTAGGGGGGTGAATAGTTATACACAGTGACTTTTTCTGGTATTTTGTCCAATTTGTTGTTTGCTTCACAATAAAAAAAAACATCTTCAAAGTTGTGAGCATGTTCTGTAAATTAAATGATGCAAATCCTCAAACAATTCATGTTAATTCCAGGTTGTGAGGCAACAAAACACAAACAATGACAAGGTGGGGTGAATACTTTTGCAAGGCAGTGTATATATATATATATATATATATATATGTTATGAACAGAAGGGCCCACTGGACTGTTTGGGGTTAATCGGTTGTTATAGGTGTGGTTGGAGGGTGCTGGCAACTTGCTTGGCAGTTGTATCATGGGTGTGGTGGGTGCATGTGGTGCTGTCATTGATTAACACTGGAATACTGTATCTGTGTTAGAAATAGGATAGTGGGCTATGATTAAATAATAAAGTTAATGCAGTCACTTATGTGACAAAGGGTTAAATATTTTAAAGAATTTATATGACCTTGCGATCGGCCACGTGTAAAGGCTCTGGCTTTAGTCATGAAGGGGGGAGCTAGTTTTATGGCTCTGTAAGAGGAGAAAAATGTGTAATTAGAAGAAAGGTAGACCCGTCTATCCATCTGGAACACATGTGATTGAGGGGGGATAGCAAGCTATTTGCCAAGGAGGATGGGTTAGAACTAAGGGAAGTCTTGGGTGTTTTGTGTCATCTTTCTGTGTTTTGATATATCTCTGTAACAATAAAGAAGGGCAGTCTGATTTTGGACACACTAAACAAAGGTGGTGTCGGAGTCTGCTTGTACTAATCAGAGGTACATAGTGTGTGATACTTAGATCCTCAGAAAAGGGGTGTGATGGTGCCTGCCTCTTCAGCAATGATTATGTCATCTGAAGTGTCTGCTGGTGTCGAGATCTGAACAAAAAGTTGCGACCCGTAGAGAAAGAGAGACTTGGGGTGAGCGTAGCCCCCCAAATCTGGCGGGCATAACAATATATACACACACACATATATATATATATATATATATATATATATATATACAGTCAGGTCCATAAATATTGGGACATGGACACAATTCTAACCTTTTTGGCTCTATACACCACCACAATGGATTTGAAATGAAACGAACAAGATGTGCTTTAACTGCAAACTTTCAGCTTTAATTTAGGAATTACAACCGTTTGTATATGTGCCTCCCACTTTTTAAGGGACCAAAAGTAATGGGACAATTGGCTGCTCAGCTGTTCCATGGCCAGGTGTGTGTTATTCCATCATTATCCCATTTACAAGGAGCAGAAAAAAGGTCCATAGTTAATTTCAAGTGTGCTATTTGCATTTAGAATCTGTTGCTGTCAACCCTCAATATGAGATCCAAAGAGCTGTCACTATCAGTGAAGCAAGCCATCATTAGGCTGAAAAAACAAAACAAACCCTTTAGAGAGATAGCAAAAAC
Organism: Discoglossus pictus; assembly: GCA_027410445.1. Lineage (NCBI taxonomy): Eukaryota > Metazoa > Chordata > Amphibia > Anura > Alytidae > Discoglossus > Discoglossus pictus. The sequence continues at coordinate 83,347,840 of CM050169.1, forward strand.
ATTAGGTGCGACCAAATCAACTGTTTGGAACATCCTTAAAAAGAAAGAATGCACCAAGGAGCTCAGCAACACCAAAAGACCCCGAAGACCACGGAAAACAACTGTGGTGGATGACCGAATAATTCTTTCCCTGGTGAAGAAAACACCCTTCACAACAGTTGGCCAGATCAAGAACACTTCCCAGGAGGAAGGTGCATGTGTGTCAAAGTCAACAATCAAGAGAAAACTTCACCAGAGTGAATACAGAGGGTTCACCACAAGATGTAAACCATTGGTGAGCCTCAAAAACAGGAAGGCCAGAGTTTGCCAAACAACATCTAAAAAAGCCTTCACAGTTCTGGAACAACATCCTATGGACAGATGAGACCAAGATCAACTTATACCAGAGTGATGGGAAGAGAAGAGTATGGAGAAGGAAAGTAACTGCTCATGATCCATAGCATACCACCTCATCAGTGAAGCATGGTGGTGGTAGTGTCATGGCGTGGGCATGTATGGCTGCCAATGGAACTGGTTCTCTATTATTTATTGATGATGTGACTGCTGACAAAAGCAGCAGGATGAATTCTGAAGTGTTTTGGGCAATATTATCTGCTCATATTCAGCCAAATGCTTCAGAATTTATTGGACGGTGCTGCACAGTGCAGATGGACAATGACCCGAAGCATACTGCAAAAGCAACCAAAGAGTTTTTTAAGGGAAAGAAGTGGAATGTTATGCAATGGACAAGTCAATCACCTGACCCGAATCCGACTGAGCATGCATTTCACTTGCTGAAGACAAAACTGAAGGGAAAATGCCCCAAGAACAAGCAGGAACTGAAGACAGTTGCAGTAGAGGCCTGGCAGAGCATCACCAGGGATGAAACCCAGCGTCTAGTGATGTTTATGCGTTCCAGACTTCGGGCTGTAATTGACTGCAAAGGATTTGCAACCAAGTATTAAAAAGTGAAAGTTTGATTTATGACTGTTAATCTGTCCCATTACTTTTGGTCCCTTAAAAAGTGGGAGGCACATATACAAACTGTTGTAATTCCTACACCGTTCACCTGATTTGGATGTAAATACCCTCAAATTAAAGCTGAAAGTCTGCAGTTAAAGCACATCTTGTTCGGTTAATTTTAAATTCATTGTGGTGGTGTTTAGAGCCAAAAAGATTAGAATTGTGTCGATGTCCCAATATTTATGGACCTGACTATATATATATATATATATATATATATATATATATATGCAAAGGTTCCAGACGGCAGGTTGAGAACCAAAAAGGCTGAGTATCAAAAGCCCATAAGGAGTAATTTAAATTGGTTTGTATATATAAATAATTCAAAATGTATACACAATTTGGGTTGCATTTATTACTGCATAATTTAACAGTCCTGTAAAATATAAAAAAACAATCTGTATCTACCACAAATGGGTATGTAATAAATTAAAATAGGCAACATTAGTGTAGAATATGTTGAACTGCTAAAATGAGGACGCCACACAGGAGATGTTATATGGGGTGTATAAAGTTGCATAATTCTGACTGTTGTAGTTTGCAGGTTATTTACTGGCTCCAAAATGTATTTTGAGAGCTATTTGAATTATATCTTTGTACAGTGTAGAAGATGGAAAGTCCCCGGATTTGCCTTATGTCTACTTGAGCTCCTCCGGTATAATCCGGAACTATAAGCCTATGCAGGTGGTATCTGCGTGCAGCCTGGAGACTTACGCATTCCCATTTGATATGCAGAACTGCAGCCTCACATTTAGCAGCTGTTTACATACAGGTAAGGAGTCTTACCATCCAGTACTTCTCCATTAAAAGGACAGTGATAATAACCCTCAAAATGTATCATTAAAAAATGTAAATATTATTTTATTATTATATGTTAATAAAATAAAATGGGCCATTGTGATGGGCTGCAATGAACTGCAGACAAGCTTCAGAGCACTTCACAGTATTCACTAAGCTTTTTTAATAATATGTAAGTTATTCCAACCCATTGTGATTTGGTATTTTATGGGAATCCCTCCTCCAAATTGGATTGTACAATTGAGAATGCTTATCTAAAGTAAAAATGCATGTTTTGGATTAAGCACAATTATCTGCCATCCTCATCAAATAAATTAAGATTTCCTCATTTACTGCCAGTAGTAGAAGGCCCCTACCATGTTGTGGGCCCTAGTGCTTTGCACCCGCTGCAACAGTAGTAACTCCTGTATCAAAAGGAAAACTAATTGATGCAAAATATAATTTATGATGCGCCTGCACGTTACTAAATTCCTCTTCACCCTGATGGTGGTTTGTGCCCAACTACAATCACTGCTAATATGAAGTACAACAATGGATGGAGATTTAGTGATCTCATTAAGGACCTCTTAGTGAGTACTGCCCAGAGGTCTCCTACGATAGACTGATCCATCACAGCTTTTCATATATGTGTTTAAGTTGGAAAAAACTAACCATGGTTATTTCTCTGGTTAGGGAACTCCAGTCCTCAAGGGCTTATAATAGGACATGCTTTAAGGACCACTCTACTGGAGCACAATTAAACTAATCACTGCTCCTGTAAATTTTATTGACCCACCTAGTATCATGCCAGAAAACCATGAACCCTGGGTTTAGGGAAATGAAATACTTTGTAAGATTGGTCTGATATGTAATCTGTTAAACCATCAGTAATTCAAACAAAAATATCTCCTGTTGTTGAATAATTATTGATGGAATATTTCAAAAATATATTAATATTCAATAGTAAAATTAATATTAAATAAATATTATATGTTATGTTGTAGATGAAGTTGATAAAATAGCCCCAAACAAACCCCTATATTCACTAAGCCATAAATGCTTAGCCCCAAAGTACAGTCCTGCTCACTGTACAATACTGACCCAACATTAAGAAATGTCCTGATGTCAATTAGTAATCATCCTAGGAGCTATGCATCTATATATTTATACTTTATGCTCACACTGATCCATTTTTTTTTTTTATAATAGTGAATGATCTGAATCTTTCCATCTGGAGAAGCAATGAGGAAATAAGTGCAGACAAGAGCATATTTCTAGATGATGGGGAGTGGGAGCTTCTGTCTGTCCCTTCCTACTATGAGATCCTACATACAGAGGGTGGCAACTTTGCCCAGGTCCAGTTTAATGTAGGTATAAAATGTGTGTTGAATATCTACAATACCTGTCCTGCCAATAAAGCATTATTATATTGTATTGCGTGACAAGTTATCAGTCTCAGATGGGTTTGTATCCTTGTTTCCAGCACTTTGATGGAGGAGCATGATTACAGGAGGCGTTAATGTTTTCAACATTTTGCTATAATATTTTCACCAGCTTACAAAGTAATAAACCAAAACAAAATCAATGAAAACAACAGGTCTAGCTCACACCAGAGCATTACCTTTACTGATAGACAGTTCCCTCACTATTAAAACACCCATCCAGCTAAATCTGGATGGAGCAAAAACAAAACTGTCTACTATTTGTTCACAATCACATATATCCTTTTGAAGTTAAAGAGTTACATAGTAATTGAGGTTGAAAAAATACTTTTAGTCCATCAAGTTCAACATTTTAAGATCTCCTCTGATCTGCAATATGAGGATTAGTTTTTAATTGATCCAGAGGAAGGTAAACAGAAAAAAAAAAAAAGTGAAACTTAGCCAATCGTTTCATTTGTTTAGTCTTTCTTCATAACTTATCCCCTCCATTCCCTTAATTAGTTTTATTGTCCTTCTCTGTACTGTTTCCAGCTCTAAAATGTCCTTTTTATGAAGTTGTGCCACAAATTGTACTCCATATTCCAAATTAGGGCGTACTAGGGATTTGTATATTGGCAGAATTATATTTGCTTCCATTGCTTCTATACCCTTCTTAATACATGCTAATATTTTATTTGCTTTTTCAGCTGCTGCTTGGTATTGAGCACTGTTACCTAAGTGGTTGTCCACAAGCACTCCCAAATCAATATCAGATACCCTTACGTTTGGACATTTTAGGATTAACTTTACATTTATTCATACTAAATCTCATCTGCCATTTAGATGCCCATTCCTCTATTATGTAAATCCCTTTGGAGGGAAAGCACATCATTATCTGATGTTAATTACCTTGCACAGCTTCATGGCATCAGTCCCACTTCTAAGTCATTAATAAATATGTTAAAAAGGAGAGGACCTAATACTGAACCATGAGGAACCCACTTACCACATTAGTCCAATCGGAGTATGTTCCATTTACCACAACCCTTTGTTTCTGTGTTTTAACCAGCTCTCAAACCATGAGCAGATATTTACTGCAATTCCTGTATACCTTAGTTTGCACAATAGTCTCCCATGTGGCACTGTATCAAAAGCCTTTGCAAAATCATAAAAGACTACATTTTATTATCCCTTCTAAAACCTTTCCCACAACAGAAGTGAGGCTTACTTGTCTATAATTCCCCAGATTTGCTCTTGCTCCCTTCTTAAATATAGGTATCACCTCTGCTTTTCTCCAGTCATCTGGTAGCGACCCAGTGCAAAGTGAATCTTGAAAAATTAAATATAATGGTTTGGCTAATACAGAACCCAGTTCCATCAGTACCCTTGGATGTATTCCATCAGGACCTGAGGCTTTATTAACATTTATTTTTTCCAACCTCTTTTGTATTACTTCCTGTGTTAATCAGTTAGTTGGCAAAGGTAGTGTAGCCCCATTATGTTGCAGTGTACCAACCACTGGTACCTCCCTTGTGTATACAGAAGAAAAGAACCTATTTAGCTCATCTGCCTTTTCCTGGTCACTCTTTTTCAGATGACCTGTTTCACATTGTAATGTTCCTGTAGCTTCCTTCCTGGCCTTCTTCTCATTAATATATTTAAAAAATATTTTAGGGTTAGTTTTGCTCTCCTTTGCAACTCATTTTTGCACTAATTCCTTTGCACTTGTTTGTATAATTGAAATGTCATTTTTTACTCCTCATCTTCATCTTTAATTCATTGTTAAGCCACATTGGATTTGATTTACCCCTTTTATTTTTATTTCCACATGGTATATGGTGATGATTGTGTATAATTAGTAAGGATTTAAATGTTGTCCATTTATGTTCAGTATGTTTACCTATCAATTCTTTGTCTCAGTGTATAATTTGTATTACTGCCCTTAGACCGTTAAAATCTGCCCTTTTATAATTAAGAGTTTTTGTTGGCCCCTTAAAATGTAGTTTTTTTAATTCAAACTCAAATGAGACTGTGTTGTGATCACTGTTTCCCAAAGGTTGCTCTATTTCAACATTTGATACTATATCAATAATATTTGTGATGACTAAATCTAAAATAGCTTCATGTCTAGTAGGCTCTTGTATAACCTGGGCTAGATAAAAATCCCTGAGTGTACTCAAGAACGTGCTCCCCTTAGCTGAACTGCTGGTCTCATTTAACCAGTTTATTTCAGGGTAATTAAAATCTCCCATTATTAAAACTTGACCATGCTGAGCTGCATTTCCAATCTGTAGTTGTAATTGTATTTCCCCACTTTCAATTATATTTGGGGGTTTATAGCATACTTCTACAAATATTATTTTAGAATTTGCTGCTCCACTATTCAACACTACCCACAAACATTCAACATTAGTGCTAGTTTCACCGTAAATATGTTCTCTGACTATAGGCTTAAATTCAGGTTTAACATACAGACACCCCCCCCCCCTTTTACCATTGCCTCTATCTTTTCTCAATAGGTTATAACCATCCAGATTAACAGTCTAGTCATGAGATGCATCCCACCATGTTTCAGTAATGCCTATTAAATCCCATTTCTCATTATCTGCTAATAATTCTAACTCTCCCATTTTTCCTGACAAGCTTCTGGCATTAACAAGCATGCACTTTATTTTATGAGTCTGTAGTTCTGAAGTGCCTGCCAGTGTAATTGAATTACCTAGCAACAACCTCCCTCTTGACTAGTTAATTTGTTCATTACCCCCTCTTCACTTTCTACCCCATTTCTTCTAGGTCTAGACTTTCATCCTGTTGCAGATTTCTCATCAGTTTCATGCTGCTGTGTATCTGTGTCTTTTTTCCCAGCTTCAGTAGACCCCTCTCTATGTTTTCCTCCAGCCCAGACTTACTGTAGCAGCCCCACATAAACTCCACCAACAGCCTTGAGTCTTCTCTGATTAGGTGTATCTTATCAACTGCTCAGGCAAGTTAACTCTTTCATTCCTACTGGGGAAAGAGAGCTGTCACAACTGTTTGTCAGTGGACTTTCCTTTACAAGTAAACACTGATAAATTGCAGAGTGCACTAATTGTGCCAAGGTGAGAGGGGTGTGGCTTGACTGTTAAACTTGTATAAAAGGTTTGTGAGCTGTTTTGGGGTTGTTTGCAAGTGGATTTTCCTTTGCAAGTAAAGGCTGATAAATTGCAGAGCGCACTAATTGTGCCCAGGTGATAGGGGTGTGGCTTGACTGTTAAACTTGTATAAAAGGTTTGTGAACTGTATTGGGGTTGTTTGCAAGTGGATTTTCCTTTGCAAGTAAAGGCTGATAAATTGCAGAGTGCACTAATTGTGCCCAGGTGAGAAGGCAGAAGTTAATATAAACAGGAGAAGGGGTAAATTTGTGAGCTTGCGAACATTTCTAGTATCAAGTGCAATTCTAATAAAAGTGTAGGAGTTTAAATAAAAGGAAGGACTTCAAAGAAAAGGGAGAACAAATTTATAGTGCAAAGGAGGAAAACTTTATACAAATGTATTATTTTATATTCTTTATTTTTCCCACTGGAATTTTGTAGACAAAAATAATAATTATGAGTCAGTCCAGTGGCAACCTCATTCAGTGTACATCCTGTCATATGTATGCTATACTGGAACAGATGATCCAAGGTCCATACCTCTGTGAGTGGTGTTAGCATGTTGCCTCCCTGGAAGCTCAAATTGGAGATCTGGATAGGAGAATTGCAGCACTTAGTGATATTGCTCCACTGGAAAGGGGGTTGGTGCTCTCGGATCACAGTTTCGCTGGGCCTAGCATAGAGGGTGAAGCTGGGGCTAGTGAGGATGTCCAGGGATGTAACTGAGTTACAGCTAGAAGGGGAATCAGGGGGAACAAAAGGAGGCAGGCCAGTTCTGAGTTTGCAAACACCAACAGATTTGCCATACTGTTGGGTATGTCCATTCAGGAATGGCAATGTCAGATAGAGCTGCTCCCTCTAACAGCCAGGGGGACAGTTCTACTGGAGGAGTGGGAGGGCAGAGCAACAGACAGGTTTTGGTAGTAGGGGACTCTATTATTAGGAATGTAGACAGGGTGATTTGTCACCAAGATCCCAGCAATTGAATAATTGAACAGTTTGCTGTCTCCCGGGTGCTCGGGTTCGTCATGTTGTGGATCGGGTAGGCAAATTATTGGGAGGGGCTGGAAATGAATTGGCGGTCTTGGTACATATTGGTACCAATGACAAAGTTAGTGGAAGATGGAGTGTCCTAAAGAGTGATTTTAGAGAACTAGGTAATAAGCTTAAGGCAAGGACCTACAAGGTAGTATTTTCTGAGATACTACCAGTGCTTAGGGAGGTTAATGCATGGCTAAAGATGTGGTGCACTAAGGAGGGGTTTGGGTTTTTAGAGCACTGGGCTGACTTTTCCCTTTGGTACAATCTCTACAGCAGGAATAGATTGCACCTAAATGATGAGTGAGCTTTTGTGCTAGGTGATAGGATGGTAGAAAGGCTGGAGGAGTTTTAAAACTAGTAGGTGGGGGGATGGACTAGATATAAATAATGGGGTAGAAAGTGTAGAGGGTATAAGGGATGGATTAACAACTCAAATGGAAGGAGATGGGGGGAGGGGTAGTATAGTCAATAGGGAGGTAGTACTAAGTAACTCAATTACAGTGGCAGGCACTTCAGAACTACAGACTCATAACACAAGGTGTATGCTTGCTAATGCCAGAAGCTTGCTGGGAAAAATGGGAGAGTTAGAATTATTAGCAATTAATGAAAAATGGGATTTAATAGTGTGACAGATCCATCTATATGGACTGATATTGCTGGTTCGTCTGTTTTGCCTCCGTCCATGGAATAATATATATGGATGTATATAATAGCATGGGGTAGTCATGTTGTACACATTGCAACATACATATTGCAATATGAGAAGGGCACCAAGCTGGACACAAAGGCTAATCACTTAAGTACACACACTTAAGTGATAGCAGCCACGAACAATAAGGTCCTAACAGACAGAGAGGCGCCTTAACCCCATGAAATCTACAGGTTGTCCCACTCACAAAATCAAGGCAAAAGTTCAGGCTCAGAGAGATGTTACTCTTTCCACCGCCAGAGGTAGAATGAGCAGTTAGCCACGCCTAGTGGGCGGCTCGTGGGGGAGGGGACTCCTGGTTCCCATGCCTTAACTCTGTCTGATTGGCCAGAGGTAATTAAGGGTTGACCAAAGGTTGTCATTGCCCCTATTATGTATGTGAAGTGTTTAAAAATGTGTGTTGTTTCAATAAAAGGGAGTTCACTTTTTGACCCTCAATACGGAGCGTGGTCTCGTTCTTGGGGGTGTCGTAATAACTGGTGGCAAGTGACGGGATGAACCTCATCGCCCAGAGAGACAATTATATCCAAGATTAATGGAAATACAATAGCAAAGGCTGAAAAGAGCTACCCTTAAAGACCTACTTGAACAAAGAAGCAGACAAGCCAGTAATCTCAGGAAAAGTGAGATTATTGCAATGCTAAACGGAAAGGATGAAGGAACCAATGGGCCCAGCACAGCTGACAGAACCCCCGAAGAGGCAAGCTTTGACCGGGCGGTAAGAATCAGACTGGCTCAATATGGTCCCAACCCGTCTCCAGAGATCATCAGCCGGGTCATGGACGCTGTGGATGCCAACCTGCTACGCCAAAATGTTGCAGCTCCAGTTCTAGCATCCCCGGTGGAGAAAAGGAAGGTACTGTTTGCAGCTTTTAAATCCTTCCTGGAAACCGAAGGGGAGATTGATGGGTACCTTGCTGATTTTGAGCGGCAATATGCGCTACACAAGGTACCCGCAGAAGACTGGGTTACTATATTGTCCGGAAAGTTATCCGGCTGGGCCAGTGACGCTTTTCGGGCCATTCCTGATGAGGAGATCGGGGATTATGTGGCTGTAAAGGAAGCTTTGCTCTCCCGGGATGCCGTTACACCGGAGGCATACCGGAGGCGGTTCAGAGACACTGCAAAACTAACTGGGGATTCCTAAGTCGAATGGGCATGTAAAATACACCGCACAGCCGCTCATTGGATGGCGGGGTGTCAAGCCGTATCCGGGGAAGAGGTGCTGCAGATGTTCCTGCTGGAACATTGTTTTGAGAAATTATCCCCAGGCGTCAGAGAGTGGGTAAGGGACCATAAACCCTCCACCCTGCATGAAGCAGCCCGTCTGGCAGATGAGTACACGGATGGCCGTAAATTGGACAGTGCTATTGTTAAGACTCCTGCCAGAGTGGAGTACCGACCAGCAGCACCCCCTCAAGATAATAACTACCCTCAGCCGCCCCGGCCTAATTCACGTGACTCACAGCCCATCCAGTGTTTTGGGTGCAAGCAGCCGGGGCACAAGAGGCCGGAGTGCCTGCTAAATAACGCTAACCAGGCCCAGTCTTGGAGACCCACCAGCGGAAACCAGCGAAACCCTCTGCTTGCTGCCCACTGCGTAGAAGTGGAGGAATGTTGGGGCGTCCTGCACGAGGCAGACCCTGTCCAAGCTGCCCACCGGGATAACCGACAACAACACCGGCAACTCGTCAAAGTAAACGGGAAGGAGGTCAGTGGTCTGCGGGATACCGGTGCAACCATGACACTGCTCCAAAAGCACTTGGTGTCTGAGAAGCAACACACTGGAGATACTGTGGCTGTGAGAGTAGCCGGAGGCGCTGTGTTCAGCCTACTCGTGGCCTGGATACATTTGGATTGGGGAGTGGGCGCTAGACATGTGAATGTGGGGGTCATGAGGGATTTACCAGCTGACGTCCTCCTTGGAAATGACCTGGCCCCTCTTGTCTCCGCATACGCTCCCATGGGTCCTGCCGAAGTTAATGCGGTGATGACCCGGGCCCAGACCCGTGCCGCCGAGACCATCCCACATGCTGCTGAGACCCAGGTAAGCCTCTCTACCCCGACTTGCACCTTAGATCAGGCCCCCTTAGGCTGGGATACCCCAGAGACGTACGGGAGGGAAACCCGGGAGGACCCGACCTTGGAGAAGTATAGGGCTAGGGCAGAGGCTAAGGAAGAGAGAGTAGATGGGGAGCGTTACGAGTGGGGGGGGGACAGGCTGTATAGGATCCCTAAACCTTCCCAGAGACAAAATACCCCTCCGCAGAACCGGCAGCTGGTGGTGCCTGCAAAATACCGACAGGAGATTCTGTGGATTGGGCATGATGTGCCATTAGCTGGACATCTAGGCTCCCGCCGCACAGCTCATAGGAGCACTCAAAATTTATTTTGGCCCAATTTTAACCGAGATGTGCGGGTATACTGTAGCACTTGTGACACATGTCAACGGGTAGGTAAACGGGGGGATCACCCAAAAGCGAGGCTTATGTCTATGCCTATCATTGGGGAACCCTTTTCCCGCATTGCCGTTGACATTGTGAGTCCACTGGCCAGGGCTAGTCCATCAGGTAAGAGATATATTCTCACCGTGGTGGACTATGCCACTCGTTACCCAGAGGCAGTAGCGCTGTCTAATATTGAGGCAGAGACAGTAGCTGATGCCCTGGTTAAGATTTTTACTAGGGTAGGGTTCCCTCAGGAGATTCTCTCCGACCAGGGAACTCAGTTTACCGCTGTGCTCACCCAGCAGCTGTGGAAGGTGTGTGGCATTAAACCGCTGCTTAGCTCACCCTATCACCCACAGACTAACGGTCTCTGCAAGCGATTTAATGGCACCCTCAAGCAGATGTTGAGGACCTTTACTGACACTTGCAGAGACTGGGAGCGATTCCTACCTCATCTGCTATTTGCATACAGAGAGGTGCCTCAGGAATCTACTGGATTCTCTCCCTTTGAGCTCCTCTATGGGAGAATGGTCCGAGGACCCCTAGATCTCATTAGGGGACACTGGGAGGGAGAGACAGAGCAGGAAGGAACTCCCATCGTGCCATATGTTCTGGAACTCCGGGACTGCATGGAGAAACTGTCCCTAATGGTAAGGGAGAATCTCCAGGCGGCCCAGGGGAGACAGAAGAGATGGTACGATCGGGGTGCCCTTCAGCGGGTCTTCCAGGTGGGGCAAAAGGTTTTAGTGCTGAAGCCTGTGAAGACTAACAAGATGCAAGCATCTTGGCAGGGCCCGTATAAGATAGTAGCTCAGGTATGTGATACTACCTACCTTATAGCCAGCTGTGCGGATGAAAGAATTCAGCGATCCTTTCATGTGAATATGCTGAAGGATTATCAGGAGAGACCAGAAGATGTCGCTGCAGTGTGTGCCCCGGCTGCAGACGACCCAGAGAATTTACCCCTGCCTGACTTATTAGAGAAGGACCCTCAGACTGACCTCACTAGTCTTGTACAGCTAGGGGATCGGTTAAGCCCCACAGAGAAGGTACAGGCCAAACAGCTTCTGTGGGAGAAGCAGGCGACGTTCTCCCAAGAGCCAGGCTACACTACCCTAGCTGTACATAAGGTACAGACCCCCGGACAGACTCCCTTACGACAGCCACCCTTTCGTATCCCTGAAGCAGTCCGGGAAGGAATGCAGAAGGAGATACAGGAGATGACTCGGCTTGGAGTCATCGAACCCTCGGACAGCCCTTGGGCCTCGCCTGTAGTCCTAGTGCCTAAGAAAGATGGGACCACCCGGTTCTGTGTGGACTACAGGCGGCTCAATGAGCGGACCACCACTGACGCCTACCCGATGCCCCGGGTAGACGAGTTATTAGACTGTATTGCCAGGGGACGCTATCTGACCACCATAGACCTGTGTAAGGGCTACTGGCAGATTCCCCTGGCCGAGGATGCTATCCCTAAGTCGGCTTTCGTCACCCTATTTGGCCTGTACCAATTTAAGGTCATGCCATTTGGGATGAAGAATGCTCCGGCTACCTTCCAGCGTATGGTGGATAGACTTCTCGATGGCTTCCAGGAATTTGCTTGTGCCTACCTGGATGACATTGCGGTCTACAGTGAGTCCTGGGAAGAACACCTGGTACATGTAGGGATGGTTCTGGACAAGATTCGGGCCGCTGGCCTGACCTTGAAACCAGACAAGTGCCATCTAGGCATGGCTGAGGTACAGTACCTGGGTCACCGAGTGGGTTGTGGGAGCCAGAGACCAGAGCCAGCCAAGGTAGAGGCAGAGGCTAACTGGCCCACACCTCTCACAAAGACCCAGGTGCTAGCCTTCTTGGGGACAGCAGGGTACTACCGACGTTTTGTCCCAGACTACAGTACTATTGCCAAGCCCCTGACTGACCTGACGAAAAATAATTTACCTAAGCAGGTCCTGTGGTCTCCAGCTTGTGAAGCTGCGTTTCAGGCACTGAAGCAGGCTCTTGTAAATGCTCCTGTCCTGGCTGCTCCAGTCCCTAACAAACGTTTCCTTGTTCATACAGATGCTTCCATGTATGGACTGGGGGCTGTGCTGAGCCAGGTCGGGGAAGATGGAGGAGAGCACCCTGTCGCATATCTCAGCAGAAAGTTATTACCTCGGGAAGTGAGCTATGCGGCAGTGGAGAAGGAGTGTTTAGCCCTGGTCTGGGCCTTGAAGAAGTTGAGCCCCTATTTATACGGACAGGAATTTTCCCTTATACCGGACCACAATCCCCTTGTCTGGCTTAACCGGGTCTCAGGAGACAATGGGAGACTGCTGCGGTGGAGTTTAGCGCTACAACCTTATAACTTCACCATCAGCTACCGACCTGATAAGCAGAAAGGGAATGCTGATGGGTCTTCCGGAGTCTGCCGGAGTGTCCCACATGGAGGGAGCCGTGTGACAGATCCATCTATATGGACTGATTTTGCTGGTTCGTCTGTTTTGCCTCCGTCCATGGAATAATATATATGGATGTATATAATAGTATGGGGTAGTCATGTGGTACACATTGCAACATACATATTGCAATATAAGAAGGGCACCCAGCTGGACACAAAGGCTAATCACTTAAGTACACACACTTAAGTTATAGCAGCCAGGAACAATAAGGTCCTAACAGACAGAGAGGCGCCTTAACCCCATGAAATCTACAGGTTGTCCCACTCACAAAATCAAGGCAAAAGTTCAGGCTCAGAGAGATGTTACTCTCTCCACCGCCAGAGGTAGAATGAGCAGTTAGCTAGTGGGCAGCTCCTGGGGGAGGGGACTCCTGGTTCCCACACCTTAACTCTGTCTGATTGGCCAGAGGTAATTAAGGGTTGACCAAAGGTTGTCACTGCCCCTATTGTGAAGTGTTTAAAAATATGTGTTGTTTCAATAAAAGGAAGTTCACTTTTTGACCCTCAACACGGAGCGTGGTCTCGTTCTTGGGGGTGTCGTAATAAATAGGCATTACCGAAACATGGTGGGATGAATCTCATGACTGGACTGTAAATCCGGATGGTTATAACCTATTTAGGAAAGATAGAGGCAATGGTAAAAGAGGAGGAGAGATGTGTCTGTATGTTAAGCCTGAATTTAAGCATATAGTCAGAGAAGATATTTATGGTGGACCTATTGATTAAGTTGAATGTTTGTGGGTAGAGTTAAATAGCGGAGCAGCAAATTGCAAAATAATATTTGTAGGAGTATGCTATTAACCCCCAGATATAGCAGAAAGTGAGGAAATACAATTATTGTTACAGATTGAACTGGAAATGCAGCTAAGCATGGGCAAGTTCTAATAATGGGAGATTTCAATTACCCTGAAATAAACTGGATAAAGGAGACCAGCAGTTCAGCTAAGGGGAGCAGGTTCTTGAGTACATACAGGGATCATTATCTGGCCCAGGTTATACAAGAGCCTACTAGAAATGAAGCTATCTTTAGATTTAGTCATCACAAAAAATATTGATACAGTATCAAATGTTGGAATAGGGCAACCTTTGGGAAATAGTGATCACAACACAGTCTCATAGGAGATTAAATTAAAAAAAGAAAATTTTAAGGGGCCAACAAAAACTCCTAAAAAGGGCAGATTTAAACAGTCTAAGGGCAGCAATACAAAGTATAGACTGGGACAGAGAACTGATAGGTAAAAACACTGAACATAAATGGACAACATTTAGATCCGTACTAAATATACATACACATCGGCATATACCATGTGGGAATAAAAATAAAATGAGTAAATCCCATCCAATGTGGCTTAACAATGATTTAAAGATCAAGATACAGAGTAAAAAACATGCATTTAAAATATACAAACAAGAGTGGACAGAGACTGCTTTACGGGAGTACAATGAAATAAACAAGGCTTGCAAAAGCGCTATTAGACTGGCTAAAATAGAAAATTAAAAATTAATTGCAAAAAAGAGTAAGACTACCTGTAAAATATTTTTTAAGTATATTAATGGGAAAAAGGTGAGGAAGGAAGTTTTAGAAACATTACAATGTGACACAGACCATCTGAAAATTAGAGACCAGGAAAAGGCAGATGAGCTAAATAGGTTATTTTCTTCGGCATACACAAGGGAGGTACCAGTGGTTGGGACGCTGCAACATAATGGGGCTACAATAACTTTGCCAAATAATTGGTTAACACAGGAAGTAATCCAAAAGAGGTTGGAAAAGATAAATGTTTATAAAGACCCAGGTCCTGATGGAATATACCCACAGGTACTGAGGGAACTGGGTTCTGTAATAGCCAAACCATTATATTTAATTTCTCAAGATTCACTCAACACAGGGTCTCTACCAGATGACTGGAGAAAAGCAGATGTGATACCTATATTTAAAAAGGGAGCAAGAGCAAATATGGGAAATTATAGACCAGTGAGCTTCACTGCTGTAGTGGGAAAGCTTTTAGAAGTGTTAATAAGGGATAATATACAAGAATATGTCTATTTGAACAGGATTATAAGGAGTCAACATGGATTTATGAGGGATAGGTCATGTCAAACAAATCTAATTAGTTTCTATGAGGAGGTTAGTAGGAACCTGGATCAAGGCAACTCAGTGGATGTAGTCTTTTTGGATTTTGCAAAGGCTTTTGATACAGTGCCAAATGGGAGACTATTGTGCAAACTTAGTCTTAGGTCCTCTCAATTTTAACATATTTAATAATGACTTAGAGGTACTGGAAAATAGTGTCTCCATTTTTTCTGATGACAGAAAGTTGTGCAAGGTAATTAAGTCAGATAATGATGTACTCTACCTCCAAAGGGATTTACATAAAATAGAGGAATGTGCATCTAAATGGCAGATGAGATTTAATACGAATAAATGTAAAGTTATGCATCTGGGAAGGAAAAATGCCCATGTAATGTAAAATCTTAATGGAGCAAATATAGGGGTATCTGATATTGAAAGGGATTTGGGACTACTTGTGGACAACCACAGTGCTTAATGCCAAGCAGCAGCTGCAAAGTCAAATAGATAACTTTAAAAGGGGACTGGATTTATTTCTAATTAAAAAGGGCATTCATGGTAATCCTGGATAATTAGAGAAGGATTATTAATCCAGGGAGGAATCCAATCGCGGTGATTGGCTATGTTTCACTTGGTTTCTTTTCTGTTTGCCTTCCTCTGGATCAATTAATTAACAACTAATCTGCATATTGCAGATCAGAGGAGATCTTAAAAGGTTGAACTTGATGGACTGAATGTATTTTTCAACCTCAATTACTATGTAACTAAATAAAGTATTTTTCAGGACGAATTTGCGAGCTTGAGAATGTTGTGCTATTAATTCTAAGACCTAACAAAAAGTACAGTAGGGATATTTGCATTTAAATTGCTACTGATTAGACTTTACCCCCCTTGTGAGTCCTCTCTCGTTGTCCATCACTCATTGGCCTTTGGACTCAATTTGTGAGTTACGAGTTTGAACGTCAGTGTTTTTAATGAAATTTAATAGCTAAATTGGAAATGTAGCGGTTACGGGCTTGAGAGAACAAAAGATTTGTGGCCCTGAAGTTCCACGTTCCATGTCCCGTAGGCTTTTTTCTGCCTTTTCCGCACCTAACCCGCAAGTCGTCTGTGGGTAGCGTTAAGAGGCTGATTTAATAGCCTTAAGTCTTGCAAGCTATGTTACAAGCTACGATTTTACACGTAGTGGGAATTTAATGAGGCTGTAAGTTAGCTTAAAATAGACTGCAGATACACATTCCTATGTAAGTGCTGCAGTGCAGGGGAACTTGCAGGAACTATGCAACTGTTTAGTTCAAACTTCATCATGCACATGTGTAACAATCGCTGTACCAGAAACAAATATGGCCACAACACCTAAACTACACAGCAGAATCTGCTTGCTTCGTAGAGAGAAATAACTAATCACACAAGACAGTGGTTATCCTGATCTGAGATATATTTTTCTTCTTAAATGTATGTAATACTAGTAACTTGCCATCATAAATCACTGTATCATATAGTTTGTTCTGCCTCTCTCAGTGCTGTCTCTTTCTGTGTGCACTCTCTCCCCCTCTTCCACCCCCTCCCTCTCTCCCTGCCCCTCTCACTCCTCTCTCTCTCTCCCCTCTCTCTTGCTCCCTCCCTCTCTCCTCCTCCCTTTCCTCTCAGTCTTCTCTCCCCTACATCTCTCTCCACCTGCCTCTCTCTCCTCTCTCTCTCCCTCCCCTCTCTCCTTTCTTTCTTTCTTTCTTTCTTTCTTTCTTTCTCTCTCCCTCCCTCTTACTCTCCCTCCCCCTGGACTCAGCAACACAAATGTGTGGACACGTTTCTACCGCGCATGTACAAAATTTACAGTTAGTAGCTTGTGAGTACACATACGTACGTGTGTATATATATATATATATATATATATATATATATATTGTTTTTTAGTCATATATGGCTCTACATCACACTATGGACCACAGCATGCCAGACACATCTTCTGTTACATAGTAATTGAGGTTACTAAAAAGGGCACTCAGGGTTATCCTGGATAATTAGAGAGGCAGTATTGATCCATGGAGGAGTCTGATCGCCAGTATCTGGGGCCAGAAAGGAATTTTATATATTTTTTCCTTTTTGAGACAAATGGCAAAGTTTCTCTATTTTTTTTTTTTTTTTCTGTTTGCCTTCTTCTGGATCAATTAAAAATGAACAATTAATTCGCATATTGCAGATCAGAGGAGATCTAAAAAGGTTTAACTTGATGTACTCAAATTGTTTTTTCAACCTCAATTACTATGTAACTGCGTAATATACTTAACAAGTATGTACAATCTTCCTTTAATGTATGAACAATTTTGCGGAACTATTTTCAGTGCATGTTCTCATTGTTTTGTATATTGTCGGTCAACAGTAGCTCAGCTCCTTATTATAGGACTGTATACTTTTCACTGCATATTATGAAATAATTGTGAAATTCTTAGCCTATAATCGGTGATGTAGCTGTGAATTACAAATAGATATTGCCTTTCTCTAAGCAGAAATTCCACAGCTCGTTAATTTGCATATGAGCCATGGAGCCTCATTATCATGAAACAGAATGGCGAGTCTTGTATGGAATACACAGCAGTGCATGAAGTAATTCAGGGAACAGCTATTCATCTACACACCATTACCTGTGAGAGGGATTGCAGTGAAGCACATGGATGTGGGCAGATAATAAGGGAGGGGAGTCGAGGATGGGGGATGTTATGGCTAAGGGGATTTTATAAGCTTCATCTTGGGAAATGGAACATGATTACCATATAAAATATCCAAAAACAGGAAACGAAGCAGATGAAGTTAGATCAAATGAGGAATATCTGAATGATATTTACTTTATGTAGAAGTGACACAAGGTACATAACTCTGCAACTTAATCAGAGTTTGCAATTACATCTTACTGAATGATGCACATGACCATAAGAGGACTTACCCAACATTGCAAGGCAAAATGTAATAGACTGTGTTGGTGTCGTTCAGTCGTGTCCGACTCTCTGTGACCTCAGGGACCATAAAACACCATGCTGATCCACTTGATATTCATGGCAGAGATACTGGGGTGGGTTGCCAGTTCCTTCTTCAGTGGACCACAACATGCAGCTCCTGATATTCCAATTACTGACCAAGCCCAACCCTGGGTTCAGGGTGGTATGACCTCTTGGTTCCCAGACTGGAATCAAACCCATATCACACCGGTGAAAGCACATAATCCTAACCACTGGTGCTGAGAGTGTGCATGATTCCATGTGCCATGGTCTGACTTTCTACCATAGCAAAGCCATCTCTGCTTCTCAGATTTAGTGTATGCAGCCTGGAGAGTACACAATCAGGCTCTAAAGCCATATAAAACAAAAGGAGAATTTAATGTGTGTCCCTGGATGCAAAAGACATTACACAAATTCGATTCTGAGGGCATACCATAACGTTTAATTAGTTACTGATACCAAATACAATCAGTATTTTGGCAAGAAATGTAATGGTCGGATATCGATAATTCAGCATCCTCAGCTCCAGATGGTTGTTCGATACCGGATGATCGGTGGTCTGCCTGTACAAGCTTACTTTCGAAATTAGCATTACTGCTTGCAGCAGATGTGCCTCTATCCGGGCAGTTCCTGTAGTAGGATCACCAATCTGCTCCCCCCCCCCCCCCGAGGCACCTGATATGGGGTGTAGAGTAGCATGTCAGATGAAGTCTATAAGTCTACTACTATTTTATAAAACAAAGTTTTGGCAAAACTAAACCCTATTGTATGAGCACTACAGTGGCCATTTAATACTGAGACAGTTATAACCTTAGTGAGCGTAGACCCATCATTTACTAGGTACATTGTCTAGGTGATGTGCATCTGCATGGTCATTTGAGTAGAAATTAGTTGGAAATGAACACCATGGCAGGTATTCATGTAGAGGAACATTATACATATACTAGCGACTTGCGCATC
The DNA here is from genome assembly GCA_027410445.1 of Discoglossus pictus. Taxonomy (NCBI): domain Eukaryota; kingdom Metazoa; phylum Chordata; class Amphibia; order Anura; family Alytidae; genus Discoglossus; species Discoglossus pictus. Next base: position 83,366,829 of record CM050169.1, read on the forward strand.
AAAAAATTATGGCAATAAAATTTGAAGCTTGGCAATGCTGTTTGCCACACAATGCAAGGCTCTCACCCCTCTAACTTTCATGCCCCATGATCGCAGAAGCAGCTCATTGCGAGCCTCTCTGCCCCTCTACGTTCCGGGCCTCGCGATGAGCTGCAATTGCAGGCGTCGGCTAACCCCCAACTTTAGGGCCTTGCAATGAGTGCCTTTGGCGCTCATCACAAGCTCTGCAATGAGAGCCTTTGGCGCTCATTGCAAGCCTCTCCTCACTCTCTCCCTCCCATGTCTCCTTTGCCTCCTCTCCCTCCCCGGTCCCCCCCTCTTATCTCCCTCCCCTGTTGCTATTTCCCCCCTCTCTCAACCCTTTTCTCTCCCCCCCCCACTCCCTCCTCTGTGTCTTTCTCCCCCTTCTCCCTCCTCTTTGTTCCTGTTTGCATTTACTGGTGTGAAACCATATCTGGGCTTGGGAAATTGATCATTTTTCCCAAGCCCAAAATGTTTTACTACATTGAAATTTTTTTACGGACGCCATTTTTTCCCTCACTTAGCAGTTTTGAGACCTCCCACAAACACCAATTAAATAGCAAATTAGTTTGCAACCTCACTTACAGACTCTCCCCCAGTGCTGTGTGTGAGCACAAGTTAATTTTTTAAAATTCTTTTGGCGGTCTCCAATAGGCTTCCAAGTTACGGGCTTGACAAAAAAGGCGTCCGTTAAAGCCGTAATTTTTTTGAAGCCGGTGACTCGTAGGCCATTTAGAGCCCCCCCCCCCTTCGGCGCTCATTCCAACCCCGTCAAACTTTTGGGCCTTGCAACGAGCGCCTTTGGTTCGCAAGCCAGTAAATTTTAACATTGTCTGACGACAACTCGCAACTACCACAACTATTATATGTGATATGTTTAGAAACATATAACAATCTTTTAAAATATCTATATTTTTCATAGCTACTTAGAGCCTCAGATAATACACAACCGCGCAACCTCTTGTTCTAACACCTCTCTGATCCCTTTCTGTAGATTGCAATCTATCTTTAAACCTCACCACATCCAGCGAGCATGGGCACAAATGATCATGTATTTTTAATTCTGACTGGACCTAGCAGTTACAAAAGATGATCTTCTGTTTAGGACAGTTGCTATATATATAGTTGTGCTCAAAAGTTTGCATACCCTTGGCAAATTGATAATATATGTACCATTTTTAAAGAAAACATGAGTGAGCAGGCAAAACACATTTCATTTATTTCTTATGGGATTCATTTTCAACTGTAGGTTATAACAGAATGGCACAATCATAAAACAAAACATGGCATCAAAGAAAAAAAGAAAACATTTGCATACCCTTAGTTCATAATACTGTGTTTTGCCCCCTTTAGCATCAATGACAATGTGCAGTCTTTTGTAATAGTTGCCTATGAGGCCCCTAATTCTTGCAGTTGGTATAGCTGCCCATTCATCTTGGCAAAATGCCTCCAGATCATGCAAAGTCTTTGGTCATTTTGCATGAACCGCACGTTTGAGATTTCCCCAGAGTGGCTCGATTATATTAAGGTCAGGAGACTGTGATGGCCACCCCACTACCTTCACCTTTTTCTGCTGTAACCACTGGAGGGTCAACTTTGCCTTGTGCTTAGGGTCATTGTCATGCTGGAAAGTCCAAGAGCGTCCCATGAGCAGCCTTCGTGCAAAAAAAATGCAAATTGTCTGCCAGTATTTTCTGATAACATGTTGCATTCATCTTGACGTAAATTTTCACAAGATTCCCAGTGTCTTTAGAGTTCACCCCCCCATAGGCCTTTTTGACCCCTCTCAAAACATAGTGCTAATGTTTGTGACCATACAGCTCCATTTTCGTCTTGTCACTCAAAATTACAGTGTGCCAGAAGCTGTGAGGTGTGTCAAGGTGTTGTTGGGCATATTGTAACCAAGCTTTCTTGTGGCATTGGCGCAGTAAAGGCTTCTTTCTGGCAACCCGACCATGCAGCTTTTTCCAGAGCAGCCTGTATTTTTCCTAAGGTTACCTGTGGGTTTTTCTTTTGTATTCTGTACAAATTCTTCTGGCAGTTGTGGCTGAAATCTTTTTTTGCTTACCCAACCTTGGCTTGGTATCAAGAGATCCCCAAATGTTTCACTTCTTAATAAGTGATTGAACAGTACTGACTGGCATTTTTAAGGCTTTGGATATCTTTTTACATCCTTTTCCTTCTTCATAAAGTTCCATTACCTTGTTACGCAGGTATTTTGAAAGTTCTTTTCTGTTCCCCATGGCTCAGTATCTAGCCTGCTCAGTGCATCCATGTGAGAGCTAACAAACTCATTAACTATTTATACACAGACACTAATTGCAATTTAAAAAGCCACAGGTGTGTGAAATTAATCTTTAATTGCCATTTTAACCTGTGTGTGTCACCTGTAACAAGGCCAAACATGCAAGTATTTGTAAACTTTTGATCAGGGCCATTTTGGTGATTTCTGTTATCATTATGCTTTAAAAAGGAGCCAAACAACTATTTGATAATGAATGGCTTCATACGATCACTATCCTTCAATAAAATATTTTTTTTGCATGATCAGTCATTTTTTAAAAATAAATGCCAAAATTTCACAATTTCTGCCAGGGTATGCAAACTTTTGTGAACAACTGTGTATGTGTATAGATATAGAGATGTGTGTGTATATATATATATATATATATATATATATATATGTATATAGATATATAGATAGATATATATATATACACACTGTATATACTCGAGTATAAGCCGAACCGGCTATATAGCCGAGGCACCTATTTTACCACAAAATACTGGGAAAACTTAATGACTTGAGTATAAGCCTAGGGTGGGAAATGTGCTGCCCTGTGTCCCTCTTGTGCCCTCTGTGTTCCCCTCTTGTGTGCCTCTTTCTTGTGTCCCCCCTCTCTCTTCCCTGTGTCTCTTCCCCCCTCTCTGTCCCGTGTCTCTCCCCCACTCTCCCTCCCCTGTGTCTCTCCCCCCTCTCCCTCCCCTATGTCTCTTCCCCCTCTCCCTTCCCTGTGTATCTCCCCCCTCTCCATTCCCTGTGTCTCATTCACTCCCCTCCCTTCCCTGTGTATCTTTCCCTCCTCAACCCCACTTCTCAACCCCCCACCTCAACCACCCTCCTCAACCTCCCTCCTCAACATCAACCTACCATCCTCATCCTCAACCCCCCAATCCTCATCCTCAACCCCCCCTCCTCATCCTCAACCCCCCTCCTCAACCTCCCTCCTCAACCCCACTTCTCAACCCCCCTCCTCATCCTCAACATCCCTCCTCCTCTTTCCTCAACCTCCCTCCTCAACCCCCCTTCTCAACCCCCCACCTCAACCACCCTCCTCAACCTCCCTCCTCAACATCAACCCCCCATCCTCATCCTCAACCCCCCAATCCTCATCCTCAACCCCCCCTCCTCATCCTCAACCCCCCTCCTCAACCTCCCTCCTCAGCCCCACTTCTCAACCCCCCTCCTCATCCTCAACCTCCCTCCTCAACCCTCCTCAACGCCCCTCCTCAACCTCCCTCCTCAACCTCCCTCCTCATCCTCAACCTCCCTCCTTAA